>CM034358.1:70867532-70934292 GCA_019925275.1 Mytilus edulis | reverse complement strand
CAAAATGCCTTGAATGTGTAGGTAAATGTAATATCTTTGGTTGGCTTGCTTGCTACCTGAACCTTGAAGTCCTTCTTAAATTGGATACACTACCTTCCTAAAATAGAAGACTAACCCGACAGATAACCAACCTATCTTTCTGTAGGACTACACTAATCCAACAGGAGGGTAGTATACCTTACCTAAAAATGATTTCACGGTTCAGCTAGCAAGCAAGCTAACCAAAGATATTACCTTAATGTACACACTGAAGGCATTTTGCTGTAAAAATATAATTGAAAAGTGGTAAATCCTGTACTTCCTTAATTTATGTCATACTATGTCGTTTAAAAAAATACAATCACAGTTTTTTTTTACAATTGAAAGATTAATGTGAGAACTTTGGATATAACAACATAATGGTATGAATTTCTTAACCAAAATCTTACAGACCCAAGGATAGCAAAAATATGTTTTGCAGATGTTTTGTAACTGTGGCTAAAGGGGAAAAGAAGGTTATTCGTTACTCAAGTAAAATTCTGTTGGCACTAAATAAGAGTTTTTCATCTTTATACTAGTACATACATAATTTAAGTTGGTTAAGGGGGCTCCATAAACAAGCAAACACAAAGGTGTAGGTCCGGTAAGGACCGATTTTGGCCTCAAATTTCAGTTTCATCTGACGAAAGATTTTGACCACTTTTCAAACACTTAAGTGTCTATTTCATATGATTCAATTAATTTATGTGAAAGATTTTAACTTATTCAGTCATTAAAAACGATCCGATTCAAGCTCAAATATAAAAAATCTACCAAATATGCGAAAAAAATGTCACTTTTCAGATGATTTTTGTCAAAAACGAAAGTGGCCGCATCCGTGTTCATCCTCAATCTTTATATATGTTATGTATTATTATCAAATACAACTTCCATTTCAATATTTTGGATGAACACGAATGCGGCCACTTTCGTTTTACACGGAAACCGTCTAAAATTTAACTAAAATGCTGGAATTTGGAAGATTTCAGTAATTTAGCATGATTTAATGGTGCTAGTACCCAATAAATGTGCCTTGTATTGTCAAAAACAGCCCATATTTATGTAGCAGAACCATTCTACTATCCAATAAATAACTAAAAGTTTACATTTTAACAATTTTGTAAAACTGTTATATTTTGGGGCCAAAAAAGGGTCTTACTGGACCTACTCCTTTGTAAGTGTGTATCAAATCTGTCCTCATGCATACAGCGTTGAATAGCATAGACATTTAATAGATATGTCTGAAATGGTTGTAAAGTCTTTAAATATTATTATCTAAACTTTCCTATATCAAATTTCCAGTAGGTGTCACATGAGGAGCAGGATCTACTTATTCTTCAGGGGCACCTGCTATCATATTCGGTTATTTAGTATGTGTTCCTCGGTCGTTAGTTTTTCATGTTTTTTTTTTATTTCTTTGTATTCATTTCAACTGATGTTTTCACAATTTTGATTTCTAAATGATAAACATAATGTTTACATCCAGTACATATACATTTAATTTAGAAGTTTTGTCATCTAGGTTTTCCTGAACCAGAAGTTGTTATTTTCAAAGATGGAGAAACATTGGATATCTGTGATGGGATAACACTTGAAAATGATAAAAACACGTGGACTCTTCAGATCCCGTATGGTATGAAGGAGGACGCTGGTTTATACGAAATATGTGCCGTCAATTCATCTGGGAATGACATCCTAAAGACAAGGGTTTATGTTAAAAGTGCCAAAAATTCACCAGTTAGAGAAGACAAATTTAACAATGATCAAAGGTACAATAACTCATATATATGACTTGCATGCTACGAAAACTTTAATTCGATTGGTCTGTTAGATTTTTTCCATGGTTAAACCGTCGATACCAATGTTGACGAGACGTTTTTTGTCATAACCATTGTTCATCAACTTTCTACTCAGACACTGGATCTGCTTCATAAGATCTGGGTATGAGCTGTAAGCTGAATACCGAATGAGTTGTGGAATGTATAAGTTGGTATATTGCTACTAAGGTGTGGAAATTGATAATTTTAAAATTGTCTCGTTTGTCATAAATTCTGGTACTGAGATGACAAATTCGGGGTATAAGACTAAAATTGAGGCGGAGGAAGCTAAATGTTTTTTTTTAACTGATAGTTCTTGAGGATATATCATTGTATATCAATGGGACCAAATCAGAAAAGTTTGGATTGTTAATGGAAAGAACATCATCAAGTTAACATATTTTAATGTAAAATTAAATGATCTGGTTTCTTTGTTCTTTTTGTTTTTGACAAGTGTATGGAGGAACTCCGACTCATATGCAAATAAGAGCGCACAGTTTTTTTTCCCTGTAGGGATGCCGACAATTTATTGGAAACGTCTACCTCCAAATCCTACAAATAAGCTGTCAACGAGAAACTCCAGCAAACTGATAACTTGTTCATCTGTGCATGTAGAAAGTTTGATACTTTTGTTCCCTTTAACAATAGTTTGTATGCCACCGCAACTAAAAGTTTGGTGGCATATTGTTTTACTCATGTCCGTCCGTCCTTCTGTCCATTCGTCTGTCCAATTATGGGAATACAGTTATCCAGATAATTCTATCTACAGTTTGAATGCCAGGACATTTTCACTTTACTGGCTATTTCTACATATATTGCAGATGTGCATGTATAGTCAGGGTTTTGATTTTTATTGATATTTGCTCTTTTGGGAGATTGTTGAATTTTGTCATTTTTTGGTATTTTTAAAAGAGCTAGAAAGTTTTCTATTTGATGGCTATGTGAACATATATTGAAGGTCTGCTTGAAGTCAGAGTTTTGATTTTTATTGACATAAAAAATTTACTCTTTTGGAAGATAGTTGAAATTGTTAAAGTAATTACTTGCATAATAAGAGGTGCATAGCGTTTCCGGATAACTGCAGCTATACAGTATGAAGGCTGGGAAGTTTTCACTTTTTTTTTTTTTTGGAGATAGTTAAACTTTGTCATTTGTTTTTTTACAACTGAATTTGGACAGTAGACGAACGGACGAACAGACGGACGGATGATAATCTGTATAGTATAATGCCACGGTTACCTAATGCCACTGTGTCCACATACCTTTTACATACTGAATAGTTTGGTACCCCTTTTAAATATGACTGGACCCGTCCCTGGCTGATATATTTATACAATACGGTGGTTGCAAGACCAAGGATATTTTTTTTATGTATAGATCATATAAATATACAAATCCTTGGTAAGACTTATAATTTCTTGGTTTTGAGATACCAATCTCCGTTTCTCTCCCCACTCCCCATCATTCCCAAATTTCCAAGAAATTATCTCTGAACACATGACAGTGCATTTCTCTAAACTATAAAGAAACAAGATCAAGGAGTTAGATGTAAGAGATGACAAACAAATATACAAGAAAGCACAATGTTTATCAGATGAAATTGGCAAGAATGGTTTACACGTAACACCACAAAAAGTAAAACGTAAGTTCGTGCGCATGTGTCAAACATATTTTGTGCTCATTAGAACACAGCTTTATTTACAAAGCGTAATAAGGACGTCATATTAGAATAAAAGCCATAATTAGAAACAAAAGACACACTCTTTTAAAACTGTGAAATGACCATAGCTAAGTACATGTATGATAATTAAGAACACCCATGACAGATCAACAGGAAACAAAGAGGTTGAATACCACATAAATGATAAAACATAGGTACCAATTATGATACATTATCATCATGATCATTGCTTTTATTTCTTATATTCGTCCGACAGTCATACCTTCAATTGCAAATGTACTCTATGCAAACACAGTACAGCATCCAGCTTGCATTATAATTTTTAAGTGTAACAAGAAAATATTTTGCTGTGCAATATTATATGTTAAAGGTACTTATTTTCTTTGAAATAGGTTCGAGCAGAACATTCTCATTGATTTCTGTAAAATAATTTCGTTCAAAACTAATATCACTGGAAATTAACTTATTTCACTTTTTTTTTTAAATTTTAATATTGGAACAAAACTCATGGAGCTGTGATTTTTGTTTCGGAACTTATTCCACATTTGGTTAAAAAATTAGTTCCGGAACAAATTTTATAGTGCTGGAACATATTTTCTGTGATATAAGTTCCAGTGGAACATATTTCCTATGAAATTTGTTCCAGTGGAACAAATGTCACACCGGAACAAATTTTTTGTTACATATGGTCATGACGGTATGGGTATATACTCATATGGTCAGGGTAATTACAAAGTTTACAGTTAATAACTTAACTCTTCATAAGGTCATGAAGGTACGACTGTTCCAGTTCATGTCATTAAAAAGACGATATAAAAGGTTATTTTATTGTATTATATAATGATAAGAGGTTAACTAAATAAAAATAAGCAGTTTCACACTTTTGATTTTACTCACTTTTCAAAACTATAGTAAACACATTTCATACCTTATTACCATTTTTCATTACGCTAGAATGGTAAGATTTCGATTTGAAAAGATTTCAAAATTTTCTTAAAGACCTCGGTATTACTGCATGAAGCTGGTAAGAAGGTTAACCTTTAACATGTTTAATTCGAAAGCATAAAGATGTAACTGCAAGGGGTTGTGCACAGCCAAGACGTGCAAATGCAGAAATAACAGTACAAATACTCATATGGTCCGGAACAATTATGATACATTGCTCCAACTTTTCTAAGTGAATTGGGCATATTTGGCATTTTTTTTAGTAAAATTTCAAAAACATTCATCTGTAGTGAATTTTTCAAAATCATCATTAGTGTAATTTAGAAAAGTTACACATTTACCTTGCATGAATGTAGGGTGTTATATTATGGATATTTTTAAAATGCATTATTTTTTTATTTTTTATTTATTAAGGTGTGCCTTTTATATCAATATTGTTGATTTGTTTTAAAATTATTCCTGTGGGGATTTTTTGAAACTTTGTTTTGTATTTGTGAAATAAATTAAGAGCTGTCCACTTGCTTAAGTTTTAACATTTATACAATTCTTCAAACACCATGAAAGACAAAATAAAGAAAAAATAGTTATATTGTCATGAAATAAAGAATAAAACATGTGGAGCATTACTGATAATTATAGATTATTGGTGATCCTCTCAACGAGATTGATGTTCTCGCTTGAGACGGGACGGCGAAAGCGATAAATGCAATCGAGTTGAGATGAACAATGATAATCTTTTGATCGCTATTTTACCTATGACGACGTCAATTTCATGTCAATTCCATGTCAATTTCGTTAGCAAGGCCACGTGCATGCTTAGTTTCTAGCGATAATTTTCCATCTCAAGCGAGTAGCTAATGATATGAAAACTATCACAAAAAAAGATCAAAGAAAAAATGCACAAAATAGCGATAAGAGCACATACACTAGTATTTTTTGGGGCCGTTTATAGCTTGCTGTTCGTTGTGAGCAAAGGCTTTGTGTTGAAGGCCGTACCTTGACCTATAATGGTTTACTTTTATAAATTGTTATTTTGATGGAGAGTTTTGTCATCAGCACTCATACCACATCTTCCTATATCTATATGCTTTAGTTGTTTACACGTAATTAAATGAAAATAAATTTGACAATCACTAATATTGCAGAGAAGAGCAAACTGGTGTCCCAGAATTCCTAAAATCTCCAAGCAATGTGGAAGTGATAGAAGGGGACATTATCCATGTTGAATGTCAAATAACTGGTAAGTTTACTTCTGGCATACAGCAGGCTATTTACTGAAATTTTACTGAAATTTCTGAAATTTTTACGATGGGTTTTATTATTTTGAAAACAGTGATATAATGATATATATGTAAAAAGTAAAAAAAATCCAAGCCTGTCAATCCTAAATTTGAATAAGATGAAAATTCTTCTGAAAAAGAATAACAAGTGTAACTCTTTATAATAATCCAATGATGAAAATTAAAAAAAAAAAAAGTTTTGGGATGTATTTTGTTTGATCTATACCATTGAATAGCTTGATACATACTATAATTATGTAATGCTTAGATCTAAATAGATCAGACTGGCATAGATATCGATAGTCTAGTTTAATGTTAAAAGTAGGAGATGATCAAAGAAGATAATCAATCCACAAGTTTATGGACATTTTGATTAAGATCACCAAGATTAAAATTGTTAGTTTTTTTCTGTGCATTTTGTCTTTCTGCCAAAAGTTAAAAAAGGGAGATAATCATTGGCGATAAGATTTGATATTTTATACATTTGTACCTGTCATATATCAAATGTATCTCAAGTTTTTACACCTTTTTTGAGTAGATTCCATTGTTTTTATTTCATTGGTATTTTTTTTTTGTACATTGAGAAGTTGATGTTTGGGTGATGTCAGATGTTTGGCATGTGTTTATTGAAACTATTCTCAAATCGTATTCGACTCCAATATTTATTAACTTTATTTGCAGTTTATGAAAGCGGGGGGGGGGGGTTTCTTTCCAGGCAGTCCTGTTTTCTCCACCAATAAAAGCCTGACTTTTGCAAAATAGATAAAAGTACTGAAAGTGTCAGTAAACCCTAATCAATCAATATACTTTTGGTGGCTTAGAGCTTGACATATATAGTAGACAGTAAGACCCATGCTGAGGGTCTGTTTGGTTGTACTGCATAAATATGCCTCCACGCCAAGATGGAATAGGGACTTTTTATCTGATATAGCAATTGTCTAGATTAAGCTACTGAGTCCTATTACTGGTATGAACTTAAGTGATAGTTTAATATTTGGTATGGAAGTGAATTTGCTCATTACTCAATGTCTTTCAGGTTTAATCCACCATGTTCTACATATTCTACATAAGAAAATGTCAGTTACAAGTCAGGAATATGACAGCTGTTATCCATTCGTTTGATGTGTTTGAGCTTTTGATTTTGCCACTTGATTAGTGACTTTACGTTTTGAATTTTCTTCAGAGTTCAGTATTGTTGTGATTTTTACTTTTTTTTTTATCAGTGATCTATAGTTGATTATATACAAATCATTTGGACTTTTTAGGTTAGCTACATTTTTAGTTGAGGGGTGGAAGGACAATTTTCTGGGATGTCAAGATTGGACCTATATATTTGCCTGAATTGAAAATTAACAGCTATTGGGACTGGAATTAAAAAAATATTTTGAGGATCTGGGAAAGAATGCTTTAATTTTTCTGCAATTTCCAGATGACATCCTATCCTCCCAAACCTCATTATCAAACTTGTCTCATTTGCAACCATACCACATCTCCTTATTTTTTTTATAGGTGATCCTAGTCCACAGATTGTGTGGTTTAAGAATGGAGAACTGTTCTACCCCGAGGAGAGAGTGGAGATATTACAAGATTCTACAAAGTGTCAACTGATCATACAAAAAACAGAACCAGAAGATGCTGGAATTTACATGTGTAGAGCCTCCAATTCTGTTGGTGTTAACCAAGTTCAGTTTACTGTCTGTGTCACAGATGAGGGTATATAGAGCCTATGATGCTGTTTTTAACTTTTACTGTAAACTCGAAAGGTCTTAGGGGAAATTGTAGTCTTGTGGAGTGGATATTTGATTTCCTGATTTTGCCAAAGTCTGTATTTATGAAAAGAATTGTACTTTTAAAAAATTTGTGGTTTATAAATACGCATGAAACCAACAAAATTCATATCAAATCTGCAGTACATGTATTATATATGTTTTGTTGACTTTAAAGAGTTATTTCCCTTTAGAATACATTCTGCTTTAAATATGATGGCTAAGATTACTTACAATTGTTGCTTAAATTATTTATTCTATGCTTCATAAATTGAAGGGGATAACATACAGACAGCTACAGATATCAACAATGATGAAGACAGTGCAAAGTGGAACCTGGTACCTGGTCTTGACAAAGCTGAGTGGAACCAGCTGGTATCTAGTCTTGGCAAAGCTGAGAGATTGGACAAACCTACTGCTCCTGTTATTCAGCTTGATATGTCTGAATCAGATGTATGTTTGTATAAATACTATAATTACATTAAGTGACATGCTTCTGTATTACAGTTTGACATTTCTGAATATGTTCTTTTCTGGTACTATATTAAAAATAATGATTTTCTACCATATGAGGTCTTTTGGGTTCAGAAGTTTTAATTTTTGTCATAGATAATTTCTGGTTCATATGGCAAAATTAGGGGTACTTTATTCATATATTTTGCACCATGTGACTTTGCCCCTCTTGATTAAATATTTCTTCCCTTTGTTTAAGATTCAAAATATAAATGATTTAAAATTTTTGGATAAATCAGTCCTTTTATGTCATGGATATAAAACTAATGCGTATTTGAAAACTTCCGTTGGAGGATATTAACAAAAATGTTGTGTATTTCTTATTGAAAATGCTTAAAATTTGACTTTTTATGAAATTGGAAAGTTGAAATCATCATGTTTTTCACCTATATGCGGACAAATTGTTGATTAGACATAGGAATTGGCTTATTTGCATTTTTATTTAAGGTTCAAATATAATCCTATTGTAATGGCTGTCGTCATGATAAGGCAAAATGGCAGCTATGCAAATTAGCAAAGTACCCCAAATTTTGCAGTATGTGTCATGTCTATTTAATATATCCAATTTACTAAAAAATCTAATTATATTAATTTTGAGAAGATTTAAGAAGCCATTTCTTATCATCCCTCATCCATTGTAAGGGAATAGCCCTCATCACTATCATTGGTGGATCCAGTAGGCCCCCCTTTTGTGGGAAAAGATTTGTTGATTATATAGGGAATCATTGAGGATGGAGCAGGTCCCACCTTTTGTAAAGTTATGGATCCACCACTGATTATTAACCAGTTTTGTGAAATATTTTTATTACATTTACTAATTTCAGGAATGTTTTTCGAGAAGATATGAAGTTGTATCGGACTACCATGATGAATTTAATGATATTGACCTGCAGAAAGGGGAGATAATTGAGGTGTTAGACAGATCTAAACAATCTCATTGGCTGGTCAAATCTATGCAAGAACAAACAAAGGTTTATATTTTAAAGAACTATATATATATATCTTATTAATAAAACACTACATGCATGTATCATTTCTCTCAAATTACAAACAGTCATGTGACAGTTTATAGGCAGAAGTCTGAATTTGCAGTAATCTATAATAATTTCCATACAAATGAACTTGTCTAAAGATTTAATCTATTCTGTTAAAGAATTAAAGTTGTGCATTAGTTATTTCCCAAATAAATAGCACATATTCTTTGCATTATGATTACATCTGTGCTCTGCCACCAAAGATTACTTTTGCTATTTAAGGAGGAGATTATTTGCAAATTTTGCAAAATTTACAATGTTTTAAGAAATTTCAACTTTATTTCCTTGCAGTGATTGGTCAATCTAAATCATACAAATTTTAAATATAATGATTGTTTAAGGTTTTTTTTTGGACAAGAAGGATTACACTTATCACTTTAATAAAGAGTGTTAAATTTTGAATACCAAAGTTATGAAAAAATAAGTAAAACAAATCTTGTTATTTAATTTCAGCAGTTATCAGCTTTAAGTTCTAGGCCGTTTTTTTTTATTTTGAAATGTCACTTATGCAACTGTTCAATTTTTTAGACATTCTTCATAACCATGCACTAAATGTTGGATCCCCATTGATAACTTAGATATGATGAAATTTTTTGAAATGGTAATTTGGATTTACAACTATTGTCATGTTAAAAATGTTCAAAGGTTTTCCTATGCAAAGTGTAGGAGTTAGGGGTGTTCGTTCTGAGTCTTTGACAAAAAAGTTCAATCAGATTGAATTTCACTGAATCATTTGTACTCTTTAGGTATGTTATGCTCCTCCAGACCTGTTAGTTGACACAGATGTTGGGAATGTATCTGCATGGAATCAAGGTCAAGGGAAAAATTGTGTATCTAAGGAAGAAATACAAACTAAAACCAAGTAAGTGAAAACTTAATAAGGTGAAGGTGAAGGTGAATGAGAAACAAATTTTTTAAATAGAAAAAACAAATTAGTTTTCAGAGAAATTCAGCAAATAAAACCCACCCCTGATCTGAAGTCTTCTATAAAGAATGTTATATGTTGCCATTAAAAAAAAAAAAGGTATTGTATTTCTTTAAGCCTTTTTGAATCTCATATTTGTTTTAAGCCTTTTTGAATCTCAATCCTCCTTTTAGAAATGTTTTCTTTTCGATGCCTATTACATATAGTAAGGAGATGGATAAGGTTTAAGTTTTGAACTTTTAAACTTTGTACATTGGACACTTTTTAGAAGATTTTAATTTAGATATTTTAAATGCCATAGGATCTGTGTGTGACATTTATAACTAGAGATGAATTTATATTCATATTATAAAGTGACAATTTATTAAAAAAATATATATGTATGGAGCTTTTTTTATTATATTAAAAAGTTTGTGGTAGCACATAAACCAGCTTCTCCCTGTTCAAAGACCTATAATAAGGTAAGAGGGGTCTAATCACGAATTCCTGAAAAAAATAAATGCTAAAGGTGGTACCCAACACCTTCACTAAAATTAATTTGGCTCGTTTAATTTTTATAAAATTTTGACAAAGTATTTACTTTGACCCTTTGACAAAAATATAAAAATTTCAAAAAATTTGAACCAATTATTTTATCAGAAAAATTATACTGGTTATATAGCAGTTTGACAAACACTTATTTTGATCATTGAGAAGCTTTATATTCCCTTAGCAACACAACATAATTAAAACGCTCAGCTGATTTTACAGAGTTATCTCCCTGTAGTGTTAGGTACCACCTTGATCCAGAATTCCGGTCTAAATAAAGCCCATTCCTGACGACACTTTATAGATAAGTACAACACTTATTTAAATAAAAATGATTCAGTGTATAAATAAGGGGTATGTAATGTTAATTTGAAATAAGCTCAAATTCAGAAACAACCATTTCACTATTTACCAGACAGTAAAATTAAGAATTGATATGAACAGATATGTCAAGTTTTAATAATTGCCATTGTTACTTCTAGGAAAGTTTTGTCTGATTTATTGGAATCAGAAACAGACTATATTTGTGATCTGAAGGATCTTATAGACACCTACAGTCAGTCTCTAGAGAAAGGGGAAGTCTCAGACAGGAAAAATATAAAGGAAGGGAAAATCTCAAACAAGAAACCTGTAGCAGACAAGCAAGACAAAATATTAGAAGATTTATCAAAGCTTTACCAGTTTCACAAGGAGTAAGTAAGAATTATTTAATCAATGCTTTTGGTTAAATCTGAATTCAAATGTCTAATCATACATGTCTAAAGGGTTGAAGTGTCTAATGTCAATTTAAATACTCTAAATTCAGAAATAATTGTGTGCATTTATTATTGTGTCTTTTGGAAACTGAACTAAAATGTGAGATTATTTTTTGCAGTTTTAGGAAAACCTTCATACATATATCAGAATGCGAGTTTTAATAAAAACCTCTCAATAATTTCTGATTTACAGTAATTAATTTAAAGATGTCAGTATTGTTTTATATTAAAGAAGGCTTTTTCATGTGAATAATAACATGCAACAGTACTTTACAATCTTCCGTACTTCTAACTCAATTTTAAATATACCAACCAAAAGATGGAAATGTTAAAAAAAATTGCATGAATTCCAAACTGGCTGTGGCTCTCTTTTAATGTTCTTTCTTATTCTGAGAGGTGGTATTTTGGACATGGTAAAGAAAAATGGACTTGGATGCATCAACATTGTAAAGGAGGTGTTACCTGCTATGCATGCTTCAGCTGAAATGGGATTAGTTGAAGTTTTAAAACATATCAAAATGAATATGTTGGTTTTACACATACAAAATCTCAATTGCAATAACAGAAGTAAACTGAAAATAGACACTTATTTTTGCATTTGTTTATTCAGAACATTGCTGCCAAGCCTTCTGAAAACACAAGATGATGCTGAAATTGTTGGTGACCTATTTACTGAAAAGGTTAGTATTTTAGAAGAATGTCCCATAAGAAACATTGGTAGATGAGACATAAAATTATTCAAGAATAAGTTTTGACTGCTTAATGTTTGAACTGGGCCTGGGAAAGTTAGATCCTGTAGATAAGTTTGAATTGATGTAATTGAGTTGGAGTTATTTCTCTTGATCTCAATACTGGAGGACAAACTGGTTGATTTGTTAATTTGACTTTTAAACTATTTGGCTTTATCGTGTGGTACAAGCATGTCTGCTAAGAGATTCTAATTAGGGCCCCGCCAACTAAGGCGGGTCGCCCTATAGTGATCAGTCTGTCCGTCCGTCCGTCTGTCCGTCTGTCCGTCCGTCCGTCCGTCTGTCCGTCCGTCCGTAACACTTTAACTTTGTGTCCGCTCTATATCTTGAGAACCGTTATGATTTCAAAGTTTATACTTGACATCCATTTTAACCAACACCAGAGGGTGTGTCATGATGTATGTAAAGCTTCCTAGGTCAAAGGTCAAGGTCAAAAACTTTGATTTCAGTTGACAACCCTGTGTCCTGTGGTGAAGATCGTGTCCGCTCTATATCTTGAGAACCGTTAAGATTTCAAAGTTTATACTTGACATCCATTTTAACCAACACCAGAGGGTGTGTCATGATGTATGTAAAACTTCCTAGGTCAAAGGTCAAGGTCAAAAACTTTGGTTTCAGTTGACAACCCTGTGTCCTGTGGTGAAGATCGTGTCCGCTCTATATCTTGAGAACCGTTATGATTTCAAAGTTTATACTTGACATGTATATGAACCAACACCAGAGGGTGTGTCATAATTTATGAACGACTGCCTAGGGCAAAGTTCAAGGTCAAAAACTTTGGTTTCAGTTGACAACCCCATGTCCTATGGTAAAGATTGTGTCTGCTCTATATCTTGAGAACCGTTATCATTTCAAAGTTTATACTTGACATGTATATAAACCAACACCAAAGGGTGTGTCGTAATTTATGTGCAACTTCCTAGGTCAAAGGTCAAGGTCAAAAACTTTGGTTTCAGTTGACAACCCCATGTCCTATGGTAAAGATCGTGTCCGCTCTATATCTTGAGAACCGTTATCATTTCAAAGTTTATACTTGACATGTTTAAAAACCAACACCAAAGGGTGTGTCATAATTTATTTATAACTTCCTAGGTCAAAGGTCAAGGTCAAAAACTTTGATTTCAGTTGACAAACCCATGTCCTATGGTAAAGATACAATTTTTTAATGCACATTATTCACAGCGGGGCCCACAGAGATGGCTCCCATCTCAATGATATCTAGTTTCTTTAGGTTACAATAAACTATTAGATTTTATGGGCGCAACCATTTTATAAACATAACATGGTATTCAGAATTAATAGTAGGTTGATATGTGCGCCTGTTATTCTGCATTATACCAAAGGCCAAATAAATTATTTTCCTTAGCCCTGAAGGAACTGAAAAGTCTTTTCAACGCTAGGAGGAGACACATACTTTTAAGTGCAAGTTTGATATGCATAGCAGATTAGTACAAATTACGTTAAGAAAAATAACGCAAACCTGTATTTTGGACCAAAAAATACTGTCCCAATAACTTTTCTTTAATTCTAGCAAGGTTTTGTTAAAAAAAATCAACTTTCTAAAGTCTGTATCTCCAAAAAGGCTATCATTGTCGCCTATGGGGAAATTAATTGTTTATTTCAATCTTTATATATGGAAAAAAACTCTTACAAAAATATATTTGAATAAAGAACAATTAACTTTCAGCGTGGAAGTTTCTGTGAGTATGTTCCGTTTGTCTCTGATCATGACAAAGCTATGGCGGATACTGACCCAGATCAGTTAGCAGCATTGATGGAGGTAGGATATCGTTTGATAATAATACAATAAAATATATTTTTCTGACTTCATAACCAAAAAAGACCAAATTAGTTGACTTAAGTCACTTTTAACTGATAACAAAAATTTGAGTTAATATTAGGAATGAGTATTGTTTTATTTTAAAGATACCTTTGTAGATATATGTGTGTGTCTATAGGATAAACCTCAAAAAGTTAAACAAAAAATTGGACTTTAATTTTTTCTAATAAAAGAAATTAAGAAAAAAGAAATTAATTACCATGTTTTTATCTGTACAAGAATAGGAAACAAGTACATTTGTGTGTATAGGTATATACATTTATATTATTGGTCTCATAAATGATTTGATATATTTTTCATAGGCATTCAGTCTGATCCTAGGAGATCCAGCTAATGCCTTTGAAGATTTGATGAACAGACCACTGGAAAGAATTCATGAATATATAGAACTTTTAAAGGTAGGTAGTACTAACTATACAAAGTTATTACTTTTATATGTGATATACTAGGCAAAAATAAGTGATTGGATGATTGTTGTTGTCAGGATGTACATTAGCAAATCTTTACCGCCAAATGTCTGTGTTTGCTCAGGGGAACTCTGGCGTCTACACTAATTAAAACTGGCGGTAATGAAATAGCCAATTGCGCTGAAAGCGCACCATCAGTCAATGTTATGTGACAAGAGAATCTTTGCTATTTCAAGTATTACAAGAACAAAAGATGCCATATAAAAGATACAAAAAAACATACCTCTGAAAGGGTTACAGAACACCAAAGGGAGTTAACTCTTTTGAAAAGTCAGCTGAAAGTTGAAATCACATACTATAATTAAAGGAAAATCAAACTTCTCAACGATTGAAACTGCTATATATCCAATGAAGTTAATTATTCCTGTAAATTTTAACGTTCAAATTTCTTGAAATTTAAAAAATTGTTGTCAATAGGTTAAAGTAAATATTTTGTAAAAATGTTATGAAAATAAATGTGTCAAATCTATTTTAGTCTTAAGTGTTGGGTACCCCCTTTATATAATCTTGGTACTATTAAAGTTAATCAAAGTTATTTAATGTTCTATTTATAAATATGCTTTAGTTATTGGGGATTCTGCAATAAATAATTTTCAAACAGAATCCTGAAAAAATTCACCAATCAGTACTGTTTCTAGAAATCAAAATACTTGTGTACTTAATATGTTTATAATTAAAGAGGTTTTACTTTCTGTCAACAGACACTGATAAAACTGACCGCCCAGTCTGGAGGAGATTGTTCAGGGTTAATGGCTGCTGTACAGATGTTAACAGAGATCTGCAGAACTATGGAAGACATTGTCTTATTGGATAAAATTGAAGGTTACCAAGGTGATGTCAAACAACTAGGACCTGTCCTGAAACATGTAAGTTGAAAAAGAATGGACTTTATTATAGTGATGATCCCATTATAATTTTTAATTATATAATTTTTTATTATTGATAAACGTGAGAGAAAAATTGTATTAACAGGAATCTTTGACACCTCTTTTTAAATGCAATGAATCCAATTCCCAACAATACTTTATTATATGTCTCAATTCTTGAGCAAAGGTAGACAACCTCTTTTTTTCAGGCTAGCAGTACTGTTGTATCCTCATCCCTAGGTGTTCATCGTCAGTAACATGTTGTTTTACAGTAATTTTCATGGATTCTTGTTTTCAGTCATTATTTTCAAAGTTCCTAAGAAGTTGTATTTCATGGATATAAAAGGGGAGGCCTGACATTTACATCACTTACATGGTTAATTTAGCATCAAAATTAAGTTTTCCTGCTAAATCCTATTTCTCTGTTACTACTGTGGATTCATCATTATTGGTTGGTTACCAATTTTCATTGCATAGGTAAACCATGAATTCAAATGTTCAAAGAATGACACATTTTCTATATGGTTGTATAGAGACTTTGGGAAAACATAATATCCATGAAAATAAGTAAATAGGTAGTATTAGTTTAAGGATTGCTATTTTATCATTACATATTAACTTTTTTTTTAATTTTATAAACAGGAAGATGTCAAAGTCAAAGAAGACAAAGACTCTGAATCTGAAGGTCAAAGACATGTCATACTATTTCAAGACAAGATTATGGTAACCAAGCCAATGACCTCTGACCCAAAGGGCAAGCTAGAATTTGAAAAGATTATTGAGGTAAATGTTTCTTTTTATGAATTATATTTAGCATGTGACATAGATATACAGAACATCAGTTCCTGAGTCTAACCTGTGCAACTTGTAAATTACAAGTTGTTTCCCTTATACCAATTTTGATAGCAATTAGACATTGCATTGAAGTCAGTCAGCCAGTGAGTTTTAGCGATTTTCAAAACTTGGTGGCAGCCAGGACCTGTTTCTCCTTGATGGAATCAAAAAGTGAATCATTAATCAATGCTGATTCCAGTGAAAGCAACATTGTCAACAATGTATTAGTTTGTGATTAGGTTAGTTAATGGTGAACCATTAGTGGTATTTCAAAGATATTTTGTATGCAGTTGTATAAATTAGAATAAGCACATCTCATTTCCAAGAGGATAGATAATTTGGGAGATCTGTTTGCACCAAAAATGCGTCCTTTTGGGCTACAACTTATTTCCTCCAATGCTACATTTGCACCACCTGTTTTAAAAATTGCATGGTATCATTTGCACCAAAAATAAAACATATGATTGCGCCAATAAGAAGAAAAATAACTTCCTTCCTCCTTTATTCGGCAAATGTTTCATTTTCTGAAACATACTTTCTTCTTACTGCTTCTGCAAGGGTACTTCCCAATTTAATGTATGTATAGTAGCTTCACTTTATTGTCCAAAAAGACAAACATTGAAGGATGAAGTGCATAAAAACAGTTCATAATAATTCCTGTGGAATGCTTCTGCTCAAATACTGATGCGTCTTGCTGTAAATAGAGATTCAGTCCATACAGATTGTGGGAACAGAGCACTGTGTCATTAACATATGTGGCTAAAACATTATCAGCAAAAGCTTCTATTTTCTTGTCTTTTGGCATATCTTGTATTAAATATTCAGCAAAGCAATAAGTTTTCTTCTCTCTCTGTACATGGACTGTCTAATGCATTTCAAGTCATTTCACTCCAGATGCTCATCTTCATGGTGAAATATCTCCGAACATATGATACTTTTTGAGCAAAAAAAAAGAATACAAATTAATCATTAATATTTATGATAAGGATATATGTGTACAGGCAGTAATTGGCGCAAAAGGACTGCTTGCTGATAATTTAGCCCTGTCCTTGAGTCATGATCTATTGACTTTGAATGTTTTGCATAATTTACATGTTAAGTTTGGGATTAGATCGGTTTATTAAAGATGAACCACAAATTATTAAGTCAGAGATATATGGTATGCAAGTGTATTTGCATTTGTAAGAATCATTTCCATAGAGATTATATAGCCTCACTCCCTCATCATGGTTCTTTGACTGAAACTTTTAACATAGTTTACAAGTTAATACATGTTTAAAGGGAAGGACTAACGATAGGTCAATGGTTTTTGGTATGCAGTTTTATTATCATTGGCACATCTAATTTCTATGGTGATTATTATAGACCTGTAACTTCACTCAAAGTTAATTGACTATGATGTTTTGCATAACTTACATGTTAAAGTGTTACTATTTTAATTTCAACATTTGCATTATCAAAAGAATAAAAAGGCAAGAAAACTCTGTGTAAACAGTTAATTTTATATTGTTTTATTGATATTTAAACACTTTCCAAGAAATGTAGTCAAAGCTTCAAACAGGTTTATATATGATTCCTTTTACTGTCAACCAACTAATTTTCCCAGACACTTTATTTCCCGTTGAGTTGTTCCTAGCCCATTTAGCAGTGATTTATTTTCCTGTTTTTTAAATTCACTAGATGTAGTTAAATGGAGACTGATCCAAGTTTTACATGTTTATGACAATTTATATTTGTATTATTTTTCTACTCACTAAAGTCGCAAAAAATAAATCACTCGTGAAAATTTGTTGGTTTACAGTATTTCCGAAATTATTGTGTGCACTTATTCCTGCAATTGACAAACAATGGACACAAATGGGAGATTAACTATAGTGATTTCACAAAATGCTACATACAAATGTTGGTATCCAAATTTAAAATAGCAGTTTTAATTTTTGCAAAACAGATCCTATCGCATATTGCAAATTTTAAAAACATTGCAATAATTTCTGAATTTACACTTAAGTGTATCAATATAAAGATTATTTTCTATTTCATCTCTTTACCATTTTTTTTCTTCTCATGGTTTCTCTTAAGAAAAATTCACAGTTGGATTTTATTTTGCTGAAGTACTTTTGTAATTTAGAATACAGTTTATACTGCAGCAAAAGATAATGATTTAAACTTATTGCAAAATATACAGACTTGAGTTATCTCCCATTGATTATTTGTGAAGAAAGTTTAACATAGCTATATGACTTGGTTTTAACAACTCATTGGCCATTTGTTGCAAAAAGAATCATTTTCTGACATTACGATTAGCAGAAATTCTTGCTATACAAAGAAAGAAATACATTACGAAGTAGAATGAGTCAATTTTATGGTGTTCTAATTTTCACTTTTTTCATCTATACATACATAGGCTTAGAACATGGTTACAAAACAACCAAATGTTTACAGTTGTGAAGTTATTTTCTGGCAACCCAGGCAAATTTTTAATTTATATTGTTTAGATTATAAGGGAAAAAAATTAAGCACAAAAAAATGTTTGTGAAGTTCTATGATTTTGTTGAAAGATGTTTGTTTAAAATTCAGGGGTAATCATTTCTTGCATATTTAGGGAAAAAACACTTAAAACGATTAATCTTTTATGAAGGTTTTAAAAAATTGGGTCAGATTAACTTTGTTGAAGTACACAAATTTTACTGCCAAGTGATAAACTATTGACCAACTCATTAAGAAAATAAATGCTTTGACAAACAGTAAGCATTGGCAGTCTGCCAATTAAGTCATCAGATAAAAACTTTTTATATTTCAACCAGACACTGCTATAAAAATAATTTGAGGTATCTATTCTCATTTCCTTTATATTTATAAAAAAAATGTTTATTTTTTATCTACCTTAGACAATCAAGATTTCACTGTATCTGATCTCAGTTAAGATAATTATTATTACACTGTAACCAAATGTTAAGATAATTATGATTTTACTATATATCAGCATTCCTTATCTCTCTTGCTTGTATGCCAGATTCTAACAGGTATAGCTTATGATTTGTGTGTGCTACTTTATATCGGATTCTTGCTGCATGTCTTCAACTATTTCGTAAAATATTTTTGATTCCGCCTTCTTAACGTTATTATGTCATAGAAATCTATTTTTGAATAGCTAAAAGACTTAACTGTTGGTAAACAAGAGGAAACCGATAGATCGTCATCATGTACTATTGAATTGTGGGAAGACAAATCGTTGGAATTAAGTGCATCACCATCGCTGAAGCTACAAGTACAAGATATTCATGCAAAGCAAGCTTGGGTGAGAGACATACAAGAGGCAAAGAAAAAACTAGGTAAGCTTTATTGAAATTTATATGACAGGGATCAGCTTTTTGGATGTAAATTAGGGGGTTAAAAAGTATTGATGGAGGATGTGGGATGTAAAGGGATTAAAAAATGGGGGGTGAGATATAAGGTAAATAAGATATTGGAAAAAGGAGGAAAAAAAGGAAAGTGGGTATTTTTTTAAAAAATAAAGCCGATTGGGAAATGAGCATTTCAACGTCACCCCATATTATTCCCTCTCATATTAAAGTGTAAATGGGTGTATCATATATTTTTTTTTAAAGTTTTGAATTAAAAAATATTTATTTTAAAGTTGTTTTCAATTAAAATGAATTTATTAAGTATTTGTTTATCAAAAGTTTGATAGATAACTGGAAAAAATGGAACTTAAAATTGAGAAAGGAAATAGGGAATATGTCAAAGAAACAATAACCAGACCAAAGAGCAAATAATATCTGAAGGTCACTAATGGGTCTTCAATCTAGGGAGAAAATCCCACACATAGAGTAAGGCAGAGGTGGATTTAGAGGGGGACCCAGGGGGGCGGGCCCCCCTTATCCGGGAAAAAATTGGTTGATTATTAAGGAATCACTGAAGCATGACAAGAGTGGCCCCCTATTAGGCAGTCAGTGGGCCCCAAATGAAAATTTTTAGATCTGCCACTGTATGGCCTTAGTTGGCCTCTAAATAAAAATTTAGCATATAGCCACCTGTAGTGTCAACAATAATGTTTTACCCTTGACCTGTTGCATCCTCTATCAGAGTTCATGGTGCTGAGAAAGTTCATTAACACTATCAACATGTTCATGGATTAGATAAGACTTGAAATAAATTCAGATCCTATAGTATAATAAAATCAAATTATTATTTTAAAATTATAGTACTGTTGATGTCATAGAATCCTGAAATCTGACATTAAATATGTATTTAAAACATGCTTAATGTATCTCGATCTGGAATTGATACTTTTAATTACACAGTAAATTTTTTATGCACTGCCATAGGGGAGCAGGCATTGGGTTTTACCCTTGTCTGTCTGTACATCTGTCCCTACATCCTGAAGTTTGTTTATGTTCTCTAATTAGTTTGCCTCAACCAAATTTTATGAATCTTATGTACAATGTTTATTACCACAAAACACAGATCAAGTTTGAATTTTGGTGGTGTCAAATTTTACCATTGCAGATTAAATATTCCCCTTTACAAATTGCTGAATTTTTCATTTTCTCAACCAAATGTGATGAAACTTGTACACATTGCCTATTTAACACAAAACTTGGATCAAGTAGGAATTTAAGTAGCATGGCTTTTGAGGTTCTTGATTTATGTCCCTATATTAAAGTCATATGCAAACAGGAAAGGGGGGTGGGGGGGGGGGGGGGCATCCTCTGTGTCTCACATGGATACATTCCAAATTTATTTGACTTATAACAATGTTCTTGATGTACAAAGTCTACAACAACCAAACAAAACATATGAACAACAAATGTTCTTGTAAAATGCACAATTCTACTTTAATTGTAACTTGAGCTATTCAGGGAATGCTGAACATATACATTTGTAATTGCGCAGATCGAACTTTAGAGTTGTTATACTGGGAAAATATTTAATTTAATTCCTTATGATTCTTTTTATACATTGTAGTTCTAGGTAAAATGCACACCATCTGACAAAATCAGTAGAAAATGGGTTCAATACATGTATATTTTGTGTGTAAAAAGAATGTAAATAAATATCTAACAGATACCTTCCATTATAACACACCCATATTCATTATAGAACTATTAGTTTTATGCAATGATCAGTTGGTATTAATAAAACACAACTATTAAAAACATATGGTCTAAATATTATACAATCAATTTAAGTGCTACTATTCTGTAAACAAATCAAAGTTATATATCATATAATGAGAACAATTTTGTCTGATAGTCTGTGTAATTAATTTTGAAGTTATAAATAGATTTGTGATGATTATCAGAATTAAACTTTATTCATTAGCAGATCATAGAGACCTACTGAAGTAGTCTTGTCTGATAAGACCACCCTATCTGAAGCATGAAAGGGGTCATATTTCGTAGAGGGTCTCTATTCATCACTTCGTTTTGCCCAGAAATTAAAATCTTACAATTTGCCTGAACTCCTGTTTTGTTTTTAAAATAAGACCATTCTGAAACAAATGTTTTGTCACAGTTATATTGTATGTGGAAATCACTGTTTCAATTCCAGGACAAGATAAATTAAGCATGTGACTTGGTGGAATTTTTCAATGAATACATATTGAAAGTTCACTACGAAAATATCCCCCATCCCCCCACGAGAAAAAAGGCAAAATTTATAAAAGGATGAAAACTCTCATTAAATTGAGAATATTTGGAATGTGAAATCTTCCATGATCCCTAAGATGTGTTACTCTGTTACTCAGGCAATGATAACTGTGTCATCAATCTAGAATATATCCACATTTCTGTACATACATGTATGACTGGTACATGTATTTCTAGAATAAGTATGTGATCAATCACATTATAGATATGTAGTAGGAACAGGGTAAATGGCACATAGTGTTGAAGGCTGCACTGTGATTTGTTATGCTATGATGTCTTCGTCATTTGAACTCTGGTGGAATAATTAATTGTCTTATTGGTAATCCATCATACCATATCCCCTTATTTTTATATTGAACAATTCTGTACTTATACTAGATCAAGAGCTAAGACAGTATTGTTATAATGAACTGTAACAGGGGCAGATCCAGCCATTTTAAAAAGGGGGGGTTCCCAACCCAGAGTAAAGGGGGGGGGGGGGGGGGGGTTCCAACTATATGCTCCTATTCAAATGCATTGATCGGCCAAAAAAAGGGGGGTTCCAACCCCCGTACCCCCCCTGGATCCGCCAATGTGTAAGTTTCTTAAAACATACTTTAGGGAAATTAACTCCTCTAGATTTGAAATAACATAAAGATACTTGTTAATTGTTAAAGACAGCATAGTTTTTTGGCTTGGATGCACAAAGTGCAAAACTTACATCAGGTGGGTAAAAGTGGGTACCTATTTTTTATAAAATTCTCTTACAGTTTTCAACCCATATTCCACTGGCAGATCCAGAACTTTTCATAAGGAGAGGCCCACTGACTGCCTAAGAGACCTTCTCTAGTCATGCTCCAGTGATTCCTTATATAAGAAACAATTGTTTTTCAACAAAGGCGGCTAAGTAGGGGGACTGGTCCCCTTGCCTCCTCTCAATCCTCCTCTGGATTCCTTAAATTTACTGACAGATGGCACATAAATCTTAAGTTGTGAACCTGCTACTATGGAATGGTTTAAAAAAAAAAAACCTTTTCCTCTACTTTCATGACCTTCACAGTGGTAAACTTTTACAAAAATCTTCCCATCTGAACATAATTTCAAAATTTGATAGATTTGTTTGAGGTAATATTATTTTGCTTAGAAGCTGTATATATCATTGACATATTACCCTTTGGGGGATCCAGGATTTTTGAAAGGGGGCATATTTGTTGATAATTGATTTTTTTCCGCAGAGCAATTCAAGTTGAAAAAAGTTCTGGATAAAAAAAAATTGGCCATGAAGGTGTATTATATGTAGCTTACACCCTCTTTCTCATCCTTTCCTATGAATTGAAAGTAAAAAACTCCAGGGTGTTTATAGCCTATAACAGTTTAGTAAGTTTAATGATACTTTAAAACAAACTATTTTGGCACCTTTTAATTTACTAAAAGAAAAATAACCTGAAAAAAACAGTTGAGAAAATGTCAAACTATTAAACTGTGATCTTCTCTTGTCATAACATACATATACATTTGTACATCTACTTAGTCAAAAAAATTAGGAATATGCTCAGTGGCGGATCAAGAACTTTTGTAAGGGAGGGCCCGCTCCAGTCATCCTTCAGTGATTCCCTATATAATCAACCAAATTTCCCCCCCCTGGATCCACCTATGATGCTAAAATGAAGATCATTCGTTTGTTAAATTGAGACTCAAGGACTCTATACAATAAAAAAGTAATTACAAATTTAAGTTGGTCTTGAATAATTCTATCATGCTGTAATATTAAAGTAGAAATAGAAATTTTTCAGGTCTTTTGTCATCTCTTTTGAATGTCATTGCAATTATCAATCAATTATCTCATTGGCACTGATACCACATCTTCTTATTTTTATATTACCACACCTACATATTGATGTTTCATTGTTTAGGAATTTTAAAAGAAATTGTGGAATTTGATCATGATGATAGATGTATCATCTGTTTCCATGGTAACTGTTTTGATATCTTTTCAGATCATTGATAAGTTCCAATACACATCTTATTATCAGTGCAAACGTCAGTTATATAATTTGATGTAGATGGATTTTGGTTAACCCATAGTTATAAGTGTACCTGTTGCACATTTTGTACATAGAATTAAAACTACATTTATTGCAAACCAAATGAAACTTTCCACAGAGTTAAAACATTAAAATTTGATGTTGGACGTAATTAATTATCAACATTGCATGTTTATTATGATTTTTTTGGGGGTTTGACAAATTAAACTTGAAAATGACAATGTTTAAAATTAAGGACATCTTAAATGTATTCTATTATAACTAAAGAAAATATGAAAAATATAAATTTCAATAGGAACAATGCTAAAAAAATTGTAAAAAATCAACTTTATATTATTAAACAAAGTTTATATTGAACAGATTGAAAGTATATTATTGATATTGAATATGTACATCAACTTTTTATACACAGTGACTGAGATGAAGATTTGTCTCATTGGCACTCATATCACATCTTCTTATTTATGTTGTGAGTTGAAACATGTATTTTCATCTGTTTAAAAGATTTTTTTTTTTACTCAGATGAATTCATCAAAGAGTGATTTATTTTTCTTAGAAGAAAATTAAAGGTCCCACTATTGTATTTATTCAATTGGACAACAGAGCTGACAAAAGTTTAAAAAGATTGAACAATAGGAAATGACTATGGATAAGTTTCATTTGGTTCACAAAAAATCCTTGAAAAATGATCAGTTACCTACAAACGGAAAAATATTTCAAGCAGTAAATTTAAAACCACTACAAAGCAAACATTGTATTCTGTTAAAAAAAAAATTGTTTAGAAGTTTTATTTTCGAAATGTGGGACCAGTCACAGACAGGACAGTCTGTTTAAACAGGGATTTGATTGCTTCTGCAAATAAATGCTATTTAGGTAAGGCAATTTCTGGTTCTCTCCTGGTAGTCCTGGAATTGGTTAATCTATTTAATAAAATTTTGTTTTTGAACTTTTACCTGAAACATTGTGTGATAAAAACTCAGCCATCAAAGAACTCATGCCAATGGTTAATTAGGCTACTGTAACCCAAAAATAAAAATAATGATTCATCAAATCTATTTGGGTCACATCTTTTTGGAGATCAAAGTCATATTTTCCAATGATATGGCAGAAATAAGGTATTTTAATGACTAATATGTCTAATGCTGTAACATATTATAAATATATAGGTGGCATATAATTCTTACAAAGTGAGGTATTAGATGAGATCTGTGTGGAGCAACAAAATTTAGGAATGGCATGGCCATATCAGTAAACAATAGTAGAGTATGGTCAAAGAGTGCTTGCATGGATTAACTGAAAGCAAGTTCTGAGGACAGTATATCCTAAGGTTTTTCATACTCGTAGCCAGGAGGGGTTAGGGGGGTTCGAACGAAGCCCCCCCCCCCCTTGCAATCAAATAAGCACTGTTAAAGTCAACGTTTTGTTCAAATTGTGACTGTTAAAGTCGAGTTCATGAGTCCAACGAACCCCCCCTTGGTAATTCCTGGCTACGGGCCTGTCTTTTAAACCTTACCAGACATGCAGTCTAGTTAATGTGGGGACTTCATTGGACAGAAGAACATTTTTAGAGGTCACTTTCTTATTTTTCATATGGAAAATTCTGAATATTTACTCTCGAGATTTACTGGACATTTGGTCAAGGTGAGCAACAGCTTTTTACGGACCAAACTTTTTACGGACCAAACCAAATTTAATTTTGACCTTTTGATGCTGTGCTGATAAATATAGAAGTGATGTATTGTATATTCCACTATATAAGCTGCTGTACTTTAATACTTCAACAATATTAACACGCTTTACTAACTTACTCTGACTTTAATAAAAAAAAAACTTTAGAAGGGATGTTTGAAAAATTTATGACACTTGTTCTAATTTACGTATGAATGAACTGTTGCAAAATGAGCCTTTTAACCCTGATAAATAGTCATGTAACATGTGAATATCTTCAGTGGTTGTCTAAGTTTTTGTTATTTGGAAAATTCAGTGTTGAAGTCAGATCTTTGAAAGTTAATCATGATAATTATTAGGTATGACAATTTTAAGAAGCGTGTTGAATTGCAAAAGTAGTAAAATTACTGAAGCTTTCTAAAATAACATAAACTTTATTGATAAATGAATGGTATTTATAAGCAAAAGATTATTTATATTGAATAACCTTGACAAGGTCAAAAGAATTCCTAATCACACCTCTCTGTCTGATACTTAATACAAGCTACAATTAGTGATGATTACTTGTTATGATTTCTCTGATCAGCTGCTGCATGGGGCTCCATACGGATAATCGGAAATTTATAAGTAGCAGTATGGTTGATAACTTCCATTTCATATTTAAATAAAAAATAAACTCAATTTAATTACTCCAAGGATAGCCCAGCAGCCTTATAGTTGTAGTTGTTTAGTTAATAATAATTTTTAACCAGATTTTTTATGGGGATGTATGATGGCTGGCTGCTGCCAAACAGTGTCAATTCATTAACATGAAAACCCTTTGAAAAGTCTTTTCAAATTAAGATATGTTGGTTCATGTGACTAAATGAAGGTCAAGTGCAATTTTCACTATTTCAGCTTTTTGTGTTTTCTCGTTGATGATTTCTAGAGCTTTCAATATTTAGATCTAAAATTCACCTTGACAAAGAGGATTAATGTTAATGTTCATGTTAAGAAGAGCTGCACATCTTAATAATTTATACAGTGGGAGTTATGTACATACGCATTAAATTTTATTTTGACTAAAATATAAGAATTTTTTGTAAAATTGCATTGAAAGATATTTGTTAATTTATCAAAATTTAATGTCATACAATTAGCAATCAGGTGCATCCTTATTATCTTGTCTTTAAAAACAGGGCATTTCATATAAGCTACTAATATAACCTTTATCCTTCAAGATTTATAATTCACCTTGACAAAGAGTAATGATGTTAATGTTAATGTGAGCTATACATCATAGGTAACAGGTAGGTAAAGGTACCAGGTACTCTTATAGAGAACCTGTCATCATTATTTTACATTATTCACATACTAAGAACAGAAAAATAAATGTGTACAGGAATAAGGAATGCAGGCAATTAAAAATTTTAATTTTTAAATTTTTATACGACCGCTAAAAAAATTTCGGTCGTATATTGGTATGACTTTGACGTCGTTGTCGTCGTCGTCTCCCAAAGACACATTGGTTTTCACACTATAACTTTAGTTTAAGTAAATAGAAATCTATAAAATTTTGACACAAGGTTTATGACCACAAAAGGAAGTTTTGGGATTGATTTTGGGAGTTTTGGTTTTAACAGTTTAGGAATTAGGGGCCAAAAAAGGGCCCAAATAAGCATTATTCTTGTAACTTTTGGAAGAAGAAAAATAATGCGAATATAAATTGTCGCCAATATGTAAAACTTGGATCTTTCCGTTTTAAACTATATCAAGTATTAAAATCAGAAAATCGCGAAATTAAAAAGCTGTGAAGTGGTCAAGAAAGGGAAATATGTGAAATGAAGTATCCGTGAATAAGTTGGTTTACAGTACAAGTCTCCTAAACAAAGTGGTTCATTTCCAGCCAAATTATTTATAAAAAAAAATGTCAATTGATGTTGAATCATTGCCTGTAGGAATCATGGTTAAATGTTGGCTTAGTTTTAAAAATATAGAAGTTCTTTCCACTAGAAATAAGTACAAAAACCCATGGCACTAACAAATTTTGACTTCTGGAAATTTTAATTTATTGAAAGTTTTATGTTTGGTTGAGGATCATTATGCACAAAGTTTTTATGGGAGAAAAAAAATAATTTTCTTAACATTTCTCATTTATGATTAAAAAAAACAACATTTCTAAGATATGTACTAAGAGGAGGTTGTTTTGATTTACAAGGCATTAACCTGCTGGTAAACAGGTATTCAGAAGGACAATTAATGTCTCATTATAAATTATTAAGATGTGTCAGAATTACCAGGAGGTTATTTTGATTTACAAGACATTCACCAGCAGAGATTCAAGGCTTTGAACTATTTTTGGTGAAGACAATTTGTTTGTTGAAGTAGATTTTTATCTTTTCTATCTGTTGTACCGATATTCTGAAGTTTATGTCTTGATGTTTTGGCATAAACTTTGATTATGGGTGTATTGTTTTCTTTCTGATGATGTACATGTTGCCATGGTTACAAAGTATTTTCCAAATTGAGATTATGATTAGACAGACGGTGCAATGTAAATTGTACAGTAAAACCACTGCTAGTCTGCTCTTCATTCATGTTTATATGACCGGACCGGATCGCATGTCAATAAGTGGGGGAACTAGCTGACATTCTGCGACCCAGTTCCTATCATTTATTTTGTAGGGAACTAACTCTGTATAGTGATGGTAGAGCATAGGTATCGCATTGTCTGGTTTTCTTCATATAACACACAAGAAGTCAATAAAACACTAAGTTCAATGATGGTATATTAATTATTCTCGTATAGATAAAGCATTCTTATTTTACAACACAAGAAATACATGTATAAGAATATGCAACATTGCTGCCGATAGAGAGGCAGGCCGGGATCGACTGACACCTAGAATATCAAGAAACTCGCTATTGATTTCATAGCGGCTTGATAAGTTTATATACTAAATTCTGAATGTCCTAGCAAGTAACAAACAAAAGAATGTATGATTTATGAGTTATCGACAAAATGTATAATACACAAAAAGTTGCAGATGTCGCTTGACCGTTGTCCGAACTTTTAAGATGCTCTTTATAACTTTACTAGACATATATATAATTTGGTAACTGCTGCAGTCTCATTGTCCAGACAAGATCAATAGTTTATAAAAGTGCTTTTTTTGACATATTTGAAGTATCCTACGCTTGAAATGTATAGAACATTTAAACAATAATTTTATGTAAAATAGTTTACAAAGTAGAACCCGCATACATTAAATAATAAACCATATGAAATAAAATAAACTACATTTTTCTATTACAATACAAAACTATTCAAAAATATTGCTAAGGAAAAATACCTCATTTTTCCTTGGTGATATACTCTCCCTTCTTCCACAAAAGATTTTTTTTTTCTTATAGAAAGAAGAAATAACAATAAAAAAAAAATCTTTTCATATATGTGCATAATATATATACTACATGGTAACACACATTATTTAAATTAACATTATATCATTAAAGCAAATTATTCTACAATAATTGAAATATCCTCATTGAAAGTAAACACATCCTGAATTATGTACATGAATATCATTATTAACTTCATTGAACAAAAAATGTATAGTCCTTAGAACACAGTCTTTTGGTTTTGCTTCTATTGATATGAATCTTTTGGTTTTGCTTCTATTGATATGAATCCTTTGACATAAATCTCATTATTAACGAAATGAATAGTTATTTTAACACAGTCTTATGATTTGAATCTTTTGATATGAATCTTTTGATACGAATTTTTGATAATAGTCTATTGGTCTGAAATATTCTGAAACACATCTGTTCTGTTGCACGAACACAACAAATCTTCTGGACACAAAACAAACCTTCCTCTCAGAAGAGAGTGGTACCCGAAGGATGTTTTATCGGCATAAACCAGTTGCCTGGTTTGAAGTCTCAATCCACATGAAACTTCTAAATCCCATTTCTGCATGGCGATTCATACCTTATATATGGTTGTCCTGACCTTCGAAGTTTCAATCCGCATGAAACTGAAGAAATTTACATATGACAGATGTAAACTGTGAATTCCATATCCACATGGAGATTCACCTGATCCACTGATGTTTTACATCAACGAATGTAAAACTTTGAAATCCATATCCACATGGAAGTTTCAAAAAAAGACACACAATGAAATGTTACATATTCCGAAATGTAACATGAAATCCATAACCTAATGGATTTTTCCTTTATATAATATTTGACAAGCATGAGGAACCGACACTAGAATGAGGCTGAATATATCTCTTTTTCCCACGAGCAAAGCACAGAACTTGATTGCTTAACTGCAATTTACTTTGAAAATGTCTTGTATTCTGGTTATTTTCTGTACTAGAATCCTCTGAAATAGTCTAAACTGTATAATCATAAATGTTATTGTAACATCTTCCATACTACTGAGTATAATGAGACACAGCTTACTAAAATCACCTTGTGACAATTTATTTTGGCCTTAATACATGAAAAATTAATATCCTATAAACTTGAAAAACTATTTATTCTTAGCCCTTTGAAAAGCGAAGAGCAGAGTTTATATTTAATAGAGAAACGTTTAGTATCTACATGTACATAGCATTAATATTATTCTTTAGTTGATCTTTGAATTTATTAAAAACTATAAAGTACAAACCCTTGGGATTAACTAACACATTACTTAAGAAATATAGGGTAAAAATAAATTTTCGGACTTTTATAACTGACTGATTAGATATATATATTAATACTTCAAAAACCAAAAATAACAATGATGTATCATAATCTTAAGAAATCAAGGAAAATGAATTTCCCGAATTTGATAATAATTCAGCATGGAGTCGTCACTTCCATACTAAACTGCCTGTAAGAAGTAAGGTTTGGTTGACGAGACCAACCCTTACTCTACAGTTTAAAAATGTTTCTAAATTTGCCATCACATTAAACAATCATTGTTATTTTTAATTTATGTCTTATTACTTTATTTTAGTGTTGATTGATAAGAACAACAAAAATTACATTACTATTGGAAAACAAATTGTATTCCATGGTCTTTGTCTAGGACAAGAGCATGAACAATGCTGAAATAAGTATATAGATCCTTAACAACTTATACGAGCATGTCTTTTTAAGAACAAAAGCTCGATTAAAGCAGAACCTATAACCTACCCAGTTTTGGTAAGGAACTAGTACAGACTTGGATCATTGCCATTAACCCTTGCATAATGTTCAATAAGTTTTAATCTGAACCTGTTAATGCCATGACCAGATGAATATTGAGTGGGTATTGCTCTTCGTGTTGTAGGTGTAAAATGGTGCATAAATTTCATTGTTTCAATATTAAACTGTGAAACTGGAACAAAATCATTTGGTTGTACTGGATTATGAGATTGTGCACATATATTTTCTTCTTGTTTAAGCACTTTTAAAAATTGCCTGAACACATCAGGCCTTAAATCATCACTCATAAATAAAGTACTTTTTGGGCCTCGACAGACATTACCGTTTGAATACTTTACTAAATATCTGGACTCTTTTTGATCTTTGTCTAATAAGACACCTACAATATTTTGATTAGGTACTTGACTGAATTGTTGACTATTTCCCTTGTTTTGAAATGAATTTGGTTTTGTTTTGGGAAATGCCTTATAAGTTTGTATGACTTGAACTGACGGACTTTTAGTTGACTCAAAAAATTTGTGTTTTCCTGGACGTTTCCGCTTTCGTCCTTTTGCATTGTATTGTCTATGGTAATCCTGTTTTAAATTTTCTGGAATACGTGAACCATCTTGCCAACTAGTTCCTGGCTTACCAGTCAATTTTACTTTGTATATAGGTTTACCCTGATAAAGACTATATTCAACAAGTTTTTCAATTTCATTGGACTGAAATGCGGTATGCTGAGGGTTTTGTAATCTGTTTTGATTTTGTGATGCCCCTTGGTTTGCCTTTTGTGAATTTTTGACCTGTGAATTATGTTTGTCTGGAATACTTGTATCATTTTGAACTGAACTTTGAGTCTGAACTTCATTTTGTGTCTGATTATTGTCTTCATTTTGTATGTTTTGTGAATCAATAAGGTCATCATTACGCTCAACATTTGTGGCTTCGTTATCATCTTGCTCCTCTGCATCAAGGAGAATGTCTTCATATTCAGGCAACAAATAATTTGGACGGTCTAGGGGATTATGGTAGTCTTTCAGTCTCTTAGCATGTACTAATGCCTTAACCTCTTTTTGTGTTTCAGTATTTTTAATCTTAAAGGTATTATTTGGCCCTTTGTACAGAATTTGGTAAGGACCTGTCCATCTTTGAACTAATTTATGATTCTTGCCCTTTGGTGTTCTGCTACAATATAGCCATACTTTTGCCCCAGCAACGAAAGTTGGTTGAACTGCTTTTTTGTCGTGTTGAAAGGTATATTTGTCTTGTTTTTCTTTCTGGTTTTTAGCAGCAACTTCACGGTAGAGTTTTAATCTGTTTACCAATTCATTTACATGTTGTTTAGTTTCCCTTGGCATTTTTTTTTTTGGTATTAAAGACACATCAATCGGCAGCCTCATTGGTTGTCCAAACAGTATTTCAAATGGTGAGAATTGAGTTGACTGTGTTGCAGGTGTGGACCTGTAAGCCATCATGATTGGAGGGATAAAATCTGGCCAATCTGTCTGTTCTTTGTTACAATATGAACGAAGGGATTGAATGATATAAGAATTCATTCTTTCACAGGCTGCATTGGTTTGCGGATGATAGCTACTTGTATAGTGTCTAGTAACATCACATAACTCGCAAAGAGCTTGAACAAGCTTGGACATGAAATTGGCACCTCTGTCAGATATGATACAACGTGGACTTCCCCAGCGGCAAATTATCTCATTGAATAATACTTTAGCAACCACCTTCGCTTCCATTGATTTCAAGGGAAATGCCTCACACCATTTCGAGTAACTGTCAACCACTAGTAGCAAGTATCTGTGTTTGTCAGGTGTTGTTGATAGTTCTAAAAAATCCATATGCATTCTTTCAAACACATTTTCAATTGGCAAAGGAGTAAGGGGTACTGGTCTCTGATGTTTAGAGTTCTTTGATTTCTGGCACTGTTCACATGTTCTTACGTACTTGTCTATGTCGGAATACATATTTGGCCAATAGTACTTTAAACGTAAGGATGCATGGTTTCTCTCAACACCTGGATGAGCTGCCATTTTACTATCATGGTAACATAACATCACATCACGTCGTAGGACAGCTGGAACACAAAGTTGTTTTACGAAATTGTGGCCTGGAGGAAGTTTTCTTGAATTTTCGGAAACCATATGGTACAAAATGCCTTCAATAATTTCATAATGGTACGCCTTTGCAACAAGAGATCTTGCCTTTTGAACCTCATCTGGAACGAGTCCTTTTAGTTTATAATCAAAAATTGGTTTGAAGTCTGGACAGTTTCTTTGTAGCTGGTACAAGGTTTGACGTGTAGGTAACATCTCATCAGGATCTTTAGGTTGGTCCTCTTCAATAGCTAGAACTTCAGGAATCCGGATGCTGTTTTCCCAGCCAAATTCAAAGGTGACTGCTATATGTTCTTTCCTTTCAGCATGAAGTGAACCAATCTCTGGAAGGTCATCATCAGATTGGTATTCTTTGTCTTGACTATCTATGGGATAATCTCTTCGTGACAATGCATCAGCATTTTGGTTCTGGGTGCCTGGTCTATGAACAATGTTGAAAGTGTACTGCTGTAAAAACAATGACCACCTCCCAAGTCGTCCAGTAGCGTCCTTTGAGTTATTTAGCCATCGCACGGTTATACTATCAGTGTAAACTGTAAACTGATTGTTTACTATATACGGTTTGAAAGTTTTTATAGCTTCAATTAGAGCTAACCCTTCTTTGTGATTGATATGCCAACGTTTTTCCTGATCTCTTAAACCTCTACCTCCATATGCAATAACTTTTTCTAGTCCTTCATGATGTTTTTGACCTAATACATAACCAATTGCTGAATCTGACGCATCTATTGACAGGAAAAACTCTTTTTCAAAGTCAGGAAATGCAAGGATTGGTGCAGATGTCAGTTTTTTTTTTAATGTATTGAATGCATCATCTTGTTTTGTTGTCCAATCAAATTTTACATCTTTCTTTAATAGTGTTGTAAGAGAGGAACAAATTTTACTGTAGTTTTGAATAAATTTTCTGTAATAGTTGCACATACCAAGAAAGCTACGTAATTGTTTGACTGATTTTGGAATGGGATATTCAGAAACTGCAACTGTTTTAGATTTGTCAACCTGTATGCCATGTTCAGAGATAATGTGTCCTAAATATTTTACTTGTTTTGCCGCAAAATGACATTTTGAGGGTTGTAAAGTTAACTTTGCTTGTTTTAATTTTTGAAATACCAGATTCAAATGTTCAAGATGTTCATCAAAGTTTTTGGAAAACACTAATATGTCATCTATGTATATAAGTGCAACCTTCCAATTTAGTTCTTGTAAGACTTTAGTCATTAACATTTGAAATGTTGCAGGTGCATTTGTTAAACCAAAACACAATCTTTTAAATTGGTATTGACCTTGTGGTGTCATGAATGCTGTTTTGTGTTTTGACTGTTCATCAAGTGGCACCTGATGAAATCCACTAGCAAGATCAAGCGAACTGAAAATTTTAGCTCTTGAATAGCCAACTGTATCAACAACCTCTTCTATTTTAGGAATTGAGAAAGAAACTTTTTTAGTGACCTCATTCAATTTTCGAAAGTCTAAAACGAATCTGTATGTATTGTTTGGTTTTTTCACTAAAATTACACTGCTATGGTAAGGAGACATTGATTCTTCTATGATGTCATTTTCTTTGAGATTTTTGATTTGTGTCTCCATAATTTCTTGCATTTTTGGTGAATATTGAAACCGTTTAGACCTTACTGGTGCTTCATTTGTCGTTTCAATATTGTGATAATGCAAGTCTGTTTTGCCTAATTCAGACGCATCTTTTGCGAAAACATTCCTATTTGATCCTATTAACTTTAGAAGTTTTTGGTGTTGTTCTTTAGTAATGTTATCGGAATCAATTGTAACATTAAGATTTAATGCCTCTTTAATTGGGTCTTGAAATTGAACATCAGATTTTGATTTGTTATCTAAGGCACAGATTGGTTTTGTGGGTGATTTCCAAACTTTTGAAATTGGTGAATTTGCCTTTATAACAATGTCTTCATTTGTTGGATTTAGCACTCTGTAGTAAACTTTTGCATTTTTAACTACACTGAGACAATTTGAACCTAATATTTGTCTGTTTATCAAATTATCGTGTGGCTCTAACAGCACTGTTGTATTTGTTGGGAATTTATTGATAGAAAGTTGTATATCATTCTCTGTATATGCTTTTAAAGTCAGCGTTTTGTTTGTGTTTGCTATGAAATATCTCTCTAAATTCTTTCCAGACTCCAAGGCAGCAATAGTAAAATCATTATGAAATGAAACACAACCATTTGAAAAATCAATATTTGCCTTATGAGTAGTCAAAAAATCTTGACCAAGGATTAAGTGAAATCCAACATCTCTTAAAATATAAAAAGAAAAGGGCATAACTAATCCATTGACATCTATGTCCAAATCAATTTTCCCTTGAACATTATGTACAGTATTGCATACTCCACGAATTTCATGTAAATCTGTAGTAGTTATGACTGGTAATTCTTTCTTATAAAATGCTCTTTTAAGCAATTGCTCATTAATAACAGAAATTGTAGCACCAGAGTCTACAAGAGCATTAATATAAATATTACCTAATTTAACCCTTATTTTATTACTATTTACAATGGCTGTTTCTACATTAGCCATGAAGTTGTTCTTGAACTCAAAAGACTTTGCCATTTTAATAATATAATATTAGACTTCAGGAGGGACGAAAAATATAAGCCTTATCACTTATCAGACCTAATTATATGTTCAATAAATTAAAATTATTATTATATATAAAAGTGTCACAGGTGATTTAATAGTAGGCTGTACTCACCCTCTGCAGTTACCAAGGAATAAGTAAATAGCTAAATTCCTATACGGTTTCCTGTCCTGGAGGCTTCTATATTACGGCACTAGTCCTTAAAGTTCAGCAAGCATCTTCTTCACGAGAAACGAAGCCGGGTCCTCGAACCACTCTATGACCGGACCGGATCGCATGTCAATAAGTGGGGGAACTAGCTGACATTCTGCGACCCAGTTCCTATCATTTATTTTGTAGGGAACTAACTCTGTATAGTGATGGTAGAGCATAGGTATCGCATTGTCTGGTTTTCTTCATATAACACACAAGAAGTCAATAAAACACTAAGTTCAATGATGGTATATTAATTATTCTCGTATAGATAAAGCATTCTTATTTTACAACACAAGAAATACATGTATAAGAATATGCAACATTGCTGCCGATAGAGAGGCAGGCCGGGATCGACTGACACCTAGAATATCAAGAAACTCGCTATTGATTTCATAGCGGCTTGATAAGTTTATATACTAAATTCTGAATGTCCTAGCAAGTAACAAACAAAAGAATGTATGATTTATGAGTTATCGACAAAATGTATAATACACAAAAAGTTGCAGATGTCGCTTGACCGTTGTCCGAACTTTTAAGATGCTCTTTATAACTTTACTAGACATATATATAATTTGGTAACTGCTGCAGTCTCATTGTCCAGACAAGATCAATAGTTTATAAAAGTGCTTTTTTTGACATATTTGAAGTATCCTACGCTTGAAATGTATAGAACATTTAAACAATAATTTTATGTAAAATAGTTTACAAAGTAGAACCCGCATACATTAAATAATAAACCATATGAAATAAAATAAACTACATTTTTCTATTACAATACAAAACTATTCAAAAATATTGCTAAGGAAAAATACCTCATTTTTCCTTGGTGATATTTACATGTTTGGGGCTCTGATTAGGGTGAATCATATAAGCTAGTCAGTAATAAGAGGTAACTTACTATAAAGTATAAGTATTGCTGTCTGCTCATGTACCTTTTAAGTCCAACACATCAAAAAGGGTGTTTTACAAAGTAATATAATGAAAATTTGCTCACTTGTAAAATACTTCCTTAGAATGTTAGAAAAGGAACATAATTCTGGTCCTACATGTTACAGGGGAGATAATAAAACTTAATTAAACTTAAATATTACAATACGGTGGAATAGAAATAGTATATTATATATTTAGAAATGAAATTCTTTTATCTCTTTCAGAATTAAAAGAAGAAACTATAACCATGCCAGAATTCAAACAGAAATTAAAGGGGAAGAACCTAACATCCACACCAAAAAAATCCAAACTGGTAAAAAATATTGACTCAGTGGAAGTTGAATCAGACAGAAGCTCTGATGGTTGGTATAATTTCTTATACTGAGTTTATATGAGCACACCTGTATACCACCTCCCAAATTCAAGGGGAGACTCTCACATTTTAACTCGCTTTCATTCTACAAGACATGCTTGCAATTAGAGAGGACTAAATCTTGATTGAATAAAATGTCTGTTATCCTTCCATAGAATTCATGGTTCTATAGAATTGATAACTATGGATTCATTTATTTTCGTGGGTTCCAATTTTCGTGGATTAAAGAAAAGTTACATGTTCTTGAATATTTCATTTTTGTGGTCTTGCCAAAGTCTGGATACAAGCCTATATAAAATGTGTTATTCATTGTGCATTTAATTTCGTTAAACTGTAATTCTATCAAGTGAACCAACACCTTTAATTTTGTGTTCAACTGTTCCTATGAAATCCATGAAAATTTTGATAAGTTTAGTTTCATTTTGAAAAGTAATGATACGATCATACGGACATTAGTACTGCAAGTGTAGCTGGAATAAGTGATATTTATGATTTGAACATTCATTTAAAGCAAACATAATGTTGTTAAGAGCTTTTATAGTATTAAAGCTGATTGTAACAGCTTGAATTAATAATATTGTATGAATAACACCTCCATGCAATGTAAATATAAAATATGTATCTCTTATCATGATCATTGAGAAAATATGTTTGGTTGGTTTTTTTTGTTTGTTTGTTTGTTTATTTTTTGTATTTGTATTTTGTAAATGTCGGCTGGTATCATTTCTGTATAGGAATTTACACCAATAAAATTATTTGATTTGATTTGATTTGATTTGAAAATTTTGATCCAATCACATAGGCAAATTATGTTGAATTGTTGACTGAATTTTCTGGATTTAGGAACTTTGGAAGTCTTATAATTGCTGCTGTTAGTATGGATACAACAGAACAATGGTTTGGAGTCCTTTTGGTTCTTTTTGTGTTACCCTTCTAACACAGGATTACTTGATTGTGTTTAAGTTTAATAGGGACTGTTATATAATTAGGGACCACCAAGATGAACTTAGTTTGAGTTTGGTGGATATAAGTCCTATTTATATTTTCAGATTTTAACATACTAGGGACCACAAGGAAGGACCTAGTTGGAGACAGATGTATAATAGGGACTGTTTATATTTTCAGATTTTAACATACTAGGGACCACAAGGAAGGACCTAGTTGGAGACAGATGTATAATAGGGACTGTTTATATTTTCAGATTTTAACATACTAGGGACCACAAGGAAGGACCTAGTTGGAGACTGATGTATAATAGGGACTGTTTATATTTTCAGATTTTAACATACTAGGGACCACAAGGAAGGACCTAGTTGGAGACAGATATGTAGCAGCTGAATTTGAGGATGGAACAACAAGACCTTTATTTAAAAGGAAACTACAAAAAACTATTGTAGAAGGTTTGTTAATTTCAGATATAAAATGAGGAGATGTGGTATGATTGTTGATGAAATTCAATAACTGTCCACTATAGAAGAAGAAGAAGAAGATATTTTTATTCCAGTTATGGGCCCCAAAGGGCATAAACATTACAACATCAATAATTTTCATAATACAATACAAACAATGATATAAAAAAAGATTAATGAGAACTATTTAACTATAAATGAATTGGAAGGAAACAAATCTAGGTCACACAACAACCTTCAACAATGAACAAAAACTATATCATATAGTAAACTATAAATAGCACCAAATGTTATACAAATCAAATGAGAAAACTGCCAGCCTGATTTATGATAAAACATTACAAAAAAATGTCAAACATACTATAAACAAATTTATTTTTGTGACTTTTGCAATTATAAATATAACGTGAATTTAAATCTGTGTGAATATGTGAAATTTGGATCTTTCCTCATATAAATATAACTCATACCACATATTCTTATTTCTATTTACAGAAAATTCCACAGCAAAGCTAGAATGTGAAGTTGCAGGAATACCTCAACCAAAAGTCCTCTGGTTGAAGAATAACCGACCATTGTTTGAATCTGACCATTGTAAGGTCGTTTCAGATGGGGCCACACACACACTGGAGTTTACCGACATCAGGAAAGGGGACACAGGCCTGTATACGGCCAGAGCTATGAATGTTAATGGGTCCACAATCAGCACAGCAGAATTATATGTGGGAGAAGGTACGTCATTGTCATACCCCTGCTACAGAGGAGGGGCATTAAGTGTTACCCTTGTCCATCTGTATTTACATCCTAAAATTAGTTTCCATTCAAAATGTTTATTACCACAAAACACAGAGCACTTTCTTGAGTTATGTCCTTTATTATGGCATATGCAAGCTGGGGTATCAATTGTGGCCCACTCATTCTCAATTTATTGGGGAAATAATTGTGATATCATCCAAGCCTTTTCTCTACCTTTGAGAATTAAAAAAAACATAGTGCAATGAGATTAATATTTTTCAGATCATATCCAGTCTTATGTCAAACATTTTAATAAATATATACACAGATATGTTTAATTTTCAAAATGATGTGTAAGTGTAGAACTATACTTATATAGCGAACTACGAGCTGCGATTGTAAAAAGATTCTATCAGTACTTTTTAAAAAAAAAGATTGATTTGTAAGTACAATTTTAGATAAAGCAAGATAACTACAATTAAAAAAAAATGTTTTAGGAATTTGCAGCCTTAAATTTCCAAAATGTAGTATCTTTAATGTAATCAATGTAAGAAAGCCGTCAATTAATTATGTACCCTGTCTTTCTGGATAAAAATAGTGCTGAGTTATGTATGTACTTTTTTAGTCCAACCAGCCTTGCTGAACAAATATAAAGAAGGACTATCAGACTCCAAGTACCAGACCCCAGCATACTTCTTCCAGATGAACAGTTGTCAAGTAGAAGAAGGGCGCTTGGCTCGCTTTGATTGTCGTGTGGTAGCTTACCCTAAACCAGAAATTGTATGGTAAGAATATACTTTTTGAAAACCATCTGGTTTTTTTTTATTATGGTGTCTCTTTAACTGTTCTAGAGTTATGCTTGTTTACATTTTGAAATCATTGCCAAATTCGTCATTGCTATTCTCTAAATTAAGTATGTCTCAACCAAATGTTATGAGAAAGTAAAATCACAAAAATACTGATCTCCGAGGAAAATTCAAAAAGGAAAGTCCCTAATCAAATGGCAAAATCGAAAGCTCAAACACATCAAACGAATGGATAAAAACTGTCATATTCCTGACTTGGTACAGGCATTTTCTTATGTAGAAAATGGTGGATTGAACCTGGTTTTATAGCTGGCTATACTTACACACACTCAGATCAAGTACAACTTTGGTTAGCATAACTTTTACCTTTCTTCAGTTATGTCCCATTATAACTTTATAAGATATGAAAGCTGGGTCATTTATTATTGCGATTTATGAAAAATGGACCATAATATGGGAGCAGTGATTGTAATTTCATGAAATTCTGCATACAGATGCATATCAGATATTAGAATGCAAGTTCTTATTATTGTGATACGTATCCAGTGACACTATTCACATTCATAAAAATCTCCCAATAATTTCTGAATCACAGTATTTGACATCAGATGACATGAATATAAATATATTTTACAGGATGAAGGATGGAAAGATAGTAGAACCAAATGACAGATACAAACTCCTAAACTTTAACAATGAGATCTACTCCCTTCTGATCCAGAATGTTGTCAAGGAAGACATGGGAAGATATACATGCTGGGCTCATAACAAATATGGCGAGGCCATGACAGAAGCTTATCTTAATGTTATTGGTAAGTTATTAGAGTCGTGACAGAAGCTTATCTTAATGTTATTGGTAAGTCATTAGAGCTATCAATGGCTGGGCTCACAACAAATATGGCGAGGCCATGACCGAAGCTTATCTTAATGTTATGGTAAGTTATTAGAGCTATCAATGGCTGGGCTCACAACAAATAAGGGGAGGCCATGACCGAAGCTTATCTTAATGTTATTGGTAAGTCATTTGAGCTATCAATGGCTGGGCTCACAACAAATATGGCGAGGCCATGACAGAAGCTTATCTTAATGTTATTGGTAAGTCATTAGAGCTATCAATGGCTGGGCTCACAACAAATAAGGGGAGGCCATGACAGAAGCTTATCTTAATGTTATTGGTAAGTCATTAGAGCTATCAATGGCTGGGCTCACAACAAATAAGGGGAGGCCATGACAGAAGCTTATCTTAATGTTATTGGTAAGTTATTAGAGTCGTGACAGAAGCTTATCTTAATGTTAATCTTCTACTCCCTTCTGATCCAGAATGTTGTCAAGGAAGACATGGGAAGATATACATGCTGGGCTCATAACAAATATGGCGAGGCCATGACAGAAGCTTATCTTAATGTTATTGGTAAGTTATTAGAGTCGTGACAGAAGCTTATCTTAATGTTATTGGTAAGTCATTAGAGCTATCAATGGCTGGGCTCACAACAAATAAGGGGAGGCCATGACAGAAGCTTATCTTAATGTTATTGGTAAGTCATTAGAGCTATCAATGGCTGGGCTCACAACAAATAAGGGGAGGCCATGACCGAAGCTTATCTTAATGTTATTGGTAAGTCATTAGAGCTATCAATGGCTGGGCTCACAACAAATAAGGGGAGGCCATGACAGAAGCTTATCTTAATGTTATTGGTAAGTCATTAGAGCTATCAATGGCTGGGCTCACAACAAATAAGGGGAGGCCATGACAGAAGCTTATCTTAGTGTTATTGGTAAGTCATTAGAGCTATCAATGGCTGGGCTCACAACAAATAAGGGGAGGCCATGACAGAAGCTTATCTTAATGTTATTGGTAAGTCATTAGAGCTATCAAAGGCTGAGCCCACAACAAATAAGGGGAGGCCATGACAGAAGCTTATCTTAGTGTTATTGGTAAGTCATTAGAGCTATCAATGGCTGGGCTCACAACAAATATGGTCAGGCCATGACAGAAGCTTATCTTAGTGTTATTGGTAAGTCATTAGAGCTATCAATGGCTGGGCTCACAACAAATAAGGGGAGGCCATGACAGAAGCTTATCTTAGTGTTATTGGTAAGTCATTAGAGCTATCAATGGCTGGGCTCACAACAAATAAGGGGAGGCCATGACAGAAGCTTATCTTAGTGTTATTGGTAAGTCATTAGAGCTATCAATGGCTGGGCTCACAACAAATAAGGGGAGGCCATGACAGAAGCTTATCTTAGTGTTATTGGTAAGTCATTAGAGCTATCAATGGCTGGGCTCACAACAAATAAGGGGAGGCCATGACAGAAGCTTATCTTAGTGTTATTGGTAAGTCATTAGAGCTATCAAAGGCTGAGCCCACAACAAATAAGGGGAGGCCATGACAGAAGCTTATCTTAGTGTTATTGGTAAGTCATTAGAGCTATCAATGGCTGGGCTCACAACAAATAAGGGGAGGCCATGACAGAAGCTTATCTTAGTGTTATTGGTAAGTCATTAGAGCTATCAATGGCTGGGCTCACAACAAATAAGGGGAGGCCATGACAGAAGCTTATCTTAATGTTATTGGTAAGTCATTAGAGCTATCAATGGCTGGGCTCACAACAAATAAGGGGAGGCCATGACCGAAGCTTATCTTAATGTTATTGGTAAGTCATTAGAGCTATCAAAGGCTGGGCTCACAACAAATAAGGGGAGGCCATGACAGAAGCTTATCTTAATGTTATTGGTAAGTCATTAGAGCTATCAATGGCTGGGCTCACAACAAATAAGGGGAGGCCATGACAGAAGCTTATCTTAGTGTTATTGGTAAGTCATTAGAGCTATCAAAGGCTGGGCTCACAACAAATAAGGGGAGGCCATGACAGAAGCTTATCTTAGTGTTATTGGTAAGTCATTAGAGCTATCAATGGCTGGGCTCACAACAAATAAGGGGAGGCCATGACAGAAGCTTATCTTAGTGTTATTGGTAAGTCATTAGAGCTATCAATGGCTGGGCTCACAACAAATAAGGGGAGGCCATGACAGAAGCTTATCTTAATGTTATTGGTAAGTCATTAGAGCTATCAATGGCTGGGCTCACAACAAATAAGGGGAGGCCATGACAGAAGCTTATCTTAGTGTTATTGGTAAGTCATTAGAGCTATCAATGGCTGGGCTCACAACAAATAAGGGGAGGCCATGACAGAAGCTTATCTTAGTGTTATTGGTAAGTCATTAGAGCTATCAATGGCTGGGCTCACAACAAATAAGGGGAGGCCATGACAGAAGCTTATCTTAATGTTATTGGTAAGTCATTAGAGCTATCAATGGCTGGGCTCACAACAAATAAGGGGAGGCCATGACAGAAGCTTATCTTAGTGTTATTGATAAGTAATATCAGCTATCAATGGCTGACTCGGATAGAGATGTAGACAGCATAACAAAAGCTCCTCCCCTCTTCCCTGTGATAGAAAATATGCCATTTTTGGTCATTAAATCTGGGCTCACAACAAATATGGCGAGACCATGACATAAGCTTATCTAAATGTTAATAACATTAGTTAAGCTAAACTACAAAATACGGTTATACATGTAGTGTTTTTTAAGGTTTCTCTACAACTTTTTGTCCTATTTCTGTATAATTCAGGGCCATGAACAGCAGAGTGGTCTAAGAAGTTCATTTAATGTATAATTAGCCTCTTAATACTGAGGTTATGAGTTTAAATCACACACATGGTAGTTGACTTTGCATGGATTACCAGTTTTCATGTGGTATGTCTTTTTTCTCTTCAAGTACTCCTATAAAAGCTGGCCACCACTGTATACCCATCAGTGCTGTTAGTTGTGTTTAATCAGTCTTTATACATCAAAATGCCTACTTACAAATAAATGAATCAATGATTTAATACCTATAAATAGACTTATAAAAGGATAAAAAAAAAAAGCTTTAAAATAAGATTAAGAAGATGTGATATGATTGCCCATGACACAACTGTCCACCAGAAACAAAATGACAACTATAGGTCATCATACATCTTTCAAAAATAAACAAAGTACATATAAATAAGGAGATGTGGTATGAGTGCCAGTTAGACAACTCTCCATCCAAGTCACAATGTTTAAAATGTAAATGGCCATAATTTTGCAACTGCATATCAGATTTAAACAAATAAGTGCTTTAAAATTTTTTTGGGCCAGATTTGTTTTAGGTATTTTTTCATTGACTTTTATACCGCATGTATTTTATTTTATTTTATAAAAAATATTCATAGTTTTGTTTTATTTTCACAGCTTTTCATGATCAGCAAGAAGAAGGTGACATTTCACCACAGTTCCTGACAAGATTCTACGACCAAACATTGACCGAAGGTGTGCCTGCCGAATTACAATGCCTCATCGATGGCCGTCCATTTCCCACAATCAAATGGCTGTTTAATGACTGTGAAATCATACCAAATGATAATGTTCACATTTTACAAGAGAAAAACTTGATTGGTCTATGTATAAAGGAAGTGACCTCAAATGACCTTGGTACATACACATGTAATCTGAAGAATGCCCTTGGAGAGGCCAAATGCAGTGCTGGATTAAATGTTCTTAGTGAAAAGATCAAGAATGTCCCTGTATTGCCCAAATTTTTAAGGAAACTATCTGACCAAAATGTTAGAACCGGCGAGGGTGTCACCTTTGAAGTTGTTGTGATAGGTGAACCACCGCCAAAAGTGACATGGTTATTTAATCATAAACCAATATCGGTAAGTTTCAATTTAAACTGATTTTTCAAGAGTATACTGTGGATTTATCAACTTTCTAGATGTCAAATTGTTGTTTGAAGAAAATGTGTCATTTTGGAGATTCTTGGTTTGATTAATTTTTGTTAATTATTATTTTACCCAGGGACATTTTACTGTGGTGATATCATTTAAAGATGAAAAAGAGGTATGAAACTAACTTTATTTGGTAATTTGATTTCCTTAAATTGCTGAATATACTACTCCATACATCTTGTTTCTGCATCAAGAAATTATAAGTCAGAAAAGGAAATTTTAAGTCAAAAATAATATTTTTTTGCATTCATATTTTCCATAATTTTATGCTTTTGACTTAATTCAAATTTGTCTATAGGAAACTCGCCGAAGATTTAAGATAAGTCAGGATGGAGATGTCTATAGACTGACCATTGAAGATTTGATCCTGGACGACGATGGTAAGATCACATGTAAAGCTGTCAACAGTGAGGGAGAAGTCTACTCTAGTGGAAACCTCCTTGTCAGAGAGTCCAGAAAGGGATCAGAAAAACCAGAAGAACCTAAGTAAGTTTATGTAAAAAAAAAAAAGATGTGGTATGATTGAAAATGAGACAACTCTCCAAAAGTGACCAAATGAAACAGAAATAAACAATTATACCCATACAGCATAGTCATCTATCACAGCTGTTAAATTTATCAGCACAAAAATACTTCTGTTAACCTTTCTTAATTTTATATGGCAACTTGTTTCTTTTATAAACAGCAATTTAAAAACATTGTAAGGTCCCTTTACCTTTGAAAAACTGAGGTCTGGCTGTGTAATATTGGTTTCAATACCTGCAAATTCTATAAAATGATCTCACACGTTAGACCCAAGTTTTGACCTAAAGTGTTATACAAATTCTTTGAATTCAGATATGTTTGCCATGTTTGTTTTTTTATTGATGCAAAAGTTCAAATTAGATAAGTTGTGCATGAATAAGAAAGTCACATATTAAGTTTTAATTTGAGTATTGTTTTATACAACATTTTTTGTTGAAAAGGAAACAATTAAACTTACAATTTTGTTCAACAGTTGCAACAATAAATGCATGCTCCAATTGGAAATTAAGGTAATATGCTTATTGCTGCTGAAATATAAGATTTATTGCTTATAGTTTTTCAAAATGGTAAACATAGTACTCATATGTATACCACATCTTCTTATACTTACTTATATTGACACATTTTTATCGTTTTACTTTTGTTTATAGATTCACACAGAAAGACTTTGATGCTAAATATGGCTACCTACCAACATTTATAAAGAAAATAGAAGATACTTCCATTCCTACGGGAAAAGATGGAAAGTTTGAATGTAGAGTGATGGGAATTCCAGAACCAACTGTCACATGGTAAGATTGGAATTATGGGATTAGTTATCGACTGTTTATCTACCGTCTTTTCTTGTTTCTTTGTAGCAAGTACTAGGGGTTGTGGCCTTGATCCCATCCATATAAAACCAAAGACTTGAAAATTGATATTTGCTGTTTTTCTAGTAAGCATGCAACATTTAGGAGTAACTGAAAAGATTGAGGAAACTTTTAAACTTAATGTTGATTTTGAAAACGGCCAAGTTCCACTTTTCAGAGATAAATAATCATTGGGAAAAAAAACTTTTTCTAAATGAAAAATTGTCAAAAAATGTACTTTGATAGATTGTTGATTCTTAAAGTCACTTTTATCAGTGGCCAGTATTTGTATGTAATGAAATTCGTGCTCTCCGATTCCATTGGCGCCCAACTAACAAACCCACGGTAGTTAGAGAGGAATTCTAGCTAGGGTATGTTTGTGTGAGAGTCATAATGGTATGATGACTCTTGAGGTGGGGGAAGTGTGACGGGATTGCTTCCCTTAGAAAAACTTAGTAGATACTTAGTCAGCCGTAAGCGGTTGAGCTAAGGAAGTACTTCTTTAGCTCAGTCAGTATATGCGCTGCCTTGTAACACAGAGGTCGCGGGTTCGAGTCCCGGTGGAGAGAAGCAATTTTGTAATGAAATTCGTGCTCTCCGGTTACACTACCATTAGATTAGAACTCACAGCCTCATTGTTGAAAGTTCGCCGCGATATAGCCTTTTTGTGCTAATGCGGCGTAAAGCAACCAGCAATCAATCAATCAATCATTGTTGAAAGTTGATATCAAGGAAATCCATGGACTCCTCAGTTATGATAATAACAAATTGATAGTACCAAGTATTATTGTGGAGATCTTCTCATTGTCTTTTAATTTTCAGTGAATATAGTTGATGAATTTTAATTATCTCATTTTAGGAAGAAAGACGGCAGAAATCTGACAAATGATGGTCATTACTTAATATCACAAGACGGTGGTAACTGTTACTTGACCATCAGAGGTGCTAAAGATCGTGATCAGGGGCTTTATACATGTATTGTTGCCAATGCTGCTGGAGAAAACACATGCACAGCTTACATGAAACTGACTGAAGGTAAATATAACAGTAAATAAACTCATTGTAGATGCTAGGATTAAATTTTGTAGTTACGCCAGACGCATGATATTTTTGATGAAATATATTTTCAGTAAGATCTAAAATTTGTCAGTTAACAACTGAAGTTTGCAGCATTCTCATTAGCTATGAGCCTTCATTTGAATCCTACAATGAAAATAAAAACATTCCATGGTGTTGAGATGGAAATATAAATAAACAGGACCAAAGATATTGAAATGGTTTATATTAAATATTTGTTGCATGAGTTTTTATTGAATTGAAAAACATTTAAGAGTTTGGAATTAGCAGTTGGCCACAGGTCTATGGGTTTCTTTAAAAACTGATATTGCATTGCATAGCTGTGAAATTTGGTTGCTTATATTGGGAATCACTGAAGTATGACTTTAGCTGGTCAGTGGACCACTTTATCAAAAGATCTGGATCTGTCACTGCATTGATAAGCCTCTGGCCTTTGTTTGTCTTGTATTATTTAACTTTTAGTTTCTTGTGTACAATTTGGAGTTTAGTATAGTGTTCATTATCACTGAACCAGTATATATTTGTTTAGGGGCCAGCTGAAGGACGCCTCTGGGTGCGAGAATTTCTCGTTGCATTGAAGACCTGTTGGTGACCTTCTGCTGTTGTGTGTGCTCTGTGGTCGGGTTGTTGTCTCTTTGGCACATTCCCCATTTCCATTCTCAATTTTATTCATAATAAAAACAAACTTATAAAACATTGCTTTATGTGATATTCAACTTTTCAGCTTTGAAACCAGGAGAACATTTTGATAGGGAGTCATCTCTTACACCACTTATAAGAAAAGGAACAGGAGAAGGTTAGTCTATTTATAAGTATTGATATATGAATAGTCTCCCTTTTAATAAAAAAGGTATTTATCAAACTATGTATATGCAGACAATGAATAAGAGAGATTATTCTTGTTTTAATAGAAAATAAGGCAATTATTACAAAATGTTAAAAAGTTATGGGGTTTTATTCATTAAAAAAGTAGGATTTGCAGTTTTTGGACAATACTTCAAAAGTTGTTTGAAATGTTTTTCATGAAACTTTGTTGTCTGGTTTATAGAAATTAGAATAACCTCCATTTATTTTTTAATAAATTTCTGATCTGACATTGAGAAGTTATGAAGTTGTCTAAATAACTGGTTTTTTTCTAGATTGGACTTAATAGCGATAAGGTTTATTCACCATATTGCTTTTTTTACAAATAGATATAGGAAGATCTGGTGTGAGTGCCAATGAGACAACTCTCCATCCAAATAACAATTTAAAAAAAGTAAACGATTATAGTATAAAAATGTACATTTTATTTGTAGTTCCTACAATGCCATATGAAAAACCAACCATCAGTGATATAAGACCAGAATCCACCAGGTTGACATGGCAACCAGTATTGACGTCTGCTCTCTCACCTGACAGCAAAAACATAAAATACCTCATTGAAGGGAGAGAACTTCCTGATGCTGACTGGAGAAAACTGGCATCTGGTATCCATGGAAACACTCATCTGCTGAGAAACCTCAGACCACAGAGAGATTATGATTTCCGAGTGAGAGCCGAGAACCAGTTTGGGGTCAGTGATGCCACAACACCAGCCATGTTAGAAAGACCAAGAACAGGTATAAATGACGCTATGCTTTCTTTTACAATTTTCAATGCACATGGCAGGTGCACTGAACACCAAATTTGATTTACTAGGATTGTCAGATTTCCAACCCAAAGTCGATGGTTCTGTTTTGGAATTCAAATAGTTTCTGTAGGCTCTTAGACTTAATCCACCAAGAAAAAATGACTGCCACAATATAGTACAATAGGTTTGAAAGCATTTTTAAACACCAATCAACCAATAAATCGTAACAAAATAAAATAATTATGCCACTGCTTTCATAACTTTTCTCTTTGTATTTCAGAAGTTGATGACTTTGCAGACAGCATGAAATCAAAAGTACCCCAGTTTAGGAGTAAGTAACATTTAAATCTTTCTACAAACTGAAAGATAGATTTAGATTTTTTTACTTTCTCTTTTTTTTTATAAATTTTATAAATTTATATCAATAAAATAGAAGATGGGTAGAAATAAAATAGACAGGATGTAACAACACAATACAAAATGCAGTATTACCATGTTGGGTTAAAATAACTATGGATTAGATGTGTGGTCTCTATATAAACTACTCAGTGATTGGTAGCATAATATGGCTCTATGAATAGATGTTGTCACTTGATGAAATAGCAAGCTTTTCATTAAATCAACAATTTGTTTTTAACTCATAACTGTATTCATTTTTGATTAATAGGACCACCAGAACTTCCAAAATCAAAACCATTGATAGCCGACTTTGGAACAGATTCAGTCAAGTTGGCATGGCAACCAGCTTACGTACCACCTGCAGTGAAGACTGCACCCCCAGTGTCATACCGTTTGGAAGCCCAAGAATTACCAGCAACTGATTGGCTGCCTCTGAGTAGCAGACTAACAGACACAAGTCATTATTTATCAGACCTCCTTTCAGACAGGGACTACAATATCAGGGTCCGTGCTGAGAATAAATATGGCCTCAGTGAACCCACAGACTCTATTTGGATTCCAAGGGCAAAAGGTACACTATGATACTGTGATAAAATACTGCTATAACATCAATTTTTCTGCTACAGTAAAATTAATGTTGTGTTTGATCTAGATTTAAATGAATAAAAAACAAGTGATAGTTGGAAAATTAAAGAACCAATAGAATCTTTACCTATACAAATTAAACAGGTTTTCATTTGTTAAAGTCAATAAAAAAAATAATCATTGAAGCAAGGCCAAATTGAAAGATGCAGTGAGATAGGATTTTTTTTATTAATCATGTTAGTTGAAAGACAGTTATTCACTTGATTGTCAAATTTTAAAAGAAAACATATATTTATAGACATGATGGAGAAATTAGTATGTAAATATGATGGACTTTGGGATTTGGCATATATTTGTATTTTGCTCCCAAATGAGTATAACAAGATGCTTCATACAAGCTCATGAATAAATAGTTATACAACTATCTATAAACAATTTCATGCTCACAAAATTTAATAAAAATTTATTGAAACATACAAAAATTTAGATATGTCATTATGTCATTATTTCATTGTGCAATTATTGATTCCAGCTTTCCCAGGTGTCCCCATTTCAAGACCAGAGATAACAGAAATTGAACCACACATGGTCAAATTAAGATGGGAACGAGTCGATGTGCCATCATTCTCAGCCAATGACAAAGAACTTATGTACATGATAGAAATGCAGGCGCCACCTGTCAGAGACTGGTCCACTGTTGCCAGGGACATACCAGGCACAGTCTATGTTGTGTCAGACTTGGAACCAGGACAGGACTATAAATTTAGGGTCCGGGCCCGTACTCCGTTGGGTAAGATGTCTGAGCCTTCACCAGTGACATCAGTTTATAGAACTGTTGGTAAGTTAACAGTGAAAAATGGTAATTTTTATGCCCCACCTACGATAGTAGAGGGGCATTATGTTTTCTGGTCTGTGCGTCCTTCCATCCGTTCGTCTGTCCGTCCGTTCGTCCAACTTCAGGTTAAAGTTTTTGGTCAAGGTAGTTATTGATGAAGCTGAAGTCTAATCAACTTGAAATTTAGTACACATGTTCCTTATGATATGATCTTTCTTATTTTAAAACAAAATTAGACTTTGGACACCATTTTCATGGTCCACTGAACATAGAAAATAAAAGTGTGAGTTTCAGGTTAAAGTTTTTGGTCAAGGTAGTTTTTGATGAAGTTTAAGTCCAATCAACTTGAAACTTAGTACACATGTTTCTTATGATATGATCTTTCATATTTTAAAACAAAATAAGACTTTTGACCCCATTTTCATGGTCCACTGAACATAGAAATTAAAAGAGTGAGTTTCAGGTTAAAGTTTTAGGTCAAGGTAGTTTTTGATGAGTTTAAGTCCAATCAACTTGAAACTTAGTACACATGTTTCTTATGATATGATCTTTCATATTTTAAAACAAAATTAGACTTTTGACCCCATTTTCATGGTCCACTGAACATAGAAATTAAAAGAATGAGTTTCTTGTTAAAGTTTTAGGTCAAGGTAGTTTTTGATGAAGTTTAAGTCCAATCAACTTGAAACTTAGTACACATGTTTTTCATGATATGATCTTTCATATTTTAAAACAAAATTAGACTTTTGACCCCATTTTCATGGTCCACTGAACATAGAAATTAAAAGAGTGAGTTTCATGTTAAAGTTTTAGGTCAAGGTAGTTTTTGATGAAGTTTAAGTCCAATCAACTTGAAACTAAGTACACATGTTTCTTATGATATGATCTTTCATATTTTAAAACAAAATTAGACTTTTAACCCCATTTTCATGGTCCACTGAACATAGAAATTAAAAGAGTGAGTTTCATGTTAAAGTTTTAGGTCAAGGTAGTTTTTGATGAAGTTTAAGTCCAATCAACTTGAAACTTAGTACACATGTTTCTTATTAATTGATCTTTTTACTTTTAATGCCAAATTAGATTTTTTACCCAATTTCGCGGTCCATTGAACATGGAAAATGATAATGCTAGTGGGGCATCCGTGTACTTTGGACACATTCTTGTTTGTGACTGGATTCATTATTATTCATTGCAATTGGTTAACAATTTTCATGGATTTCATTGTTGCAGGTAAACCTCAAATTTAAATGTTCAATGAATTACAATTTTTCTGTAGGATTTGTACGCGAAGTGGCAAACTATGCAATCTAATATATACGAAAATGCATGTTTTCCTCAATCCACAAAAATTGGTGTCCAAGAAAATAAATAAATCCACAGTAATCAAATCACAAAAAAATAGGTGTTAGATTTATCTAGGTATCATACCACATCTTCTTTTTTATATGGCAGTAACTTTTAAAAAATGTGTTACCTTTCTCAACAATAGTTTCTAGGTTGAGAAGAACAGACAAATTTATGTAAAAATTTACTCCAACTGGATATATGAAAAAAAGGTCCACACAAAAATCTTAGGATGAGCATTTAAGTTATACTATAGTATTTATGATAACAATTACTTATCTTGTTAGATTTTTTGTGATGTTGATCGGTAAAATTTATACCATGCATAATTATATTTCAGCAACTTCAAGGGCACCAATTGACTCATTCGAACTTGAAGACCAGGATGTTGACTTTGACGGAATACGTTTAAAATGGAATAGAGTAGAAATACCTTCCTACGGTGCTGATGAACAACCTCTACTCTATATGATTGAGATGAACGAACCACCATTGGACGAGTGGCGTCCAATCGTAAGTGGTCTTCCAACTACCAGATACAGAGTGACAGACCTTGTACCAGATAGGGACTATCATTTCAGGGTCCGAGCTCTCAGCTCTTATGGAGTTAGTCCACCATCATACACATTACCAGTTTCTTATCGTAGACCTCTACCAGGTAAATTAATTTGTGAGACATATCTTCTATAACTTTAAATTTTTATTGTTTTTCATTTGCATTCAATTTTTTTAATATTATTGAAAGCTCACTAAAGAAAAGGGTGTTTGTTATAGTATTGAATTTTTTTTATTTCTTTTCTTTCTTTATTGCTAGAAGAAATTATCTTATTTAAAAAATATAAAATATTATATTTGTATTTTAAAAAAAAACCATCTTTCTGTGAAATATTACTTTAAATTCAACCCAATTTACAGCTTTGTGTAAATGTTGATTTTTAAGTCCCACCTACACTTGTAGAGGTGCATTATGTTTTCTGGTCTGTGCCTCCGTTCGTCCGTTCGTTCGTTTGTCTGTCCTACCATCCCACTTCAGGTTAAAGTTTTTGGTCAAGGTAGTTTTTGATGAAGTTGAAGTTGAAGTTCAATCAACTTGAAACTTAGTACACATGTTTCCCATGATACGATCTTTCTAATTTTAATGCCAAATTATAGTTTTGACCACAATTTCATGGTCCACTGAACATAGAAAATTATAGTGCGAGTGGGGCATCCATGTACTATGCACACATTCTTGTTAATTTATTGCAAATTCCCTTCTTTTATTACTTTCCTGATTAATATTTTGTCCCTGACTAAGAAATGTTTTTTTTTCCCATAGGTCCAAGCCGTGTTTTGTCAGAATGTCCACAGATTGTGTATGATGAAAGTGATGCACTGCAGTTGGCATGGCAACCACCAAAGATAAGCAGTCATGAGCCAATCAGATACAGAGTTGAACTTCAGGCTCCACCTAGTTTGGCATGGAAACCATTGGCTACTGGTATTCCTGATACAAGATATCCAATCAGAGGACTTGGACCAAGCAGGGATTACATGTTCAGAGTTGTTCCAGAAACTCGAGCAGGAACCTTGGAACCCTTGCCTCCAGTGTCTCTCACCTCCCTGCCAGGTATGTAGAATATATTCAGTAGAAAATGAGTTAGATTAACTTTTGAATACAAGACTTCAAGGATGATTCTTCAATATATAAAAGAATATAAAGGTCTCAATGTTGGTTTTACTTCCTGTGGCACTGTTCTACTTTTCTGTGTTGTGAGCATGTACTTTTATCCTTGACAAAATTCTCTACTGTGCCTGTCATGCAGTTTTCCATGTTTGATGGCAAAATAACAAATACTTCTATGAAATTGATATTTTGCCATACAGTACATTGTCCTTTTTGTGTATCCTTTAAACTAAAAATGTAGAATCTTTTATAATCAAGAAACAAGTTCTGGATATTTTTTTATAAGAAATCTGAAATTATTTATATAACTAGTGCTATAGTTTAAAAAAAATAAAAATATTGTGTTTATCTGAAGTATTGAACATTATCTTTATGCATGATCTGTTTTAAAATCCTCTGTGATGAATTGTCTCCCATCCTTTCAGCTCCTAGAACTTTCCTTCCCAGTCAACCAGAAATCCTTGATTATAAACCTGACTCTTTCATGTTGTCATGGAGACGACCTTATGTTGACACACACCTACCTGTAATGTACCGTATTGAAATGCAAGAACCTCCCAGTTTGGATTGGCGCCCTCTGGTGTCAGATGTTGCAGATACCAGATATCATGTGACAGGGTTACAACCAAGCAGAGATTATAGTTTCAGAATTGTTCCTTACTCAGGTTCTGATTACTGGGAACCACTGCCACCTGTTACACTTACCTCTATGCCAGGTAAGATCCCTGTCTATAGTGAACAGAAACTTCTCCCAGCAGAGGTTTTTCATATGCACTTTGAAAATGAAAAATGAAAGGACTTTTAATTGTCAGAAATTTAACATTTACAAATTGATTTTCTTATGTTTTTTTTCAGGAATAGAATATTAAGAATAGACAAATTTAGACAGACATTAGATGTATTCATATACTAAGACAAAATCATTTCAGCAAAATAAATTTTTAATGGTTATGGTATCAACTTACCTTTTGAAAAGTAGACTGTAAAGTTTACCCTCTGAAATCAAGTTTAAAGAAGTTTTAAATTGAAATTGCGGTTTTACAAATTGAAACTGGGATTACTAAGTCTTATTAAGATATACAATGTAACAAAAGAAATTTGTAAGACCAACACATATATTTATATCATTTATATAATTTATATCTTACAGTAAAACCAAGGTTCAGACCACATGAACCAACCATTACTCCCTTCGGAGATGACTCAATCAAGTTGTCATGGAAACCAGCTGATATCCCAATGTACCAAAGGACGCCAGTACCAATACGTTACATCGTTGACATGAGGACACTCCCAAGCTACGACTGGACCCCACTTACACGTAACATCTTGGACACATCGTACATTGTGAAGGGGCTGAGTCCACTGAAAGAGTACCAGTTTCGTGTTAGACCTCAGACCGACTACGGCATTGGGGAACCTACCATGCCTGTTACATTTTATAGGAAACCTGGTAAAGAAATTACAATCTGAATCAGTAAAAGTTTAAACAAACTGAGGAATAGGGAAAAATTGTATTGTATCTTAAGATTTGCAAGGGTAAATTGTAGATTTAATATGACAAACTGGAATAATTTAAGCATACTAAGGAATATGGAATAATTATATTGTATATGATATTGCATGCCATCACCATTTTTTAATGAATTTGAAATAAAATCTTGCATTTGTTCATTTGGAAGTCAAGTACCTGAAAGAAAAATATCTATATTTAAGCATTTATGTATACCAAGTTTAATCGTAAGAATTACATGGCTAGAACAAATCTCACCACAGTTTTAGAACACTATTAGGCATTGACAAACTGTAACAGTATGACCTTGAAAGTTTGTTCTTGTAATAATAATAATCTTGTGCTTATTGTAGATTCTTTAATCTTCTTATTATCAGTGATTTTATAGTAAGAAAAATCAATGGTTTAAACCATCTTAAACTTAGATTTTAGATTATTTGTGAAATTTTCAAAATAACACATATAAAAGGTCTTAAAATGACTTACAAACACAAAGTGTCTATGATTTTGATAAACTAATTCTTCATGCTTTACAGTGCCAATGCTTAGACGTGAGCCAATTATTTCGAACATCTATGGTGATTCTGTTTTGTTGTCATGGCAACCTGCAGAGATTCAAGGTGACTTCAAATTTCCACCAAAGGTGACTTACAGCATAGAGCTGCAAGACAGGCCAGGAGTCGGTCCATGGACTCCATTTTTGACTGGTATCACTGGAACAAATTACCAAGTGACTGGACTAAGACCTGATAGGGAGTACTTTTTCAGGATCAGAGGTCACGTTGGTGATATTTTCGGTGAACCATCAGCACCCGTGTACTTGACACACAGAGCTGGTAATTATTAGAATTTTCATATGTAAAAGCTTTTGAATTATGAATTAGGCCTAAAATAAAATATTGTTTGTTTCCCCAATCCCGACCGACCCTGCAAAAACAGTGCTACTCATAAAATTTTATTGTCAAATTTAAGTCAAATATTATTTTATTCATTTTCGATTTTCAGGCTTGCAGGATCGTCCAATGTTGTTCAAGCTTTTTGGAAAAAATTAAAATTATTTCCCTACCTTCCGACCCACACCTGGCTTGGCAGGGTCGGGATTGGGGAAACAAACAATATATTAATTTAGGCCTTACTGTAGATTAGATACTCTAAAAGTTATTTAAAATATACAGGAATGAAGGACCCTCATCATTGGGACCATTTCCATATCTTGGGATTAATCTTAGGAACAATGCTGATGCATTTATCTGAAAACAATAACCTAAAGAGGTCAAGTGTAATAGATTAATGTCTGCATAGAATGAGTTACATTGACTTACAATGAGTTAACACCAATACAGTAACACCTGATTTGAAGGTCAAGATTATTCCACAAAAGTTTGTCTTGTTCTGCTGTAGAAATACCTTATAGAGTTTTAACCTCAATTTTTGAATGCGAAAGATACCAGAGACACATTCAAATTTACAAGTCGAAAGAAAATTGGCAAATGGACAAAAAATGAAAAAGACAAAAAAAGTCTTATAATGTCGGCTTTCTCTGGTCTCATTAATGTGGGCTTAAAGTATATACACTGCAATCAATTTATCAATATTTTCAATGTTTGACCTCTAAACATATAGAAAAACCAACAATATGTGGGATAAATTTAGACACATTCAGAAGAACCAAGTTTTATTATACGTTAGATAGAACCTAAACTAGTATTTTCAATATTTTCCTGTTTAATGTTTGTAGGACTTCCAAAGAGGCAGAGGAATCAACCTTTAATACATGAGTGATAGACCCTAAAATAAATTTTACAATATTTTCATGTTTCATGTTTTTAGGACCACCAAAGATGCCAAACGAACAGCCCTACATATCAGAAATGAATCCGAACTCTGTCCATCTTCAATGGCGAGCTGTTCAGTTACCATCAAAGATAACAGACTATGCTCCTGTCACCTACCGACTGGAAGTCCAGGAGCTCCCTCGATCTGATTGGGTAATCCTGGTCGATGGTATACCACACACTGACTTCCATGTGACAAACCTACATCCCGATCGGGAGTATAACTTCCGTGTCAGAGCCATTAACAAGTATGGTTATAGTGAGCCTACACCATTGGTACAAATTAGAAGGCGTGCTGGTAGGTGTTCTTTCATCTTGTGCAACATACTACTGTTGACTGGTTTTTTTTATTGTTAATTTGTTCTTGTCCTGAACATGCATAAAATATTTGCCACCCGACATTAAGCAACCAACAATAAACAATCTTTGTTTTCAAAATTCCAATAGGGAACATACTTTTTATAATTGTATAAATAAACCAATTTTTCAAGACGTTTCGGCCATTGGCCTTCTTCAGTTCTTTATTTTTCCTCTCAACTACATGGCTGACATTTTGTTTTCAATCATTGAAAAGATGTTATAGATAAATGTCCTTGGAAACATCATGACGTCATAATACTTTAACGTCATAATAACATGACGTCACAATACTTTTGTATGAATGAAAGTTAAATTATATAAGCTTTGATCAATTAAAGTCATTCCTTTTTAACGTTAATTCCAAATGGTCTAATTGTATTTAGTTTTTTGCATCCATTGTGCCTCAATATATCTCCTGTAATTTGCGGATTTATCGTAAATTTGTTGCAGAACCTGAACTGTGTCCTCTTTACAATGATCTTCTTGGTTAAAATGTTCTGCTACAGCTGTATCTCTATCATGTCTGATATCTGCAAGATGCTCTTTTATTCTTTCTTTTCAATGATTGAAAACAAAATGTCAGCCATGTAGTTGAGAGGAAAAATAAAGAACTGAAGAAGGCCAATGGCCGAAACGTCTTGAAAAATTGGTTTATTTATACAATAAACAATCTATCAATATTTTATTTCATACCATACAAAAGGCCACTGTTTATTTGTTTTTTCTGACACCTTACATAACATATTGTTATGCCCCACCTACGATAGTAGAGGGGCATTATGTTTTCTGGTCTGTGCGTCCGTTCGCTTCAGGTTAAAGTTTTTGGTCAAGGTAGTTTTTGATGAAGTTAAAGTTACATCAACTTGAAACTTAGTACACATGTTCCCTATGATATGATCTTTCTAATTTTAATTCCAAATTAAAGTTTTGACCCCGATTTCACGGTCCACTGAACATAGAAAATGATAGTGCGAGTGGGGTATCCGTGTACTATGGACACATTCTTGTTTTGAATATGATTTATAGTTGTTTGTTATCCATTGAGTACATATTCATAATGAGAACATACTACTAAAAGATCCATCCGAGATGTTCTCTAATATGCCTCTAGGGTGGAACTAAAGTTCTTAAAATAACAAAATGATTAAAATAATAAACATCAACAATTTCTTATGTTAGGACTAATTACAAAAATTAATTTACACAGAATAAAGACAAATTGAAAAAATAAAATATTGGGAACACTTCATTATGGCCATATGGTTACCTATAGTTGTTAATGTATGTGTCATTTTGGTCTCTTGTGGACAGTTGTCTCATTGGCAATCATACCACATCTTCTTTTTTATATATACTTCATTAAAACAGCAATAAAAAAACACAAAAGCACTTAAGACTTCAACACGAAATTCATGATTAATTTCATAAATTTTTCGATTGAAACAAAGTAAAACTTCCTCAAATTTCTTTGGACAGCTGCTTTTTCAGATAAATGTTCTTAAAAAAATAATATGCAAATTGCAAATTGAATTAATAACACATGTCTCTCTATTCTAATTTTTCTTAGTTCCACCAAGAATGCCTAAAGACGAACCAATGATCTATGACATTGGTCATGGCTCACTGATGTTGTCATGGAGACCAGCAGACGTCCCACATTACCTTAGTGAATCACCTGTGACCTACACAATCTATGTCCAGGAACCTCACTCAACAACATGGCGTCCATTATATCGTAGGATACCATACACCTCATACCATGTGACCAACCTAAATCCTGATCGGGACTACTGTTTCCGTGTACAGGCAGAAAACCAGTATGGTGTCAGTCAGCCAACTAACACAATCAGACTGACAAGATTGTCAGGTAAGTCATCACTTTACAGCAGTGCCATAGAGGTGAGACATTAAATTTTACCCTTGTCTGTCCTTCAGTCCATCAGTATGTATGTCACGAATTTGGTTTCTGTTCTCTTAAATTAAGTCTGCCTAAACCAAATGTTATGAAACTTATACACAATGTTTATTACCACAAAACACAGATCAAGTTTAAATTTTGGTGGTCTAACTTTTACTGTTCTAGAGTTAAACCCCTTTACAAATAGAAAAATATTGGAATTTTTGTTTCTGTTCTCCTATCTTCATTTTGCCTCAACAAAGTGTTATGAAACTTTTAAAATATACACTACACTTACCATGAAACTCAGATTAAGTACATGTTTGAGTAGTGTCACATTTTACCTTCTTCAGTTATGTCCCTTTATAACTTTAAATGATATACAAGCGGGGGCACATTCCATATTTATTTAACCGATCTATTAATGGTAGATTTTATCAAAAGCAATTTAGAAAAACTGATTGGCACTCATACAAGATCATCTGATTCTTATATTGATAGCCCTTGACATATGAATTGCTTTGGCACCTCTCTAATCTATGGTAAAGTCATTAGAAACAAGCTGTTTCATTTACAACACCTAATGATATTTAAATACATTTATGTTGTGAACTACATGGCAAAGGATAGATCTCAGTGAAGTTTTATAGAATTTTATATGATACTGTTGTGCAAATATTATTGATTATGTTTTTCTTGAGTGGAGATTTCCATTGTACAAATTTGATGTTAGACTTTATCATTTCTTTTCCTGGATATGGAAGCCTGGCAATTTCAATCTTGGGAAAAGTGACACTTAAGATTTTTAATATCAATTAGTTTGTAGCATGAACAAATGATAATACTTCATATTTTTGCTTTTTTTAGATTTCAGATCACCAATTGATATTCCTGAAATTTCTGAGTTTGATGATACCAGATCATCTCTTATGTTGCGTTGGAAACCAAAACAAATGGCGCCATTTGCTGGCAAATCATTAAAATACCACATTGAGAGCTGGGAACCAGTCAAGCGCACCTGGAGATCCCTTGCTCGAGATATACCAGATACAAGCTATCGTCTGACTGGGTTATCTCCAGAAAATGATTACATCCTTCGAGTAAGAGCACAGGCAGAAAGTGCACTGAGTGAACCTTCGTATCCAATATCTACAAGCAGATATAGAAGTAAGTATGTTGTACAAGGTCATAGACAGAAAGGGATTTGAGTGAACTTTCATATTTTATATTTACAAGTACATATAATCATTAAGGAGGGCGGATGATACGAATGGATATAGACAACCTTCTGTGGATTTTTTTTTTAACAATAATGATCTTAAATCAAAGATAAAAGGTTTTCTGATGTATTCTTCATCTTAAGATTTTCTGAAAGATAAACCCTAGAGGCATTTAACAAGATCATTCTATTTTGGTCAGTCTATTAACACTGCTTATAATCTCCAGTGTTTATAAGGGACGTTCCAGATTTAACATATCTGCTTAGTTCCTTAATAGTCCAGTCGATTTGTGCAGATTTTAAGCAAAATTGCTCAGAATGTGGTAAAAGCATGAAATTTTGCATAGTTGTAGTATAGGGGATGGACAACATTTTCAGCTATGGACCCACTCCAGAAATTGACATTGGCGGAAGTGGCGGCCATTTTTAAAATGGCGGACGTTGAATTTGAAAAAATACTTAAAAAATTCATAAAAATTTTATTACTCAAGTTATTGTCTTGAAACTTTGAAAATAAAGTGATCAGACGTATTTGAGTAGAACAACATTCAGTTTTGTTGATCAAAATTAGTTATACGCCTATAGAATTGTGTCTAATTTGAAAAAAAATCTTATTTTTTTAAGCCAAAATAGGTTGACCTTCAAAATCGAAGTCGATGAAAATAAACATTTGTTTAGTATTGTTAATCTGAAAAAAAACTTTAATAAACCTCCATTGGCATAATGAGCATAATTTGTATCATATCATACAATAATGAATGTCATAACGAACTCAACTGCTCATATGATCTCAATGACATCATAAAAATCACAAAATAAATGAGTAGTAAAAGTTTTGTCAAATGATATAATAGCAATCACTGTCTATCAATCCCTATCACATTGTCCGCCACATTTACACAGAGCAGTACAACTTAATGATGCCTTTACACATTTACATCGTCCTCTGCAACCGTTTTCACTTTTACATCCACATTTTATAAGTTCAGCACAGGACTCTGACGCTTGTTGTAGCGATGTCCAGAATGGTTCCCATAGCCCTTCTTTGTTTCGCTTCCAACCCCAGATGGAAGGTGATGGTGTTTCTTGGAGTTTAACAAGAGCTTGTCCCCAACAAAATCCTGCTTGGTAAGCAGCTCTCTTTATGTGTTGGTGTAATGCGGCAGAGCTTGGAGGAATGTTTTCTATAGATCGTCCTTTTCTCGTGAATAGACTTTTTTCTTGCCGCATCTACACCCAAGCACTCGCTGGTCCTGTCATACATTAAAACGACAAAACGCTCAATGTTTAAAACAGCTTCATTTACACAGTCTTCATTTGGTTTATCACTCAATAGTTTGAAATCTTCAGTCACTGCATCAAAGGATAACCATGTGTCCCATGCAGTTTTCTTTCCACGATTCGAAAATGATGAAACTTGGTCACAACCACTAAATGCGTGGAAGAACAGTAGTGCATTGGACTTAGAAGGCCCCATACATAGAGCTATTTCATGAACAGGGATGTACCTGAAGTTTTTTCCAACTCCAAATGCCATCCATAAGGACGTTATGTTCAACGTGTGCACTGCTGACACTGCAATTACAACGACGTCGGTGTCAACGGTTCTAATCAGAATTTTCTGCATTCCACTTTTCACCGCATCTGCAACATGTAACAATATACGAGTGTCCGCCTCTTCATGATTACACGGTGATAGGTTGCCTTTATGCTTATCTGGTTTGTTGCAAACAACTTCGCTTCCCTTTGTTGAAACTACTGTCGTCTGAACACTTGGAGTAAGCGTCAATAGCTGTTCCGCTAGATAGGCAAATAACTCTGTCTTGTTGTCGTCAATTCTAAGAAATGACTCCCAATTACCAGGAATAGTAGAATCTGCCTGCACACGTCTTCTAATACCTTTTCCACGCTTACCACGAGTTGATGCCTTCAAGCTGTCCTGACGGTATTCATCCCATATAACATCTATCCGACTGCATGACTTCAAATAATTATTAATATGAGGAAGGAAAACTTGCTTAGAGTAATCCTCAAAGGTTTTGCAAAACCTAGGCTTCAGTATATTAACAATAACAGCTCCGTCTAAAATAATGGCATCTACATCAGGAATCTCAGTAACAATTACGCACATTTTCTCTAATGGCACTAACAAATCAGACTTGGAACCAAGTCTCAACTGACCAAACTGGGATAGTGAAGGTGGGTAAGCTTGGTTCTCATGACGAAAAAACTCATCAAGATCACTATCACGAACCTGGCATGACACATACAGCTGGGAAAATAAAGAGCAATTCTGCTTTAAGGAGCTAATTTGTCTTTTTTCCTTTGATTCACTTCTCAATTCCTGGCGACTGAAGAGGTGTAATTTATTTTGTTTAATTGGATCGGATAGTGGTGTTGTCCTCTTGTCAAGACGTTCCCTCACGTACTCATGGTACTTATCATGCCCTATTTGTTCAATATTTCTAACTGTATTTGCAACTTTTGGGTCTACTATGTCACGTGTGTCCAATACTAAAAGATCTTCTGATTCCTCCAAAAACGGATTTCCCATTTCCTCTATTGTAGCTGTCAATGCTATAACTTGTTTCACAAAAGCCTTCTGCTTACTTTCAACCTGTTCATGGTGTCTAACATTTGGACCTTTACTTTGTTCATGCTTAATCAGTTCTTGTGATAACTCGAATTCATTGACCGCACGTGCCATTTCTGGACCACACACCATCCATCGAAGAAGTTGAGATGCATTCTCTGTTAGTCCAATAGCTCCACCTTCACCCTTTACTAGCTTGTTGTTCTGTTCATGAGCATGATCAATAGCTATGGCAGAGAATGTGCTGTGTGTTTTGTGAACAACGAAATGTCCGCTCTCAAATTCTGTAGCAATACTGGGTGCTATTGTGTCCAATGCAAACATATCCCGAACATGAATGGGAAGCCATCGAGCGTAATTAGGGTGATCTAACGCGAAAAACCAAGGTATCAACATAGTGAGAGAGTCTTTGTACAGGGTGAGATCGAACAAATATAAGGATGATCAGTTCCAGCTTCAATGTAAGTGACCAGAAATGAAACAAAGGGCTCTCAATTTCTCTCCTTTCTTTCCACTCTTCGAAGCTGATAGTGTTTTCCGCTTGATCATCAACTAAATATTGTCTGTAGGCTTTATGCATTAGCATATGTAAGGAACAAGCAGTCACTTGATGTGCATGTCGAGTTCGGGTCACATGGGATGCTTTGAGGAATGATTCTGCTGTTCCAGCAGATGCAACGTTTGACTGGCTCAAAGCATTCACCCATCCACTATTTTGTAGCCAATCTCCAATTGTTCTCAAAGCAGCAATTTCAATATGTAGACCACCAAACATTATTACAATATGATTTTCCCCACATCTTGCAGGCCAATTCCACTGAATGTTTTTAGCAAGGGCATAAAGAGGTTGATCACATGCCATGACTGGTATTTGTCCTGGGTTCAAGAAAGACACACACTCTTTAATAATTGTCATCGAGTGGCGAATCATTGCAGTGGACTTGGCTTCCTCCTGAAACAATGGTAAAACTGAACTAATGTCTAAAGGTGGTAATTCAACTGCATGAGTCTGAGAAAGATTTGCATGAAATGCAGACCATGTCACATTCTTGTTATCTGTGTCATCATCTTCTATCTCCTGACGTACATGATTAAGCCATCTGCAAATCAGAAATATTTTTAATCCTTCGAAGATTTCAATATGTGTCTTGTAGGCTGCAAAATGTTGCCAACATGTATGATAATATAAATATTTAGAATGTGTTCTGCATGTATATAGCATAGGCATTAACGGTAAGTATAAGCAAATCGAAGGGAGCAACCATTTGTATTTTTGTGGGGGCTGTATGACCAATTATCTTATCCTATTATGTTCAGTCTAAAAAATTGTAAACTTTAACTAATTAAAATAGAGGGTTGGTCCTGTATAAATTATTTAAATTGGCATCTAGTCCATAAAAAACAAATGGTTGTTCCCTTCAAGTGGTTATTATGGTTTTGACTACATAAAGTGTTTGTAATCAATAAGAGATGATTATGATGGAAGGTTAGTGAATGAGTAAATGCTGTGCAAGAAGTTGAAGCGTAGTAGTAGCTGTAATCGAAATATAACATATATATACATACTTGTTGTTTATAGTTATTATTATATAAATATATGTACAAGCATTGCTCTCGCCGTGTTCTGATATACAAGTAGTTACTATTAAATTATGATACTTATGATTATGATCTTTGTATATGAAATACCTATACTCTAATTGCTGTGCACCAGAGAAGAAACCACATTCACTGAACAGCAGGCTATCTACAGATGGAATAGATGTTGGCTCTTTAGGCAGTACAACTGGTGGAACTACTGAGTATCTTTCTGGTAACGGTTTTATAGTGTCTCGTTTCACATTTTCACTTATAGATGTCATTGCTCTAACTGTACCATAATTGTCCTGACTCGGGTGTTGGAAAAGAGAAATGGCAGTTCCATGCAAAGAACCCTTAGCCGAAGTGGAACTAGGATTATGATCAATGTTATCAACTGCTGCTGTCGTGAATACATCGCAACGTAGTTTAGCAGGACAGACTACATCATCGTCTTTGAACATCTCGCAAATAGAATTCCCCATAGCTGTTGATATATTCATTACTCTGTCATACGAGATACTGAGTCCTAAATTGTATAGTTTATCTACAAGGTCTCGTTTTCTCGTTTCTGCATGAATGACCATCCCCAAGTATATGGGTAGCGGAGGCTCTCTGTCTGAGGTGTGATATGTTGCAGCTGTACTCTTTCGTCGACGAACCGCACTATTAAACTGTGACAACTGAGATATGGTAAGTGTTGTCTGTGACTCAACAACATTACTAGACTGTGTCTCGATATTTGGCCCACCTAGAATCATTCTCACTAAAGATACTAATGTCTGAGGAACTGATTCGTGTTGGCAGCTCTCGGTGAATGTCCCTTTAAAGCTATATCGAGTATCAAACATATCTCTTCGAACTATTTTGGCTGCTTTGGCTATGATGAGTCCTTCATCGTCGCAACTATAAGAAGTTGCTTGTTTCAGAGCTTCACCTACGTCATCGTTGAAAATTAAGAGAACGTCTCTGCCTTGCTTGTGCGCCTGCAGATCCGGTATGGCAGCTAGTATCCGATTTTTCAGATGTGTCGTATTGATCTTTCCTTCAATAACAATTCCGAGTTGCTCAGTGCGTTTACTATACAATTTAGCCAGATTGGCAAGTTTGAAGATTGGTAAAATATCTGTTTCAGACCGTGAAACGTCAATATATTCAATCAATTCGGCAAGCACAATTCCATGAATTATAGATTCTTGGTTTTCTTTTTTAGTCTTTGGAGTCTGTCTTTTTGCCTTGTTGTAAAGTTTTATCAAACATTTGGCATGGTACTTGGCCTCCTGTGATATCAAATCCCCAATACTTAATTTAGCTAGAAGAACAGTGTCCTGTAGTTCAAGGGCACATTCTCGTACTCTTTTGTCGATCATGAATGTCGAGGCATCATGCAGATGGTCGGATATATCACCACAGAAAAAACACCCTTCAGGTGTTGCTCTTGCTGAATCACCACAACTCTGTCTTGTGACTTTACTAGCAAAATCATTCGATGTATCTTCAGTTTCAGACGTTTGCTTTCGTTTTTCCTTACGAGATATTTTTAGGTCTGAATATTTGTTTCGACACGATTTGTGCCATTTGGCCTTATGGTTCTGAAGTGTTCGTGCAATTCCGTCGCCTTCATTTAACTGTTCCAAGTTGATTGATGAGGGAAACCAATTCAATGCACAGCATCTGTGTATGATAGCATCAAAGGATTGATAACCAGCTCCGATGTCAATGTTAATTCTTTTGTTATCTGCTGGGCATTGTAGGTCCTCGTGTGTTCTCTCTTGACATATCATACATTCATTCCAGTCTATATGTTCACTACTAAGTTTTACAGTGTTTCCAGCGTTTTCAATATCTACAAGTTTTATCTTTTTCGACATAGTGTGGTCATATATCTATATGTTATATTCTGTTGTCAATGTTATTTAAGCAAATCTGTAAAAACAAGAAATTATGCATTAGATACCTTCATTTCGTTAATAGTGCAATAGTGCTTATTTGACCACATGGTATATACCAAATACAAATAGCAATATAAGAATGATTTGATAAGCTAAATTTGAAGATATATCAGTTCATTAGTTTAAATGCAAATGATAAAATAAAATACAACAGCAAAAAAATTATATTATTTGAAATTTTTGTTTTCAAAATGGCCACCATTCAAAATGGCCGCCAGTAATTCAATACCTGATGTCCTCAGATTATAGTCCTTATCATAAGTGATAAATATACCAAGTTTCATACCAAAAGGTAAAGTCATTTTTTTTTACAAATTTTATTTTTATTTTATTATAAATTTTCAGGTATCCATTTTAAAATGGCCGCCATAGCCGCCATTTTGATTTTTAGAAAT
>CM034358.1:70805766-70867432 GCA_019925275.1 Mytilus edulis | reverse complement strand
TTAGATAATATACAGAATTTAGATAAGAGAAAGAATGCTTTGCTTCAACAGGTCAGGAAATTTGAAGAAGGGCTGAAAAATTTCGGTAAAGTTGATCTACCACCTCTAAGTCCTAGGTCTAGAAGAGATAAATTCATGACAGAACAGAACAAGCCTAAAGTAGCTGTAAACAAGAAACCTGACTTTATGAGCACTTTAGAGAAGTTCCGTAAAAAAGAAACCACACCATTGCCAAAAACACCAAAATCAAGTATTAGTAGTAGTATGGTAGATTTGACAAGTATAAGAAGATACTCTGTCGGTACAAAGACATTTGAAAGAACTCCAAGCAGAGAACTTTTTGCTATCAAACCATTAAAAGACTACTCTGTTGGTACAAAGACATTTGAAAGAACTCCAAGCAGAGAACTTTTTGGTATCAAACCATTAAAAGACTACAGATATGAATCACCCAAACTGTTAAAAGACTACAGATATGATTCACCATACACTAGTGATACACCCAAACGATCCTCGTCCGAACTTTACCGACCAAGACCAAGTAGTTACACTTTAGATGACATTACATTGAGGTCAAGGATAAGTGATCTTGCTTCAAGCCGAAGAGAAAGTCCATCACCTATGAAAAGGTATACAGGATCAAGTTCAATGTCAAAGTTCAGGGATCGCAAAATGTACACTAAACGAGAACCAACAATAAGTTATGAGAAAAAGCCAGTACGTAAACCATCACCACCCAAAGTACAGGAAGTACAAAGAAGGTCCTCTTCATGGCATGGTGACTCTGACATAGGAGAAGCAGACATAATTAAAAACACAGACAACAAAGAATTATCACAAAGAAGTCGTTCTGACTCTCGACATAGGTCACTTTCTCAGATTGGTCAAGCAGTCTACCATGATGTAGCTTCAAGGTCATCTAGTATATCAAACAGAAGGTCTGTAAGTAGAGCTCCATCACTACCACCTATTGGAATATCATCTGGAATATCTAGCACCATGTCAAAGTTCATGCAGTCAGTTAACCGTAACAGAACAGGAAGTCTCTCAGACTTATCGACCAGCAATCCACGTAGGAGTTACTCAGTTTCGACAGATATGAAGTTCCACAAACCAGGAGTGGATACCAAATCCACTTTCAGTTCCAGATCTAGAAGTAGGTCAGTAACAGGTAGATCAACATCGTTCCAGAGAGGTTCCACCCCAGTAATGATGGACAGTATCCCAGACACATCCAGACCATACGTCCCAAAAATCAGAAGTTCATCAGCTGCATCTGGAAGTTCTGTTCCAACACCTTCCGTCTCCAATAGAGGCTCTATAGCAGAGAGTGGATGTATGGGGCGCCCAAGGAGGTCATCAGTTCTGTCTTCTGATTCTATGCCTAAACCTAAGAAGAATGTAACTTACACAACCTATACCCCAAATACCAAGTGTTTCCGTGATATTCCTGTTCCAATGAGCAGAGGCTCTACACCAGCTCGATCCATTCCTAGAACCCCACCTTCTGTCAGAAAGTCCAGTCCATCCAGGGCTACACCTGCTAGATTTTCTTCCCCTGCACGATCCAAAGCATCTAGTCCTGCTCCCTCAGAAACTTACTTTATTGTACGGGATAGAACATCTTCTATCGGCAGTAGTGTCGGTACAGGACAAAATATGCCAATCAGAATGAGAACATCATCTGTTAGTAGTGCTGGGTCAAGCAGAAATCCAATGGTTCCTGGCTTTAGACACCGTACTTCCTCAATCTCTAGTGTTGGGTCAGCTGATGTCATTAGGAAACCCTCAGATGTTTTGCAAAAGGGAACCCCAGCATGGATCAGAGCAACTGTGGACAGATTTAAGAAACATATTGCTTGATTGATTAACTAGACTGATAATATTTGAAATTGACAATCATATTTTTATTTATTATTCATTTAGAATATGATGAAAGTTAGATAATTTATGGCCAATCAAAGGTACAAACTTGTATATGAAAAGGATTGTGTATATCATATAAACCATAAAAAATTACTATGATGTAAATGAATATGAAGAAGAAAGATCAAATTTATAAATATTATACTATCATATTGCAAAATAACTATTACCTGGAACACAGCAAAAAAAAATCATTTGTTAAATGTTATCACAATGTACAAAAAGATGTAGAGAATATTTCAATGCCTTTTTTTTACTAGCTTTAAAGTTTTATATAGCTTATGATAGCATATGATACGATCATCAGTTTCCATTCTTTTCTTTCTATTTTTCTTTTACTTTAAGTTAGTTCAAATATTAGACACATTCAATAAATATCATTCAAACTGAAAAAAAAGAAATTGAAATGTGTAGAATCAATCAATTTTTGATTGAAGTTTATTTAAAAGAAAGAACAATTATTTTTCTGAAGAACTGAATATCTGGACTTACTGGAAAATCTATAGATTTGAAATCAGTGGCATTTATTTAGTAATTTTATGACAAATGTTCATATACATGTAAAATACATTTATGCAGTTGGTGCTATGATATAAAATGTTATGCAAAGTTGGTGCTGTTATATTATACAAATTATATTTATCATACTTTTTATGTGTCTGTGCTGTTTTTTTCATGTTTTGTAACTTGTATTTTTGAAAAATAGTCACATTGAAAAAATCTCATAAGGGGAGATAATTCAAAACCAGATTTAATTTGTTGTTAAATGCAAATGTATTTAATAAAGGATTGTTTTGTCATGACATGAACATTTGATTTGTTTTTTTGTAAATCTGAACTATAAATTTGAAAAAGGAGGCCCAGTTTCAAATATTTTTTTAAAGAAATTTGACATTTGATGTTAAAACAATTTAGATGCAAAAATCAGAACTTGATTTAGTCATGTAAAACTTCAAAAACATGAGAGTTTTTTGTATGGGTCTTCTTAGTGAAATTTTACACAAATATCATTTCTGTTTTAAAATTGCTTCAATGGTTTGTTTAAAGTTTTAAAATGGTTGAAGTCCAATCACTGAAGAAGCATGTATATTTCAATAGAACAGTTTTGTCAGGAATGTTGTGATACATAGGTCATTAAAAGGTGTTTGTAATTTATATGGTTTGGATTTACAATGTATATAAATTTTCTTCCGAGTGTAATGTGATTTATTATTTTTTTTTTTTTTTGGTGTGTATATTTATGTGTATTTTGTTAATGATGTGTCCTACGTGTATATTCCATCCTGTTTGTTGTTGTTTAAAGTGTTAGTTGTATCATTGAAATAGGTGGAAACTGTAATTCCAATGCACTATCTATATGCATTTTGTGTATTTTTATCTGTTCTATTAAATACTTTTTGGAAATTTGACAGTAAAAGAAATAGCTGACCATGATATTTCATTTTATTTTGACTTTAAGACACTTTCAGTCTCAGTTAGGACTTTCGGGCCCCAAAAAAATAAAAAAAAATGTACAGAAACTTTTGGAATTTAAAATTTGTAAAGTTATTTTGATTTGATTAAGAACTGATAAAGTTTCTGTTTTTTATTTTAATGCCTTCGAGTTGTATGTTTTCTTACCATATAGAAATATGTAATGTAACCTTACAGAAATGTGTAATATCATACTTATATCATGCTTGAATAAAAAACACTTTCTTAAAATGTTCAACTGCTTTGCTGTTTTCAAGTCCTTGTAAGAGATTTATGTATATTTTAAGTTTTTTAACCAAATTTATATAATTTTGTAGTGTACAGATTATTATTTATGAATAGATTTATTTATTTCTCCATATTTTTCTTTATAATTTTGCTCAGGTCTTACTTTACTTTGTTAGTCTTCTTATTATCCTGATTTGTTTCTTGAATTACAGTAAAACCTTTAATATAGAATTTTGGAACCTTTTGACTAGGAGGAATTTATGGCTTAATTTTGATTGCTTACATCAAAAAAAGTTGTTAATTGGCATTAAGTTAAAAAAAAAAGAGATAATTATAGACTTTCGTAATTTGCTTATTCAAGTAAATGTTTTGGAAAAGAGGTGATGTTTTTCAAATTATTAATAATATATTTTGTAATGAAAAAGTTATTGAACAAGTTTTTATAAGGTTTTGCTGTAGAGAAGTGATGAGTAGATTTTAAAATTAATAAAAGTTGTAAATGGATGTTTATAAGTAGTTATACTAAGTTTCTGTGATAAAACATCAAAAGATGTTAATTCTGAAATCTTTTGACTGTTATGAATACATATTTAGCCAACTGTGTGAATTATGCAACAAGGATATACAGATAAATGCTGAATTCAAGAAGAATTTGATGATGATCGAAAAAAAAATACTAATTGGAAAAAAGCAAGAAAGGTGATTTTTGTTATAGGAAAAGATATTTGGAAGCATGGCAATGTTATACTAAATACTGTGATTATGTTTAAATTTGATAAATGATGATGCAAAGAAAACTATGCATAAAAGTTTATGAGTATGAGTAAAATGTTGTTAAAAAAAAGTGATTTATTAATTTTTTGTTAAATAATTACCTTTTGCACGAGAATGAACTTAAACTCTGTGATACTAATATTATATTAAAAAATTGTGCTTTTTATCTATCCTGTTATTTTTACTTGTTATTTTTATCCTATTTAAATGTTTGTTGAAAATGTCTGTACTTAACTTCTTACTATGCAAATAAGTATTTGGAGTGCAATAATGTTCATAAATATATCTTATAAATAAACAAATCTAGTTTGCAAAAGAATCAGTGTGACAATAGTTTGTTTGCAATAAGTAAATGCAATTCTAGTTTAATTTTGCAATATGTGCGATGCAGTATAGTTTTGTTTGCAATTAGTCTGGGAAAAGTGCAATATGTTTCGTGTCTGTTAAATTCAGTACAATATAGAATTGTTTGCAATTATACAATTATAGATTTGTTTGCAATGAAGTATACCGGGAATAGTGCAATATGTTTCGTGTGTGATAAATACAGTACAAAATAGAATTGTTTGCAATTATACAATTATAGTTTTGTTTGCAATAAAAGTTGAACCCCACTTGTTGTTTTCTTAATGTTTTAATATATATCTCCATCTTTCAGGTGTTTATTTACAACTGCTGGCAGACTTAAATGGTAAAACATTTGTTCGATCATGAATTCCTGTTTAAATGGCTTCTAAGTTAAAAAAAATAATTTCTTTACTCTTTGTATTCAAGCTTATTTTTATTCAGTATTAGATTTTTTGGATCTGGAAAAATAAATTCTAAATCATAGAAAGAGTTTATAACATTAAATGGAGTGTTGACAATTTGATTTAAGATAAGCTTGAATATATTTAAGCTAACATGCTATAGAAAATCACTTTCCTGATAATGTCTCTGATCTATCTTCCATTCCCAACAAAGAAAGGACCACCTTTGGAAACTTTGTTTATGTCTAATATGTTGAATCTCACTTTTTTTTTAAGGGTAGAGATTCAAAATAGTGAATCCAGTCTTTCCAGTAAAAAAAAAAGACAGTTACCCAAAATTAATTGAAATCAAATTTCCAAATCTATTTAACTCTTATGCCTTTTCAGATAAAGAAGACAAATTTATTTTGGATAGAAACAGACAAAAAAAATTAAACAAGTATATTTAAAAAAAGGCAAACATCATTTTGGCCTTCAGAAAGCTTTTTACAATACAGATGTCCTCTCCTTTGAATATTACTCCAATCTTTATTATGCAGGAAAGTGATTTTCTTCAATTGAAAGTATGACTATTTCAAAGCAAAAAGTAATAAAAATTGAGAAGGGGAAATAACTCTGTATATCAACTTTGAAATAGCCATATGCAATGAGTTGGATACCTATTAAGTTGTTTAATACATGACAAGTTTCTGTTTATGACTGACTTTTACAAGCATAATGAAATGATGCAAGAATTGCAGGACGCATGTAATTCTATCCTTCCTTTTCTCACATTTTCAATTTCTACTCATTTTTCATATGAGCATGATTTTTTAATGAAATAAATTACAATTTCTCATAGCCTAACAATAACGATCAATCCTAATACGGAATATTTCTACCTTATACCTCAGTTTTTTAAAACTTCATATTTCCAAAAATTCCTGAAATATTACCTGTTTTCTCCTAATTTTAAATTAACTATATTTATACCACACTTTCCCTCTGGTGTACCCCATGAATTGATTTTAAAAAAATACATCATTAACTAATATTTCCATTCTCAATTTTAATATATTTGTAGTAAATAATGAAATTTAAAAGTCTTTCAAATGAATTAATTATTTCTGAATAATAATCTTTTATTTTTTCTGATATTTCTCAAGATGTTTTTGTCTTCATAATTATGTTTTTTTCATCATTACATATATCTTTAATTAATTTAAGAAGGATAAAATATGAATGAAATTACCAAGTTAGGTATATCTGAGACTACTATAACACATGTGTTATAGTAGTCTCAGGGTATATTAAGCAAAGTGTATAATCATGGGTGATAAATTTAGCAATTTAGGCCCAAGACCACAATTAATGACCCCGCTTTTCGTTGTCCACGAATATAGTTCCTTTTAATTAGAGTGTATTTTTCCTTAATTTTTTTTCTTTCCTTTCCTCACTCATTCCTTAAATCTTTTTTGGTGGAAATGAAAGAAGAGAGGTCAAATAAATTTTTGGAGGTTGTATTTTAACTGATTTTGATATGGAATGAGTGATTAGGTCAAGTGCAAAAAGGTGATATTTACAGTTTTCGGAACATCTCTTGACTTGTCAATAGGGGTATGGATGTGTATTGGCTAAATTTGTAAAAGTGATTGCTTCAATCTTTCTGAATTTTGGATATATATTTGGACTAGGACAATACATTACACACACAAAAAATTGGACAAAAGTGCATGGTGCAATTTTTTTAATGATGCAAAAGGTTATAAAGAACTGATAGAGGAATTAATTGTGGTCTGTGGCCTTTAGGTTCATCAAGGGGAGATAATTAAGCAATTAAGTTGATCAAGGGGAAATAATTTATGTAAAGTTTGTTCACAGTATCAAATCCTACTTTTTAAGCTGATGATTGTGTTCTCCCCTTCTTTGCCTCTGTAAAGGTTGTAGATAATGGTTTAAATGTTGCCAATCGTCCTTCATTCTTCTATCATTTCATCATATTTGTACATTTGAATTAATATAATAATGTTCTCTTCTTTAAGCTAACGAAGGACCTTGACAGCACTTTTTGTTGGTTATGTTTTAAGTAGTTCTTTATTAATTTGTAACATTTGTTTACATTTTCTATACTTTACACTAAACCCAACACATGAAATTATGTTTATTTTATATTTTACATTCTATGGTTTGATATTAATAACTGTTGAATATTCATTCAGATAATAAGGGTAAAGAATATGCAAGTTTTCTTAGAATTGTATGGTAATATTCATGGTCCTGTTTATCTTCAGAAGAAGCCTTTAAGTAATTACTCTGGATGCCAGTGTTACTTTCATCCATTAGCACACTTCACGGATGGGCAATAACTTAGTTTTAATATGGAAGATTTTATCAAAATTGTTTAACCAATGTTGGATTTAAGACAAGTGGTTGTTTCTGAGATATAACATTCTTCGTTAAAGAAGTAACCTAGATTAGTTTATTAAATCTATGTTAATTCCAGGAAAGACCTGAAATAACCTGAAAATTAATATCTTTATAAAAATAAGAATCGATATGATATATTATCCACCAGAATACAAATGCAGTGGATATAATTTTTTTTTTTTTTTTAAATATATGTACATCATGCAGATTTCATTTGAAAATGGCAATAGCTTTGAGAGAAAGAATAATTCAAATATTGCAAGAGGTCAGATGTTTTATAGTGTCAAGTAAAACTGGAGTAAAATATGTATAACATGCATTGAATTTGTGGGGTATAATCTTAAGTGGTACTAAAGCCAATAACATGCTTTGAATACTTCATCTTGATGAGTTATAGTACGGAATACAAATCCATGAAAACAAGCATCTAGTAAATTTTACAGCACAAAAAAATAAAGTTTGCAGTTGTCATTTACAAAAATCTTGCTATTTAAGTGGGAAGTTGTTGTTATGAGTTCCTGTCTGTACCTGTCTGTACTTAAATATGTCTATTTGTATGTGATAGCTATCCAACAGAGATCCAAGGGCAAGGATGTTCACAAATATATGATTTTCATACTGTATGGTCTTCAACAATGAGCAAAATCTATACCGTGTGATTCTCTATAAAAACCTCTGATGGGACAAAATTTGCGCTTTCTGAAAGCACCTGAATCAAAACAATGTATTTGTATAATGATCAAGAAAAAAAAAAGAACAAGAAATTACAAAAAAATACTTTTCATGACCCAATATTACATGTTTGACATTTAAGGATCAGCAGGTATGATACAAGCCATAATTTAATCCGTAATGAATGTAGAACAGTACTATATGTCAGTATATATCCTCATCCTTTTGGTTGAAGATTGTCTCTTTGGCATTTATACCAGGGATAGGTGGGTAAATTCAAAGTCTTTTAGATATTGAATGTTGGTTTATGAAAGGGTCATTACTTTAAAAAAGGGAATTGAGTATACTAGTCCATCTAAGACTAATTTAATTACACTGGAATTCTGTTTGCTTTATAATTATTGGTTTGCTAATTGTGTAGATTTTCCACATTGACCAGTTCAAGCTAGGACCCAATTTATCATTTAGTTACGATGATGTTGCAGTAAAATACTGTATAAAATAATGACCTGGATAGGTTAAATTCTGAATGACCTTGACGGGTTTCATTGTAAATAGATTTAGTTGAGTTCTGTTGCATGGATTATCTTCTTTTGAATGAAAAAACATTGTCGACATTTGGCTGTTTTCTGCTCTTTGGTTGGGTTGTCTCTTTGACACATTCCCCATTTCAATTTTCAATTTTATTAACCTCAACCTATTCTTTATAGCCTATCCTTATCCTGCAATTCAATGGTTATCTTTGTTAGATCTCTGTCATATTTATTTCTAGTTAATTATTTTAGCATAAATCAGGCTGTTGGTTTTTCTCATTTGAATTGTTTCACATTTTGTCATGGCGACGTTGCCAATTAGCAGTGTAACTACCTTACCAATCAGTATGGGTTTTGCTCATAGTTGAAGTCTTATTGTGCTCACATCCACATTATTTGGATTCTAGTGGACAGTTGTCTTATTGGCAATCATATAACATCTGCTTTCAATATTTTTATATATTGAGACTTTCATCAGACTTGATATTTGAACCTGAAATTTGTAATTTGAAACTTAAAACTTTATTAGCTCACACAATAGAATTTTAAATGCAGAACAAGAGATAAAACAACCATACACATACTGTACACTACAGACAAAACAAAAGACAAAAGGCAATACAATAGATAACATTCATCATATTTATTATGAGTAATTGGTCCTGGTATATTAAATTCTTACAAAAATGTACATAATCTACATATAAGCAAGGCCGTAACTACCATTGAGGCAAGTGAGGCAATTGCCTCACTAAAATTTCGACACTGATTTTTTTTTTTTTATACATATATATAAATGTAATAGTCATTTGTTGTTCTGTCTCAACCTTGGTTGCTATAACTTGTCATCATTCCTTTTAAACTATTCTTCCTGGATATAACTCAGCATCTCAGCGGGTGATGTTTCTCGATTACATTAACCTAGTAACGATAATCATCATGGATCTTTAGTTAAAAACAGGCTCTTGCAGAAAAAGGAAAAGCGACACTGAAGGTAAAGAAGGAATAATTCTAGTAAACTAGTTTTTTTTTTTAAACAGAGTCTGAGTATTGCATATAACTTCATTAGAACAATCCAAAAACGATAAGTAGACTGACAAATCAAGTACTGGTCTTCGGAAGGGACAGTCCTGTCTGCGTATTCATTTCTCCGTTTCACCAACTTTTGACAAATCAAGTACTGGGCATCACAAGGGGCAGTCCTATCTGCGTATTCATTTCACGAACTTTAATCTTTCTCTTTACAGATAAATAAAATATGAATAATATGAAACATGAATGCATGGATTGGGGTTTCGGAATCGGACACCCCAAACCCCTAACCCCTAAATTTATAGATTCTGAAACTTAAATACCACCAACTATTTCCAGAAATAATTTGAAATTACGGTACTACATGTAAACGTCCAAAACTCCATTCCAATTTTCATGTACCCATATCATATATACTTACTCTATAGATAGAATCATATCACATGTATGTTATCTCATTCTATCCCTAGCTTGTCTACTCTTTGTCAGCATAAAAGCGAGTTTAACATTTTGTAACTGCGACTGTATGATGGTGCTTACAGGAAAGCTTAATTCCCTTTTGCAAACAAAAGCTGCTACCGAATTGCTGATGGAGAAGGAATGGAAGAAGACATTGATCATTGTGTTGATGATAATGTGCTACCTTTAGAAACACAGACTGCCCTGAAACGACTGGAAAAGAGCATGCATGAGTGGCGAGAGATTGTGCGGTCTTGCCATGCTCCATGTTCATCGCGATAAGGATATCAGCAGACCAAATTATGATTCTGAAACGATTTGACTGAACCGGCCATAGAAAAATTTGGCAAACTCTTCTGAATCGATGTTTGTTCTATGTTCTGGCAACAGACTCAAATCAGTGATATTTGAATGATTGTCTTACATATAAATTTAAATAAGGTTGTTAAAAATTTGGTGTTAGTAAAAGTCTTAAAATATGAAAAATTTATATAAAAAGTGTCCAAATTCAAAACATTATCAAACTCTCTAAAAATGCCTAGAATGCAGGATTTTGCACCATTCATTTCATACCCTCCAAAAAAAAAAATCTGCCTCACTAAAATAAGATGCCTAGTTACGGCCTTGATAAGAATAATAAAATGTGATATAATTTCCAATGAGACAGCTATCCACAAGAGACAAAATGACGCAGAAATTAACAACTATAGGTCACCATGTCTGTTAGACCGGGTGTACCTGTCACTTCGACCTCATTTCTTGTGACAATATTGAGTATAAGTTTCGTGTTCAAGTCTATCTCACACACTGTAAGCAATATAAGGTGTATCTGACTGGAAGGTTTCCTCTAAACTTGACCTCATTTTCACGGTTTATTGGTCAATATTAAGTTTCTGTTTTTTTGGTCTGTTTCACAAATACTATAAGTTATAGATCAGCTTTATTTTTTTTGCGTGGTGATTTTGTGAGGTTGTCAAGTCTGTTGGGCAGGTTTCATTTGACAATGACCTTTTTTTCATGGTTCATTTGGAAAATTTCACTTAAAATGAACCGCTATATTTATCAAATAAATGGCAAAATAAAAGATTTTTTAAATAAGTTAAAACATTTTCTTCTGTTTGCCTTTGTTTAAATGTGCATGAAAACCTGTGAGATTTATTTTCAATCACTTTGTAGATACATGCACTTAAAAATATTGGAACTGGGGAAAAAGTTGATGTAAACCACTTAGAGAAATGAATAAGCAGTGTTCAAATAAGAAATGCCAAGAAAAAAATTGTATTGTTTTCAAAAAAGTGTCCATGCACAGGGACTTGAATTATGATGTGCTGCATCTCTTTTGGCACTCAGTATACATATCTGTAAAAATCAAACTGATAATAACAAAGAGTACTCTATTATTTTTAGCAATTGTTTGATATTTGCTGATATAGCAATTTTTGGCATTGACTCAGTTATTTGCAAAGAACATGCTCATCTTCATCTGACCAATAATGTTACACCAAAGATCAACATAACAACAAACTTACAGTCCTGACCTTGACTTATTAATCAGGATTAATTAGAGATTATCAGTATAACTATGGTCAGTTAACACCTAAACATCTGTTAATGATATGACATTTGTCCATAACATCTTGTGTGTATGTTTGGTGCAGGGCTATTTCTGTCCAGTTTTTTTGCATCCTTTTGAAATGTTTATACAGCATTGGACTTAGTTTATTAACCAGGTAAATTATTTTGACAGCAAGATATTTGACCTTGAATTTAAATAAGTGCAATTATTTTTATAATTTAAATACCATCAACAATTTTAACTCAAAATAAAAAAGTTTGATACTTGATCTTCATTGGATGATTCATTTGTTTGATTTTCTTTTTGATAAAAAGCTTAAATCTGTCAGTGTACCATAACTTTACAAAATTGAGAAAAAACATATCAATTGTTTATACCAATTTGATGCATGTTTTCTTATTATCCTGGAAACTATGATAGATATGTTTAAAGAGAAAAAGATCTACAAATAAGTTACACAGTGAAAATGGTTATTCCATTCCATAACAAAAGTTATTGCTCCTAAATGATGATAATTTTACACATTTTTATATTGTCTCTTTTTTATGGGGGAGGGGAAATAAGAGTTTTGGTTACAAATTTTCTGATCTAATTTCACATCCAGTTATTCTACCCTCGTTTATTTCTCCTCATGCAATTAACAGACAAGATGAGACATACTGATAATTAGAAATCAGCATGGAAAGTTACCCCTTTGTCTACTGTGATGATTATATTAACATACTCTACGTATATTGACATTCTTTTATGACAGGAAGATATATTATCTTGGGGTTTTTTCATGGTGGTTCTGAAGCATCTCCAAAATTGCTCCAGTTTTCTTACATCATTTTACCTTGAAAACATAATGTCTGTGTCATTTTGGTCTTTTGTGGATAGTTGTCTCATTGGCAATCATACCACATCTTCTTTTTTTATATAATCTGTAATTCTGTCATTTTCAGGAAGAAAGAATATCTTGTATGTTTTTCATGGTGGTTTAGAAGCATCCTGAACTGCTCCAGTTTTTTTTTACAAATATTTCCTATCTAATTTCACATTCATTTATTCTGCCCTCATTTTTCTCCTCATGCAATTAAGATATTATTATTTTTCATGGTGGTTTAGCCTGTTCAGTAACATCCCAAATTGCTGCATTTTTCTTACATCATTTTACATGTAACTAATGAAAACACAATCTACAATGTTTCTGTTGACAAGAAGAAATATTTATCTTGTATTTTTCCCATGGTGGTTCAGCATGTTTAGAAGCATCTCAAACTGCTCCAGTTTTCTTACACAATTTTGCCTTGAAAACATAATCTGTAATTCTGTCATTGTCAGGCAGACATATTATCTTGGTATTTTTTTCATGGTGGTTCAGCATGTTTAGTAATTAAGCATCCTGAACTGCTCCAGTTTTCTTACACAATTTTACATGTACTTTGAAAACACAATCTACAATTCTTGTTGACAGGCCTTAGGAAGAAATATATATAAATATTTCCTAAGTAGTTTTCCAATGCATTGTCTAAGTTACTCTATCTTTATTTGTGTTTCTTAAAAAACAAATAGTCTTTTTTATAATGTATACTCACAGGAACCTGATGTTCAGTAGTTTTGGATATGGTTCATAGCTGTTTCTCGTTTTTTAGACCTGATGATCAGTGGTTGTCATTTGTTGATATGGTTCATATGTGTTTCTTGTTTCTCGTTTTATATTGATTAGACCAGTTGGTTTTCCCATTTGAATGGTTTTACACTAATTATATTTTGAGGCCCTTTATAGCTTGCTGTTTGATGTGAGTCAAGGCTCTGTGTTGAAACCGTACTTTGACCTTTAATGGTTTTTCTATTACAAATTGTGACTTGGATGGAGAGTTGTCTCATTGGCACTCATACCACATCTTCTTATATGTTGTAACATTTGTTATTTTTGGGGTGGTTGAATTTCTCCTCTCTTTTGCAGAGTTTGTTCCCCTTACAACTTGGAAGAGCTTTGCACACATAACCAATATCATGTTATGTTTTGTAGATATTTGGTTTCTGTATTTTTAAATCCTTGATGATGTCCTTACTATGCTTACTGTGACTTGGAGATGACAAACATTGATAAAATTTCGTTTTCTTTGCTTATGGTTCAATTTTTAACACAGTTTTGCTTTGTAATCATTCTCTGAATTAATACATTTACAAACTGACAGAAATAAAAATAGGTTTTGACAGAGTTTAATTGTGTTTTATAGAGTTGAATTGAGTTTTTTGGTAGATTTGATTGTCTTAATGTTTCAGGTGTCTTTAAACATAATTTTTCTTTCAAATTGAGGTATAAGTTTTACAAGACAGCTCTTGTATATACATTGTGGTTACTTGATTATATTATCATTGTTAGACCAAAAACCAAGAAAGCAAAAGTAATATGCTATAGCTAAATATTATCTTTAAAAACAAGAAACTTGAGTTATCTCCCCTCCCAGAATTTCAAAATATTCTATTTCTTCAATTTCTTTTCTTTCTTAAGTTTTTGTAAGTATACTTTATCCTACGTGCAATTAAAGAACGAATCCAATTTTTTTTCCCTAAACTAACAAATTAAGTTGAAAATTTAAATTCTTTGAAGGGGTATCCAAGTTCTGAGATATTAAAAAAATAGAGTATGATATTTTTATTTCCAACCAATAATGAAAGTGAAATATTGAAATGATAAGCAACCAGTTTGATTCATATTTTTTTCTTTTCAAAATAACATGTTAAGGACATGTTTTGCTATTATTTTTCCTCATTGAGGGAAAGGTTGCTATATTGTTTCTTCATGTGGAGTAGTTTTTGGAAGTATTTGACCTTGACATTTCAGGAGAATAGTCTTCATAGGTAGGTTTCATCGTTTTAATAAATATTGGGAGTCTTCAAGTAATAAAAAGAGAACTATCATCTTGTAATTTAATATAAATTATCCATTTCGCCATTCTTAGTGCTACAAGCCTAATTATTAATTTCTTTAAAAAAACGAACAGGTTAATTCGTAATGTTTGCACGAATTGACTTATAATATAATTGCAATTAATTTGGCAAGTTCCAACACAAATACAATGTTGCAATCATGATATCTGATTTTTAAAGCATTTACGGTTGTCTCATAAATATTTTCTGTGTTATGTAATCTCTTCTTTAGTCTGATGAGACTTCTCAAGGTCAGATAAGGTCAAATATGATTTATCTACATTATAATTAGTATATGATGTTTTTCACATCTGTTCTATGTAAATAATTGTATAATTACATGTCTGGGATAAACATGTTTTAGCCAAGTTATGAAACATATACAAATATTTAATAATGATAAATACATTTCATATTTATTTTTTCTTTTGATTTCTCAATTTAAAGGCAGAAAGGCAATTTCAGGGGAGGCAAGGATTTGTATAATCTTAATATACAAATCCTTGGGGGAGGGTAGGAGCCAGAGGTGAAGGCTACATTTTTGTAAATTACTGTTATGTTTTGGAAAATAATGGTTTTTGAAATAATATTTTTTTTAAAGGTGGTACATACCATGTTAACAAATTATTTTGGCTCGTTTTATTTGAATAAAATTTTGTCAAAATATTTACGAAAAAGTTGAGTCCCTTTGACAATTAAAAATATGAAAAATAAAAAAAAATGGAACCCATTTTATAAAAATTTTGATCAAGGTGAAGCTTAATATTTCCTTAAAAGTAGAATGTGATTAAAATGTTCAGTTGACTTTTAAAGAGTTATCTCCCTGTAGTGTTAAAGTACCACCTTAATACAGTACATCCAATTTAGTAGATGATCTGTTAACTTATTTGATTTTGAAGCATTCAAAGTTTTACATTTTGTCAATTGGTGTCAATAATTGTCTTTTGGTTTTTGTGATGTTGGGTTGTTGTCTCATTCTTTTTATAGGAAACAAATCCTTGCTTTTTTTAAGCCGAAATATTTGGTTAAAATTTAGATTTTATATGAAATAAAATTATCAAAAGATATAGAATAATTATGTTTCAACAAGTTTTAGACAAAAATTTCATCTCACGAATAAATAAAATTCAGACTATTCTGAATCTTTGAAAACCTCACATGCAGACTGCATGGTTTGTAAAAATCCAAACATGCAAGAAACCTTTCAAAATATTGAAAACAAATGTGCTGGCATATGAGATACATGTGTTTATGGAGATCTTGTAGGTGACAAAAATCATGTTTTAATTAGCAGTATTGATAGAATCATCATTACACCCCACATGAAGCCTTGGTGATTACACAATACCCCCTGGTGATCCTCTGTATCAGATGAACTTTGTTATTACTATGGATGCACACACTTTATTTAGATGTGAAACATGTGCTACACAGAAATATGGCTGACTTCTGATTGGGATTTGATTTTCTGAAGATCGGTAAAAAGTGTGTGTGTTTTAATCCTCTCCTCTTATGATTTATTTCCAAAAAAAAATCAGTTTAAAAGAATATTTGAATATTTATCATTATGTTTTATATAAGATTTTTTAATGAACTATAAAACAAGTGGTTTATGTAAAACATCCTTTCGTAAAACTAGTAATGATATTTAAGGGGGGGTAGGGTAGAAGTATTATTTGAATTTATACAGACATTTTTTGTTTTGTTTCATTGAAATACAGACTCCATTTCTTCTCTAACATGTCTATTAAAGGCATGCACCTACCATTTGTCTATATTTTTTTTTGGGGGGGGGGGGGGGGGGGATGTCATGTTTTGTTTATTTATTCATAGCTTTATACATATTTTCTACATATTTTTTTATCAAATGCTTTTGGTTATACTTTCTTTCCATAAATTTTGGTGAAATTTTAGGTCCTAATTTTCCAAACCAAACATATATTTGTTTGGATTGCAGGATGCTCACTATATATCATGTTTTATGATGCTAGTAGATGATTGGTTTAGGTATTGACCCTTTATTTATGACTGTGCAATTATAATGCTGAGTTCACACGTAATTTGATAACTAATTTGAATTAGTTTAATTCGCATTCGAAACGTCAATTCTAATTCGAATTGGAATGCGGGTCAAATTCGCTTTACTGTCCTAACGACCTTAACTTTTAATTCCATTTAACAAAAAGATATTTCTAATGCGAATAATTTAATTCGATAAGCCAATTCGAATTAAAAAAGTAGAGTGTGGTAACGCGATTAGCAAATTCGATTCGCATTCGATTCGAATTCAATTCGAATTAAAGGTACGTGTGAACAAGGCATTACATGATGATGTATCAATTGAAAATTTTATCTTGATATGCGCTAAAAATGAAACATACAAAAAGGGGGAGGCATTTAAGTATCCTAATTTTATAAGTTTATTATGGCATAAGCATAAACCTTTCCAGTTTAAAATATGACTAAAACACCTTCTGTTAACTTATTTCTGTGAAATTTAGATATTTATGATATGAAAACTTTATAAAGCTTTATGATTTGAATGGTATGAAACAAAAAATTTCTGTGGAACTTAGTAAACAGGGCAAGCTCCATATTTATTGACATCATATTATGGGTTTTTGTTGAGAAAGGGAGATAATCCATAGTTTTGTAGAATTTTTGAATTTGAAAAAATAATTCAAAAATTCCACTCAGAGAGTTTTTTAATAAAACATATTTACTATAATTGATTCCGTTGCCTGCCGTCCAGTAAAGAGTGTCATATCCTTTATTATGACATGTTTGTTTTGATATATTCCTATGGACAGGCATCAGGTAAAACAGTTTAGTCTGAAAGTCTTAATGAAACACACCTGTCAGTAATTATTCTTGAAGACATGCTTTTGCACATGTTTTAATTGCATCATAACAGTATCTTATGTTTCAACAAAAACAATGCTCTTTCATCTAATTGTTTTATATTTATAACTGATATACAAGTTGACAGATTGATCGCATGTTGATTGCATGTGTGTAATAGAAAACAGCTTTTGGTCACATCATCAAGGCATAAAGGACAAATTCAGTGTGTTTGGTCTCATTAGCCCACAGTTTGTAGATTTTTTTGATTTGTGATAATATTTTTTACTGCATGGTTAATTGAGGGGGAAAGGGGGATAAGAGGAGTATATATCCAAATTCCTTTGAAAAGAATGAGTTGCTTTATGCATCACAATTCCAAGAATGAACCACCAAGCCCGCAATCCCTGAAAAAAGTCCTTCTGCCTTTGTTTATTGGTTTTTTTTTTGGCAATATGACCCATTAGTCTAAGGTAAATTGGTCAAGTTGTGCTTTCTTGTACATGTTGTATAGCATGCTAATATTGCCATTACTTTTGCCATTTGGCAGTTAAGCAAAATCTGATTGTCTGTTATAGTTAATGGACAAATGTTACGTAAGACAAAACAGACTTTGTTGTGTAAGGTAATACAGACCTTTATTAAGGACGTACAGTAACCTTTAATTTCTTTTATCGCACCGCAGGTAAAATATCACGTTGTGATTGGTTTAACGCCGTCACGTGGTGACCCCCTATGAGACCGTAGGGGGTTAGTAAATTTCATAGGGGTTCATGACGCGTTAATGGTGACGTCATCTATTAATGTTGACGTCATCTATTAATGTTGTTGTGATTCATTGTTTATTTTTATCATAACGCAGCAGAAAAAGTCCAGCGTGCGATAAATTCGTTATACCGTTAACTGCTGACCCCCTACGGACCATAGAGGGTGAATAAAATCCATAGTGGATTCGGCCTCCGGCCTCACCCCCTATGAATTTTACTAACCCTCTATGGATCCGTCGGGGGTCAGTAGCGAACCATATAAATTATAGCATCCACACTATTTCTGATGGATGGGTCAACAATGGATCAAAACTCTTATATTCATTATATAAATAACACATAGCTGAGAGGGTGATAGAGTAGAATGGTAACCCAAGAAATCATTGACCACTGGGTCGATGCCACTGCTGGTGGAGATTTATTTCCCCGAGGGTATCACCAGCCCAGTAGTCAGCACTTTTTGTGCTGACATGAATTATCATTGATATGGTTTTATTTATAAATTAACTGTTACCAAAATTACTAAGGCTTTTCTACCTCAGGCATAGATTGCCTTAGCTGTATTTGGCAAAACTTTTAGGTATTTTGGTCCTCAATGCTCTTCAACTTCGTAGTTTATTTGGCCTTTTTAACTTTATGGATTCGAGCATCACTGATGAGTCTTTTGTAGACGAAACGCGCGTCTGGCGTATATACAAAATTTAGTCCTGGTATCTATGATGAGTTTATTGTCAACCGCTGCGAAGCCAAGGTTGACAATGCTTTTTCAAGGGGTACCAATCTACTCTTATCACCCTCTCAGCTATGTGTTATTTATTTTATTATACTGAATGTCCTATAATCATGATAATCATTATTGTCTTTTACAAATAAATTTTATTTAAAAGTATTTCTATGATGTCATTTACATATCAACATTACGGGTATTAGAACAATCAACAGAAGTGAAGCTAGATGTTTTATTTTTTTATTTTGACTGTCAAATAATAGAATCTGAGCCAAAATGTAGAACTTAAGCATTGTCTTTAATGACTTGATGTAAATTCAATTCATTGTCCTTAAAATTATCAATTTTTGATTGGTCTGGACGAGAGGGTAACATTAAAAAACAAATGTCACCCTATCAGCCATGTGATAGAGTAAATTAACACCCTTGTATTAGCCAATCAAAATACGGCATTTTAACGTGAAGTAAATAAATAATTTATTGGCAGTCCCTGACATACACGACAAATGATTGTAATTATTTTCTTTCTGAAATATAAGTTTCAATATTTTAGGGTGATACCTAACACTACAGGGAGATAACTCTGTAAAATCTGCTCTACCTTTTTATACTACTTTCAATACTAACATACCCCATGTGGGGGCTTTAGTGAAATAAAATGTCTTATGTCTTATGTCTTATGTCTTACATTGTATTTTTAGGGAAATATTAAGCTTCTCAATGATCAAAATTGGTGTTAGTCAAATGCCATTTGACCAACCAATTTTATACGTTCTATTTTTTTAATTTTTTATATTTTATAGTCAAAGGGTCAATTAAATGTTTTGTCCAAATTTTACGAAAAATTAAACAAGTTAAATTAATTTTAGTCAAGGTGTTAGTACCACCTTAAAAAGAAATTTGGTACAAAATAATAGGTAAAGAAATTGGGGTACTTGAATATGTATTTGGAATCATCAATAAAACAGCAACCTAACAACATGAAATACAGCAAAAATATTTGGAGGGAAACATACGATCTTGAGCTATGAAAATATAGCTATACAAAATGTCAAACTCTAAGAATTTTTGGTACTCAATGCTCTTCAACTTTGTACTTTATTTGGCTTTTTAAACCTTTTTTTTTTATTTGAGCGTCACATGATCAATCTTTTGTAGACAAAACATGTGTTTGACGCAGTAGAGTTAAAGATTAATTTATAAGTTTTTGAGGATCAGAAAAAGAATGCTTAATTTTTTAGGAATATGTGATTCAACCTTTATTATTCCAGAATTTGGGACGATACCTATATCCCCTCAAACCCCCTCTATAATGTCTGTAACGAAGTAAAAATGCATGTATGATTACTTTTTGTGAGACAAATAGAATTTTATTTGCTAAAAGTAAAAAAAAAAAAAAATATTAGATGTGTAGATGAAGTCTTTCCCAAAGTTGAGCTTAATAGTGTCCTAATGAAATGTATTTTATATATTTACATAGAATTTGAATCAAATGTTTTATATTATAACATAGAAATTTAGAAACTAAAAAAGCAAGCAAAAACAGTAGCTTTCTTTTTTAAATGTAGGAAAGTGAAATTGTTGATTCATAAAGCAAAAATGTGTATTATTAGCATGAGTCATGATGAGTTTATTTTCAATTAAGAATACAAAAACAAGAACTGAATAGTTACATGGAAGTTCATCAAGTTTTCGCCTTCAAAAACCCTTGAATCAGAAGTTTTACTATATGTTAATTTACTTATGATACTTGTTGTATGTGCTTTAAGCATGTCAAAAGATTTTCATTTCAGATGCTCTTTAATTATTTGGTGAGACCTGTTGGTTAGTTGCTATTTCATATGTGAACAGCTAGGCCATTATTATTTTCATCACTTAGTTGTCAATTTCTGTGTAAATTGGTCTCTTGTGGAGTGTTGTCTCATTGGCAATCATACCACAACTTTTTATTTTTAAAGTAATTCAAATACTGAGAGTGAAATATTTATTTTTGTTCCAACAAATCTAGAAAATGTCTTCTGCTATGTCTATGTATACAAATTTTGCGAAATCAAAAACAAAAAAAGCATTGTCCTCTTACATCATAGACATTTTTCAAATGTTGTATCAAAGTTCTAGTAGTAAAAATTTATAAGTCATTATCTTTGATTGCACTTTAAACATTTGTCTCAGTCACTGTGTCAGTGTGTCTGAGGTACAATGTTGTATTCAAAACATATCATGAAGTATCTAGCACTGGATGGTAAACCTTTCTATCAATGTTTGTTCAACACGACATTACATTGGAACCCCCCCCCCCCCTTTATTTTGGCTAATCAATGCATTTGAATGGGGACATATAGCTGGAACCCCCTCTTTATCCTGGGTTGGGACCCCCCCCCCCCCCCCCCCTTTTAAAATGGCTGGATCGGCCCCTGCATTAAATTGAAGTCATCCTGAATATCCATGTGATAATTCACACTGGACATAAAAAATCTATCAACATGATCAATCTTTAATTGTATTATAATGGTAATAATACATGGCATGCATGTAGTGCTCTTATGAAGCTTTCCCAGATCCTCTCATCTATTGAAAGTGGTTTATTATTTTGTTTGATTGTAATTTACCCTTTTGATTGTTTCAATACCTTAATATTTCCCTAAAAATACAATGTGATAAAAAGGTAGAGCAGATTTTACAGAGTTATCTCCCTGTAGTGTTAGGCACTCTTCAAAATGACATTAGATGTAGTCATCCTGAAACCCAATGTAATATTTGACGCTGGACATAAAAAATCTTTCAATCTTTTATTCTATTACATTTTTGCATATGTATTTATGACAATGGTAATAATACATGGCCTGCATGTAGTGCAATTATACCCGCTTTTCTAAGGAAATTACCATTTGGCTCAGACTGTGTCTGAGCACAATGTTGAATTTAAAACGCATAAATGTCATGACATACTCATTCTAATTTATGAAGTATTTGGCACTGGGTGGTATTAACATTTTCCTTCCATTTATATTCAAAATGACATTAAATTGTAGTCATACTGAATACCTATGTAATATTTGGCGCTGGACATAAGGATTCTATCATTCTTTTATTGCATATGTATTAACATGATTTAAATGACAATAGTAATAATATATTACAATAAAAGATCAAAAGATTTCTTATGTCCAGTGTCAAATATTACATGGCAGTGGTAATAATATATTACAATAAAAGATAAAAAGATTTCTTATGTCCAGTGTCAAATATTACATGACAGTGGTAATAATATATTACAATAAAAGATCAAAAGATTTCTTATGTCCAGTGTCAAATGTTACATGGCAGTGGTAATAATATATTACAATAAAAGATCAAAAGATTTCTTATGTCCAGTGTCAAATATTACATGACAGTGGTAATAATATATTACAATAAAAGATCAAAAGATTTCTTATGTCCAGTGTCAAATATTACATGGCAGTGCTTTTAATACATGTAGTGCTTTTATACCATGTATACCTGCTTTCCTAAACTCTTGATTGTTATGATACTTTTGCACTTTTCAAAATGACATTAGATTGTACTCATTCTGAATATCTATGTAATATTTGACACTGGACATAAGAAATCAATCAATCTTTTGTAATACATTTTTGCATATGTATTTATGACAACAGTATGTATGTAGCACTCTTATACCTGCTTTCCTAAATCCTCTCCTCTATTGAAAGTGGTTTATTGTATTTGATTGTAATTTGCCCTTCTGATTGTTACTATACGATTGCACTTCAATCTATTAACCTCATCAGAGTCATTATAAGTATCAAAGATTACATTTATCTATCTCTCCCACATCAAAGTCAGTTATAAATACATGTTTAGCATATACATTGTACAACCAGTAACAATAAACATTTTGCTGATGCTGAACATGCTGATGTTGGATATTGGCAATATTGAATAGAAAATTTGACTGCATGGCCTCTTTGTCATTTCTTTTGGCACAGGACCCCAAACTATGTCAATGTATGATTTTTTGTTTACTGGTATATATTAGAAAGTACATATTTTATCTCTACTCAGCATTTTTGTTTGCAAAAAAATAAATAAGCTTTTATTTAATCAAATCAAATCAAATCAAATCATTTTATTGGTGTAAAATCCAAATATTGGATTGTTACTGAAGACAAACATGACAATCATTACAAACATATAATATCTAAATTTAAACAACATTTATATTCTTATAAGACTATATATTTAAATGTTTTGGAGGAGGATATACCTTTGCAAATTTGAAAGTACAAGTACAAACATTCATATTAATGCAATTGTTATAAAATATATCATTACAAATACTATAAGAAAATATAAAATAGTCATATTTTTTTTACATCCACTAGTTTTTCTTATCAGCTAGGCTGTTTCTTAATACATATAAATAAGAGAGCCTTTTGATATTTTGTAGATGACATATTCAATGCTAAACTCTGTGAATTATCTTTACACAAAATCTTTTCATATGAAAATTCACATAATAGGGAGCTTCTGCTTTGCAGTATCTAATTATTTGCACCTATTAGTAAATTGAGTTATGTTTCTGGAGTAAATAGTCAGACTTGACGGGTTGTATTGCAGAGTAATGTGTATTGAAGGTAGTACATAAGTACCTGTTACTATTTATTGATAATTATCACCATATGTTCTACCTTTATCTATTGTTTTATCTGTCATACAGACTCAGGTTAACCAAATTATTGGGCTTCATGTAGTTATTCTATTAAGCTGTGTTTTTTCTTTGTTCTACATTTAGAGACTCAATTCACAAAAAAATCTTACAATGTCTTATGAATAGAAACACTTGTCTGAGTCATAAACATTTCAGTATAACTTTTGTTCAAATCAATTATAGTCATAAGATTTCTAATAAAAAAAAAAGCACCTGCAAGCTAAAAACACTGAAAAATTCAAAGACATCTTGATTTTATACAAACTTGAGACACGGGTTGGGTGAAGTTTGGCACCTATTAAAATTTAAACCTGCTGATTTGTTTGCACCTGTCCTAAGTCAGGAACCTGATGTTCAGTGGTTGTCATATGTTGATGTGGTTCATAGTATTTCTTGTTTCTCATTTTATATATATAGATTAGACCATGGGTTTACACTAGTCATTTATGGGGCCCTTTTGGCTTGCTGTTTGGTGTGATTACCAAGGAGGTATTTTGACCTATAATAGTTTACTTTTACAAATTTTGATTTGAATGGAGAGTTGTCTCATTGGCACTCATACCACATCTTCTTATATCATGTGTATTTAGCGACGGATTAGTAGACAAAAAACGACTAAAAACAAATTGACAACCCACTTACCAATGTTATGTTTGATGATCATAGAAAAAAAAATTACAAATTATCCTAGCTACTAAAATGCTTTCCTTGTTAATGTTTATGACATCACAGAATGATGTGTGGTTGTAAAAGGAAGAATATGACAGGTAGCACTAATGGAATAGGAATTGTATTGTTGACCCTTTCAGAGCACCTGAGTTCACTCCTGGGTTTAGTGTTGCATAATTTTTAGCTTTTCTTTATAATGTTTGTGGCCTGCTGTATGTCTGTTTTGGTTTCGGTCATTGTCTCAACAAATATTAGTTCAGCCCAACTGAAGTTCCCCTGGAAATTCCATAATACTGGTATCTGTTCCTGGTTGAAGAAATATTCTGTTTTACCCTTAGGGAGCAATCTACTTCACCCTGCCTTGATGGGTTTTTTGTTGCTCAAATTTTTTTTTAGCATGTAATGAACAGAATTTGAAATTTAATTATTTTATATGTTCTTGCATCCCACCCCCTTATAACAGATTGCTGAAATGATGAAAGCTGTTTAGTGTATATAATGGATACATCTAGTAACCGGACATTTCAAAGATCTGTTTTAAATTAATTTGAAAGTTAAAGTGATGTTTTGGCAACAATTATGAATGAGGAAATTGGAAAGTTTAAATTATTGAGATAAAAGAACTTTTAGCTTGATATAGTGTCTTGAAAGGTAAGTTTATCTATAGTAAGATTTTGAAAAAGAATGGAATAGGAAAATATATCTTGAGTTTAAAAATGATTGACACATGTAATATATATATATAAATAATATCTCTCTTGGCACTGAACATGTAAGTATGATGTATATCTACTGAAAGACACTTTGTATTCACTTTGAATCGTAATCCTGTTAATTGAGGTTTATCTTTTATCAATAATTTGCATGACAATGAAAAAGCATTTTTATATGAATTTGGTTAAATATACTTACCATGAAATTACATTTATATTATATAGAATATGTTTGCTTTCACAACATGTTCTCATCGCAATTAACTAGGTGATTAAAAATTACATCCATGAGATGTACTCACCTACGTCATAGTTCACCTGTGTAACATACACTAGCTTTAGTTTTAATTTTTGCGTTCAAGAGAACGCATGTTTCTCGTCGGCAAGGATTTTTAACAGTTTACTGTTGAAAATCCTTATGTTTTATAAAAGACATTATTTGTTTTCGGAATATCGTTATACGATTAATTTAATGTGAATCAGAATACAGCGCTTCTGCCAAGTTTCTGATATGCACGTTTTCGTCATTTTTACAGCTTACGAGTCTGGAAATACGACGACATAGAAAATGACCTTTGTTTAGCCGCCATTTTCAAACATTAAATCGGGTCCGAGGAAAGGCAGAATTTAGCTGTCAAAATCGGACATGTTACGTGAGTGCTACGTTTTTAAAAAGATATATATTTAAACGGATGTTTACTTCTTTTTTCACGCTCAGCTGACCGGATTTTTCACTGCATTAGAGCAATGCTACGAAACGGGTCGAGTGTAAAGTTTGGATAAAGTCGATTGTTTACAATTTGCAGTCTGTACACGAGACTGTGTAAACACATCACTATATTAAAATCAGAATAGGTATTATGACCAGATCTGATTGTTTTTCATGTGGAAAACGTCCGTATGGGAGCGTATACCACTATTGTCAATAGAACCTCAATATTGGTTCGATTGTTTACAATTTGCAGTCTGTTACGTGTACACCTGGTACACGAGACTGTGTAAACACATAACTATTAAATCAGAATAGGTATTTTGACCAGATCTGATTATTTTAATGTGGATAACGTCCGTATGGGAGCGTATACCACTATTGTGACTAGAACCTCAATTGGTTCAATAAATTTCAATCAGAAAAGGGAATCTGCCCATTTCTGATTGTTTCATTTGGAAAACGTTCCATACAGGGAGCGTAGACCAACAGTGATACTGTTTTAACAGTTGATAAATACATCACAATCAGAATAGGGATTTTGCCCACAACTGATGATGTTTATTTGGTTAACCTTCCATTCAGGGAACATAAACCATATTTATTGAAAATAAAACGTGCTCAATGGATCACTATAGACTTAAAATAGAATAGGGATTTTGCCCAAGTCTATTTGATTAATGTTGACATGTTTCATACAGGAAACATAGGAACTAGAACAACATGCATGATTTAGAATCTGTAAGTTGCATTCATTCTAATAAAATACAGATTTGATATCTTACATAAAATTAAATCATAACTATTTATTTATTGCACATAGATATTTATGGAGCATAGAATTGCACGTGGATGATTGTTGCAAATAAAATAAATTAGAATCAGACTAGTGAATTTAAGTCCAGGTCTATCTGACTTTTCTAGACATCCTTCCACCCAGGGAACATTATGTCTACTTTAAATTTATTATATTTTAAAACAACACAAGCATAGCTAATATTTGGTTGCACATTGTTTTTTGTGATGAACCAACAGTTTAGTCAATTAACATATTTGCTCATATTGATAATATATTGAACAAGTGTCTGGAAATAGTCAAGACAGATATTAAAGACACTGAAAATGATACATTGTTATCTAGTACAATACAAATGTGATTGTAGTTTAAGCATACCAATACATACTTCTTTTAAATATGTCCAGTTTAAATCAGGACAGTAATTCTTAGAAGCCTGAAATATTTTTCCAGAACAGCAAATTGCTGTAAATATTTAATTTTTTTTTTTATTGATGAATAATTCTCCAATGCTCTAACAGACATGGAGACAGTAAGAATGGAGCACTGTTCTAAATACAGTTGATAGCTTGTGACAACTCTTTTTACTTATATTAAATTTCATGGTCAGTTTACTTATGACAAGAAGAACATGAATATTATAAGTATGAACTTCTATAACCAATTGTTTGTTTTTGTTGGCAGTAAGGAAACAAAGGCTTTTATATGTTTTTATGTAAACATTAGATTGTCTATTGAATAAAGAATTTAGGGGATGCCATGATGCATTTCACAAAGACTTATTCAAGGTAATGGCTTATATATTGATTACATAATTCAGAGTGTACATTGCCAATGCATTTATTAAATATAATATGTACTAATTCTGTTTTGTTTTGAGTACAAAAAAAAAAAAAAAAAAAAAAAAAAAAGAGGTGATAACGTAAGACTTAAGAGACCATCTTACCCTCACTATATGGGAATCACTGTCAAATTATACATATATCTTCCAATCATGAAAGCAAAAGGAGTTTGGATGCTCTTTTAAAGATAGAAAATTATGCCTTAATTTACATCTTAAGTTTTCTAAGCAATGCCAACAGATGGGCAAGTTTCTGCTATAAGGATTCATTCATTGGGTCCGTTTTATTCTGAATGTGAGATTGGTTAGGTAGAACCCAACAGTTTATGCAATGGCCACACATTGTTTTTCCTAGAGTTAAATATTGATTCAGAATTCTGAAGTATAGAGGACTCAAATATGCTGATTTATAGAAACAAGATTATCATTAATTTAGATCTTGTAAAAATATTAGTAAAATATTGGTAAATAAATAAATAAGATTTAAAGCATTGTGGATGCAGGATTTATTTAAATGCTAGACATGGTCTAGGAAATTGAAGTAGTTCTCAAGATTTGAAACTATCTATTATACAGCTCTTTATATAAACCTTTTATTTAGTCAGTCTTTACGAGATGCAGAAAAAAAAAGAAGAGTTTTTTTTTTGGAGTAACACATGATGTACCAATATAAACATATAATATATATACATTTCAATTGGTTCTCAAATTTTAGCACCAGTGTAGAAGCAGTTAATCTTACAGCAAAATGTAGGAAAAGCAATTTATTTAAAAGACTGATTAATAGTTAGCAAATAGCTTTCAATAGTCTAAGAATAGTACATGGAAGTAAAATATAGTATGATAATTCCATGATTATATCAAATCAAATGCGAGACATTTTCTTAATATTATACCTAAATATTAAAATGTCACTGTTTATTTTTATTTTTGCTCATTATAAGCATAAAGTTACAAAAATCTAGTCTGGTCAAAGTCAAGTTGTATATTATCTATATGCAGGAAGGTTTTCCGAATGCATGTGATTTTAACCTCGGAATTGATGGTAATTATTCACTTTTCAATTTCCATATTACCAGCCAGAATAATATAAATATATAGCATACAGTTAGTATCTTATGCAAGAATATGCTACACAAAATTGAAATGTGTTTATTTTAAACAATTACTTTGAATTTTGATTCAATATTGTTTTGAAAGATGTGATTATTTAAATCACATTAATTTTGTTTTTGCCAAATCTGGGGACAAATGCAAAATTCTTCTGAGTGACTAAGTTAACCAAATGACTGGGTTGAAGTCACAAAATACTTCCAAAAGCTGTTTGGTTGATATATATTGAATCATATCAGAATGTATAGGATTCAGATGAGGTGAACCAAGACAGAAATAAAATGAGCATTTTTGATAGTGAAACCATTTCTGAAATAACTAAGAACACTTAAGGATACTGCAAGTTGGTACAAGTGTTTTCCATATTGCCAAACAAGTGTTTTTCTTTAAATACAACTATAGAACTATATTTGACAAGTTGCATTTTAGTATTTCTGATAGCGAAATAATTTCTGAAATTAATATAAACAATTGTCAAGAGCAACATACAAGAGTTGTTCATTATGTCAAATTTTTGTTTCTTTAAATTTGGAACTGTACATGGCAAGATATTCTAGAAAGTTAACCGTTGTGAATGTTAATTAGAAATATCAAAACATTTTATTTTAGACAGATTTTTCATAGCTGGAGAAAATCATCTGTTAGCATTCTTTTTGGACTTATAAGGACAACAATCATGGCTTTAATTCAGCTCAACATCCAAATGTTCTGTGGAAGCAGTATATCAATGGAAACATGTATACTTAAACTTTTCCACTGATTTGTCCATTTCTGTATTTTTACACTTGAGTAGTCCAATACAAAACAAAAAATATTGTTCATGGTTGAAATGGTAGACATTGTATTCAAAGGTTCTACCACTCATAGAAATTTTATCAGATTTTTAAAATTTAGTCAGTTTAGAGAATTGTCATTATACAATAGTACAAGACTTCTCTTGATGAAAATATTTTATTCTAAATCTATAAAATATTAAAAGTAGTATATCTAGCAGAGAAGCAAATTCTCAGGGACTATAACTTTAAAAAAGTTTAAAGATTAATCCAGATTTAGCATAATCATGAAACAACTTTGGTTTGAGTCTTTAATAAACTTTGATTGTATTAAGGACACCTATTTACAAAGTATATTTTAATTGATTATAATTCTTTAATTAAGTAGAAAAGAATTTATTTCGAAAGATGTGATATTGATCAGGTTATCAAAAGACGACAGCAATCATATATTATCTGTTATTATATTAATATAGAGAAAACAATGGAAAGTTAAAGAAAGGTAATAATGTTTCCAAATAAACTTAAGTTTCAAAGTGGAAAGTAATGAAATTAAGGTTGGATTAGTTCTTGTCGATTTGTACAAGCAACAAGAACAACCTATTCAGAAATAAATGCTTATTTACTGTTGCATAAATATTACAACACATTTAGCTCATAATGAAGGAGCTTTAATATAATTATTTCTATACTGACCTGCAGATTATTTATTCATCAGATATAGAAAGATGGGGTATATATATACATGTGAGTGCCATTGAGACAACTCTACATCAAGTCTATTAATTTTGCATATTTGTATTTATACAATCTGCAAAGTTTGCCATTGATACATTTAGTTATGCAGCATAGCTTCATTGTATAATAAATTCAGTAATTTCGGTTTTTACTAATATCCGTATTTACAAAATTTAATGGAGTTACTTTTTAAAAAATTTCACATAATTTTTTATATGTTGAAATTGTATGTGTGTGAGAGAATTTATCCTCCACCAAATGAAATACTGCTTGTTAATCAGTAAATATTCTATATAATATAAATGTAATTTCATGGTAAGTATATTTAACCAAATTCATATAAAATGGTAATTTTTGAAATCTCAAGAAGAGATTTTATATGAATTTATAGGGTTAAATATACTTACCACAATCCACCACCACCCCTGGAATAAATTCAGTTTTTTGTTCACTTAATTGAAATTATTCAATTAAACGACAAATTAAAACTAAAGCTAGTGTATGTTACACAGGTGAACTATGACGTAGGTGAGTACATCTCATGGATGTAATTTTTAATCACCTAGTTAATTGCGATGAGAACATGTTGTGAAAGCAAACATATTCTATATAATATAAATGTAATTTTGTGGTAAGTATATTTAACCCTATAAATTCATATAAAATCTCTTCTTGAGATTTCAAAAATTACCATTTGGCATGGGATTATTATCACAAAACAGTTTGTTTTTTTCAGTTGGAAAATTAGAAGGTATTTGTCACCAAGGTCCACTCCAGAGCACTGTTAGATAAGGGGGAGCTAACTCGTATGTGCTGGAACCAAGGGACAGGGGGTCAGTCTATCGCTAGACTTAATGTTCTGATAGGCATAGCTAAAACGCAAGGAAGGTTTTCATAATTTAATTAACGATAACGATTTAGATGAATGATAACAAATCAATCAATAAACAATGCCAAATAATAATAATCTAATTAAAGTACAAAGTATCAATTCGAAATAACAAATCCAAAGTAAAACTATTTCTCTTTAAAATGTAAAATATAAAATAAATGCCAAAATTACTAAATCATAAAATGTACTTAATCTTAATTTCAAAATGTAAAAGTCGCAAAATAAAAGTTTCTCAAAAGTATTTTCTAAAGTTAAATTTATGAGTCAGAGATAAATTTTGTCTCACACTACACAGTCAACTGGTAGACTGGTAGACAGTCTTATAGGTCCAGTATAATGACTTGAGTAGTGTGAGGTTACGCTTCCAAAACACTGACTGTTATCTTAAAAATTATCAAAAATAAAAGGTGAGTCAAAAATACATTTTTGTCTAAACACTACAAAGTCAACTAGTAGACTGATCGACAGTCTTATAGATCCAGTATAATAGACTTTAGTAGTGAAAGGTTAGGTTTCCGAAATGTGACTGCTTTTCCAAGATTTCACAATGCTATTTATATTAAAACCAAATATAAATCAATATGACTCGACATGTAAGTATTACTCTCATTAACAAAAAATAGACATTAATTAACAAAGCCTAATCCTATAATGTTTTGATAAAAACTTTGATAAAAACATAAACTTTCCAAGTGACATATGCTAATTACAATTAGTCTTTAATCAAACTGTGACATATCGAGTACTTGCCACAGCATAGGTAAAATTAATTCAACAAATTAATTACAATATTACAAAATACAAACATAAAATTTTCTTTCTTAAAATAAAACATAATTTTTATCCAAAATAACACTAACACAAATTTAAGCCAAATAACACACCATGACATATTCCCCCCTACTCTTATATGTTTGTCCCCAAACATGATATAAACATTCACATAGTAACACCCTAAAAATATCTCAATACACTTTTTATAAACTATATATATAACCTTGCGCCAAAAATATATACATATATCAACATCAATTTATTCCAACTTGCTAGCTTCCAGCAACCTTTATTCCTTGGTATAAGGAAATTTAAACAGATGAATAATAAAACAACATTTCAGTAATCCAAAATTCAAATTGATGTAGTGAAAAGAACCAACAGGCGTGCACTCCTACTAATTCCTAGAACAAGAACAAAAATAAAGATAGAAACTGATTGTTTTTTCTAAATCCTACTGTCTTGGAAGGTTGCTGTGATAAAATGATAGGCACCATCATGATATTCACTGATGTTTAAATGATCTTAGTTGGTAATGTCAAAGTTCTGTTCTTGTAGTCTGTTTTCGCGTTTTCGTTTTGTTGTTTCATAAAAAGTTTAATCCTATAAATAAACTCTAGCAAGTACATGTAATGTTCAAAATTATGAATTTCTGGTAAGATGTCCAAAAGAAAGTTGAAGCACTATATTTCCGATTATTGCATACACATATCTACGGACACTTATTGCATCCTCAATCGTTGATCTCTGTGAATCGCTGTAGTGGTGTTTAGATGATGTAATTGATGTTGACTGATTCAGCTTTAAGATGCTCCACTGTCATCTAAACAGCTCACTTGGTGATTCTCTAGTCCAATTTACACAAAGTTCCTCTCCATGGTTGTAGTAAACTGGAAACTTGCTGTTCCTTGTATTACACTGGATAGCCTGACACATCTGTCTTTTTGGCAGCACCATCCTTTTGAAATTCTCCTTCTCCCCATGATAATTCTACTCCAATTACCAAACTGAAACTAAAAGTAATTGTTGTCAGTATATTGTTTATGTAATATTTTCTCTACTATGAGTCAAATATCATGAATTTCCCAATCGTATAAAATTATTTGCACAAGTACAGTTTCTCCTGAACTGAATGTTATCTACTGTAAAGATTTTGCTCAAACAAATTTTATAATTTTACAGATTCACACCAAGAATTAACATACATCTATACTTTTCACTTAAAAGTTATTAAAGTGTAATATAATAAGCAAGATGTACTTATCTTTTAGTTGTGTGTTGTTGAATCTGCAACTAATTGTCTCTCCTGCTACTGGTTCTCTCTTCCTCTCATTGTTTCTCCTACTGTAGTCTCCATTTTGAAATTTAAGTTTTAAATAATTTTGAATGAATTTTGCCAACCTACATTTTAGCTATGCAGTTTCAGAATCTCATTTGTATCGTGCCCGGGTCCTCCACCATATCTGTCACCAAGGTCCACTCCAGAGCACTGTTAGATAAGGGGGAGCTAACTCGTATGTGCTGGAACCAAGGGACAGGGGGTCAGTCTATCGCTAGACTTAATGTTCTGATAGGCATAGCTAAAACGCAAGGAAGGTTTTCATAATTTAATTAACGATAACGATTTAGATGAATGATAACAAATCAATCAATAAACAATGCCAAATAATAATAATCTAATTAAAGTACAAAGTATCAATTCGAAATAACAAATCCAAAGTAAAACTATTTCTCTTTAAAATGTAAAATATAAAATAAATGCCAAAATTACTAAATCATAAAATGTACTTAATCTTAATTTCAAAATGTAAAAGTCGCAAAATAAAAGTTTCTCAAAAGTATTTTCTAAAGTTAAATTTATGAGTCAGAGATAAATTTTGTCTCACACTACACAGTCAACTGGTAGACTGGTAGACAGTCTTATAGGTCCAGTATAATGACTTGAGTAGTGTGAGGTTACGCTTCCAAAACACTGACTGTTATCTTAAAAATTATCAAAAATAAAAGGTGAGTCAAAAATACATTTTTGTCTAAACACTACAAAGTCAACTAGTAGACTGATCGACAGTCTTATAGATCCAGTATAATAGACTTTAGTAGTGAAAGGTTAGGTTTCCGAAATGTGACTGCTTTTCCAAGATTTCACAATGCTATTTATATTAAAACCAAATATAAATCAATATGACTCGACATGTAAGTATTACTCTCATTAACAAAAAATAGACATTAATTAACAAAGCCTAATCCTATAATGTTTTGATAAAAACTTTGATAAAAACATAAACTTTCCAAGTGACATATGCTAATTACAATTAGTCTTTAATCAAACTGTGACATATCGAGTACTTGCCACAGCATAGGTAAAATTAATTCAACAAATTAATTACAATATTACAAAATACAAACATAAAATTTTCTTTCTTAAAATAAAACATAATTTTTATCCAAAATAACACTAACACAAATTTAAGCCAAATAACACACCATGACATATTATCAGATTCACATTTTATGTCATTGAAGACCATTGAATGATGAAGACCTTTGATGACTTCTATATATTTAACTTTAGTAATTATATATATCTTTTCAATGATGTTGGAGTGCTGGTCTAATGGATATGTGTAATTTATATTTTTTGGAAAGTCTAATATGTGCATTTTTAAGTTTCTTTGAATTTCTTTGAGAAATTTTAATACATTTAGCCTAAACAAAAGTATTTTGGTTTCATATACTGACACTTTAGGCAAATTTGTTGAGAATAAAATTTATACACAAATATATAACCAAGGATTTGTATATATATCTTACTATAAAAATCCTTGATATAACTTTTTACAAATTATTAAAGTAAGATGATCAGCATTTTTCTCAACAGAAACTCTTATAGAAAGAGTCCAAGAGTATCTTAAATCCTGTTGAAAAATTTTCAAATTTATGTATTGTTTCAGTTCGCCCTGGAGTACCTATTACACGCCCCGAGATTATTGATGAAGACTCGACCAGTGCCAGACTACGTTGGCAGAGAGTTTACACACCACCATATCGTCATAGTGAACCAATCAGCTACCAGATTGAGCAACAAGAAGCACCTCACAGAAACTGGCGCCCTCTAGCAAGGGGAATAACCATGACTGAACATACAATTACAGACCTCATGCCCAAGAAGGACTATTTGTTCAGAATCAGGGCGGAGTCACAAAATGGTGACATCAGTGCACCAACTCCACCAATATCATACTACAAATCACCAAGTAGGTTTTTATTACTGAGTATTTATAATTATTCGTGGCATACAAGATTTTCTTGATTTTCATGGGTACAGTGTATATTTATAAGGAAATAACAAATTTAGATCTTCAACAAACATAAAAAAAGTATAAATTTTCTATAGGCTTCTGTAACAACTTTTGCCAAATCACAAAATCAAATATTTTAAAGATTTTACTCTACAGTATTGGGGAAATTGGTATCCAGGAAAAATAGATGAATCCAATAGTCATGATAGTTGAAAAGACCCAGCTTTTACAGTAGCTTCCATTTTTAAACACATTTCTAACAAAATATTTTAGCAACATTTTCTAGTGTTTGATTGTTGATGGAAGCAGTGAAACAATTCAAAAGGGACAACATAATATTATATTTATAGTAAATAACATTGAATGAAAAGCTGTCCTCCTAGATTTACTGGATTGTTCTACTTCTATATTCTTAATGTATATTATATCTTTAATGCAATTAACTGCTGTAGTAGATAATAGTAACTATATATTCTTTATTACTTATCTAGTTGTTTGATGTGTTTATCTAACTTGGCTGCTGCGTTTATAATGCTTTTGTTTGATTATGTTTGATTATATTATATTCTGTTATATTTATGTATTTGTTTTCTTTCAGCAAATGAAGTTGACTTTGAAAACCAAAATGTTGATTTGAATAATTTACCAATGAAATTAGAAAATGAAATTTTTACTAATTTGAGGGAAATAGATGACTGCTTAGATTCAAACAAAAATGGCATTTGTGTCAAAGATGACCTTAGAACCAGCAATAGTCTTGACCTTGAAAACACCAAGAGTGTTAGCTCACATGACACTGATAATCAAAATAATAATGAAGCTTCTGAGACCAATATGAAAGAAAATAAAGTTAAACACAATGATGATCCAGAAATATCACATGATTATTCTTGTAACTCTTACAAAAATGAAATTGACGATTCTGATACTGATGAAAATGATTTTGAAGGTAAAAAAAAAACTCCCATCCTGAGTTCCTGATCTTTGACACCAAATCAAACCTTGATTAATCTCTGATTGATCTTTGACCTTCGACCTTGAAATTTATAACTTTTTTCCCTGTCTGTCACCATATGAATTTCTGAAATTTTGACTTTATTCACAAACTTTTTTGACCTTACAGTTCTAATGATAGATCCTAGCATTAAAATTTATCACAGTTTTCCTGTCCATTTCCAAATAAATTTACGACTTTTGACCTCAATCACACTCTAAAAGTGTTTGACCTCACAGTCTTAATTATTGATTAGTGACGACCTTAACATATTCACATGATGCACAAATTTCTCACACATAAAGATCTAGACTTGCATGAAGTTTCTTTTTTCATGTCTACTTATTATTTTTAGCATCATTATTTTTCTTTCCTTATTGCACATGCTGTTTTCTTTCCTTTTATTTATAATAGCTCAGCACAATAAGAAAAACTTTTTAACAGATTGAAGCATCAGAAATAAATACCTTTACACTGTTTTTTGTTTTTATGCTACTGTAGTGAGACATTTAGCAAAAAATATTAACATTGAATCCTTATTTATCAAGTTGAATTCTGATTGATATAATGTGATTTCACCTGATTTTATTTGCTATAAAAGTCACAATTTTAAGATGGTTGCATATTTATTTCTGATCATTTAAAATTTTAAAACCTTTAAAAGTAGGTAGTATTACAAAATTTAGATTGAACTAACCAATTTGAAAAAAGTTAAGGCATGATTTGTTAATTAATGCTTCTTACTCGGATGACAATGAGAGGTCATTTGTAGTAATGATATGTCAGTTTTTTAGTGTGTGTTTAATTTATAATATTTCGACTTCCATTAATGGGGTTCAGAAGCTCAAAATTGGATATAAAATTCTTAACAAAAAAACTTACAAAAAATACAAAATTTTCAGAGAGCTACCTTACTACCTTTCCATGAAGATGGGTGATATTGTAAACTCAAGGACTATTAAAGTAGTATAATAGTCCAATTTGTAAGTTATGTTATGTATACACAATTCTTTAATGGCTAATTCAATGTATCATCAATCTAATTATAAATCATTGATATTTACAGCACCATCTCCCAGAATTCCCAGGAAGACTGTGGATTATAAGATGTTCGAGCAGGACTTCTCAGTACCATCAAGATGCTATGTTGATCACTTAACTACATTCAGTAAGTAAATAATATGGGATTCAAGGGGGTTCCAGAATTATTATTACCATTTTAGCAACATTATTTTTCATTAAAAATATCAACTTAATCTTGTTTCTGATTTGAACATGACCCCCTGGCTTATTAAAGTGATATAATTACACCCCAAAATTATTTAATGATTATTTTAGAAGGTTTACTTGATCACCTTATGACCAGTCTTTACTTAAGTTTTTTATTTATGAGGTTGTATACTTTTGCAAAATCTCAAAATCTTATATACATGAAAATTAAAGTTTTCTTCGTTCAATTGGTATCAACATAAAAATAGATGAATCCACAGTAATACACAGGGCTAAGTTAAAAGAATTGTTTGAAAAATATTTCCTTGTTAATTTCTTTCTAGTTCCACCAAGATTACCCTTGGATAAACCAGATATGACAGAGGATGGCCCATCAACTGTATCCCTGCGATGGAGACCTGCACAGGTACCAGAAAGAACCAGAGACAAGTACCCAATCACATACAGTATTGAAGTAAAGAATCCACCTAATTTTGAATGGAATGATGTTGAATCTGGTCTAACTGGTCTCTCACATACACTGAAAGATATACATCCAGATGTTGATTACATGTTCAGAATCAGGGCCCACAATGAATTTGGAAGTAGTGAGGCAACACTTCCTGTTTCTCTATACAGACCTATAGGTGAGAAATATCCTTCGTATACATGACTAAGATTGAAACATTGCATGTTCAGAATCAGGGTCCACAATGAATTTGGAAGTAGTGAAGCAACACTTCCTGTTTCTCTGTACAGACCTATAGGTGAGAAATATTCTTTATATACATGACTAAGGTTGCATACATTGTATGTTCAGAATCAGGGCCAACAATGAATTTGGAAGAAGTGAGGAACACTTCCTGTTTATATATACATTACAGACCAATAAGTTAGAAATTATCTTTATATAGGGTCAAGTTCACTTTTAACTCTAGAGTCAACTAAAAGTCTCAAGAGTATAACGTCAATGCACTAGAGTTGCTATTTGGAAAACAACTCTAAGTAACTCATGGGTACAGCCATGACCAAGCATAAAAAATGAAATACTTTGATTGGTTTGATGTCATTCAAGGGTTTCTCAAGTTTAACCCTTGATCAGAGAGAATTGAAACGCGGGTAGATGGGATAACTCAAGAGTTCTGAGTGAATCAGGCCTATTTGACTGAGGATGCATGCCTTTGATTTTCAAAATAAGGGCCAATATTAGATTTTAGTACTTAAAAGCAACATATTCCTTTACTTATTTTGAAATTCTGAACCTATTTGTATTTTGTCCAGAGCAAAAAGTTTTCTAATTGCATCTATATACCATTCTATAACTAATGAAATGTTTATTTGGCTAAAAATAGTCTAACTATTCTAATGTGTTCTAGATAGTGATTTCAAAAGATATTTAGAGGTAAAAATACAGCAGAAGTATAAATAGAAAGATTTTGGTACCACATTTCAAATCTTCAAAAATGATACCTGTTTGTAAAGAAACGTTCTTAAAACTGAAAGCTTTCGCTAACTTCTAACGGCTTCAAAATTGAACAGCTTATTAAATTTTATTGATTTATTTATTTTCAGAGGTAGAACAGTATTATGATGATGAATATGACTCAGACTATGAAGTTCCCTTTGTTACCCTTGGAGATTGTGGTAAGGTCAAAGTTTACCATACTTTTGTCTCAAAAGTGCAATTGACATTACAAGTTCATGATAAAAAATAAATATATGCATGTATATATATAATTCGATTTAAACTCATCTGAATTATAAAATTCATTTTTTGCATGCTAAATGCTACCGCTATTTGAAACTATATACAAACAAAGAAATTAAACCCAGCATAAGGGTAAATGAGGAAAAGCAGTGGACAGGATAACCTTTTAGATTAATTATTTTTATGCATAGGGTCTAAAAAGTCGCCAACCGTATTTGAATTTCATATGTATTTTTCGGCAATGCTTGGACAGTAAATTATGAGGGTCTGTATGGGGTTTATAGAATAGAGAATAAGGGGAGGAAATTTCAAATAGAAAATATTGCAGTGCTAAAATAATGAGAAAAGAGAATAATGAGCAAAAATGCCAATAAAAAGTAGACAAAATAGAACTGAAAAGTGTGCAAATATGATTGTTGAGGATTTGAATTATCTTGCATAGACGGTTACTGTAAACTTAGAAATTATTGTGAGGTTTTTATTAATGCGAATAATGCAACAGAGTAAATTCTTATATCTGATAAATTCTGATAAATATATCTATGCAGATTTTCCTTAAGGTGGTACCTAACACTACAGGGAGATATCTCTGTAAAGTCAACTAAACGTTTTGATTAAATTGTGTTGTAAAGGGAATATTAAGCTTTTCAATGATGAAAAAAGTAAAATCACAAATATACTGAACTTAGAGGAAAATCAATTTGGAAAGTCCATAATCACATGGCAAAATCAAATAACAAAACATATCAAAAACGAATGGACAAGAACTGTCATATTCCTGACTTGGTACAGGCATTTTCAAATGTAGAAAATGGTGGATTATTCTATAGCGCTAACCCTCTCACTTTAATGACAGTCTCATCAAATTCCGTTATATTTACATTGATGCGTTAAATAAACAGACACAATAAATAAAATAGTCAAAATATGGGTACATCAGTCATCATCGTATAACAATTTTAAAAGGAACAATTTAAGAGAACACAAAAACATCTACTATCTACGAACACATTCATTGATTTGAGTGTCTGACGTCAGAAAATTTTATACGTCACATAAATTTGTAGTTCAATGTGCATACAAACAATTTAAAAATTTTACATAGGCAATGTTAGCATACAGGGTTAAAAAAATCAAAAGTATGTAAGAATAAATTTCAGAAATAGACCGAGATTTAAACTAGTCCAAAAGTTATATATAGAATTTAAAAGAATCCACAAATAGGTAATTCCACTACGCGATTGAATGATTTTGACGTTTGTGGTTCAACATATATAGTAATTAATAATAGAAATATATCATAATGACATATAATAGAACAATATCACACTGACGGGATCTTTTAAAGTACAGAGTCACATTATAAGAACAAAAGAAATACAAAAAGTCGCATATACAAAACAAACCACCAAAAAACGAAAGCCAATACAAACACATTGACGAGATGTATAAGTACCGAGCCACGTCAAACAAATATCACATAAAACCATTCAACAGTAAAAGTAATATTAATAATAGAAATTGGTGTGGCGTTCCATAGAACATGATGTTGCTTTATAGAATGTTAGATTGTTGATATTTATAGACTGACAAAGATAATTACATTGTATTTCAGAAGCTCCTATTGAAGAAGGTACAGTGGTACAGACAAAATTACCAGCCTCTAAACTTTTAACAAGGCACAAAATATTTATAAAATTATCAACAAAATATTTATATAATGTCAAAGCTGTGGTCTCTTATATCTTTACAATTTCCAAAAAAAAGGAGAAGAAATGGAAATCCAAGATTCAAAGAATTTAGGTTTTTGTGAAAACTAATTTTCGAAATATTGTTTCGAAACTATATTTGTGCCTTGTTCCTGTTAAATTATATGCCATCGGATTTTCCAAAGTTCTAACATATTTGAATCAGATTATTTCTAGTAACTTTTGGTTTTAGACAAATTTTAAAAAAATGGAGGGAATGTATGGGCAGTTGTACTAATGTTTCAAATATGATTATCTGTAAAAAAAAAATTACGTAGAAATAATTACTGATTCAAATTCAAATTGCAACTTACTTGAATTTTACAATTCATCCATCTGATTGGCTAATACATTGCCTCTATCTGGTAAAGCAGATCTAAATTAAAGTTCTTGCATACTGTTTCCTGGAGAGAAAAAAATCAACCATTAAAAGCTATACATGTACATTGAGATGAAAAGCTAACAAAAGAATTTTATTATAAGTACATAACAATAGACACATAAAGGCTTTTGGTAAGAACCACCTTTTAGGGATTCAATAATTTGAATTCCTTTCCAAAAGCTGGCGAGTGTTTATTATTGATTGATAGATTTTCAAAACTGAGTCTATAGAATCTGCTTTATTCAGTAGAGGTGCTTCATTTCTTTAAAACTGTTTCAGAGCACTTTTCTAATCACAAATTGCCAGCATGGTGTGAGCCGCTAATTCTTATATTGCAGTTTACATGGACTACTTTTTGGAGTTAGAATAACATTGGAGCATGAATTATACTGACAACTCACGTTGAAACATGTTCTATATATAGGAAAATATCTTTCCAAATGTTCTTTTCTGTGTTGTACCTAATTTTTAAGACGATATATAAGAGGTGTTCATTGTTGTATTGTCTCTGCCTTTCCGTTGCAGTAAACAATCTACTGTATCCTTTCTATATTTGTTGTATTAAAAGTTTTAAAGACATAAGACAGAACCATTGAAAACAAATAGCAAATTATCTCCCCTTTATATTTAAGGGAGATAATAAATATAAGATTTGATTAAATCAGAGAAATTATGTTTATAACTGTAATATTTACACTTGATGTAAACAAGGATTTGTTTACTATACAAATCCTTGGTGTAAAAGGAAAATTATTAAATCGCTTTTGAATTCAATTAAAAATTGTACTAATAATATAATTTCTGATAGTTTTAGAAACACTGTAGATTCTATAAATAGACATAAGTAATTCTTTATCATAACTATCATCATTAACCTTATTAAAGTTTATGTATTAAATGATAGCAGTAATTTGAATCAATAGAAAAATAGAAAAGTTTGATTAACTGTTTTGACTTTTTGTAATATTGAAACTTAATCCACTAATTTTTAACAGTTTGAGACACAATTAATTTTAAATGATAGATTTTGGATTTTGTTTTTATTATTTTACTTGATTGTACCAGGAACATTGATTGGTCTTGACACAACCTAATAATAGCCGATTTCATCTTCAGGTCATAGTTAATGAATTACATGATAAGGAAACAAATATGTGTAAAATATGTACACTCTATCATCTTAATAATTTTAATAAATTTCTTTCAAACTACAGAATGAGTGATGCCAGTGTATCGAACTTGTAATCTGTCACTTCAAATTTGTCATAATCACATTCATTTCATCACAGAAGGGTACAAAATGCAAACAGTGGTATATACACAAATGTTTCTACTTTAAAAGACATGTAAATAGGGCTCGTGAAAATAAGTTAGTTTACAATACAATCCATGTGGAGGTCTTCCAGAAGTAAAAATATGGTACTACATTGTACATGTATTATAAATAAAATATTAATGAATAAGAAGGTATTCACCTGTACATTAATTTTAAAAAATTACAGGACATTATTTTCTTCAAAGAAATCATTATGGGTTAAAAAAAAGTGTCTTCTTAGAGTTAAGATCAGTTATTAAAACAACTATTTTTGGAATACTTCTTGGAATAAACATTTTCTGACTTAATCTATTCTGATTTACAGTTCCACCTAAGTTACCAATGGAAACACCGCGATTGACCAGCGTGACAGGGGAGAGAGCAATGCTACACTGGTTGTCTGCTAGGATACCAGCCTATGCCAAGAAAGTTCCCATCACATACATTGTGGAGATTAAAGAAGACAATATGCCAGGTTTCTCACATTTCCAGAGTGGCATTATTGATCCCAAATTCCTCATTGAGGGACTTAATCCTAACATGAGTTACCAGTTTAGAGTAAAGGCAGAAACCCAGTTTGGTTGTAGTGATCCTACATTGGCAGTTTCCCTGGATAGAAATAAAGGTATTGTCTGTATATAGATATAAGAAGATGTGATATGAGTGCAAATGAGACAACTCTCCATCTAAGTCACAATTTATAAAAGTAAACCATTTGTATTCATGGTAAAGTTTAATAAATTATTGGGTAAAATGTTGAACTGATAAATTTCATGAAAAACTTAAAAATTTAGAAACAAATCAGTAACTGAAAGTGTGTGCATTTAAATTTTGACAGGAATTAGTGTGTATAGGCATTAAAAAACTTCATATTTTTTCCAATTTTTATAAAATAATGAGTTATCTCCCATTTGTACAAGAGTTGCACCATAGTTTGTGTGGTATATATTCACTGAAAAAGTCTTTTGTTACATCTTCTGACATCAGACTCAGACTTCTCTTGAACTGAATTTTAATGTGCGTATTGTTATACGTTTACTTTTCTACATTGGTTAGAGGTATAGGGGGAGGGTTGAGATCTCACAAACATGTTTAACCCCGCCGCATTTTTGCGCCTGTCCCAAGTCAGGAGCCTCTGGCCTTTGTTAGTCTTGTATTATTTTAATTTTAGTTTCTTGTGTACAATTTGGAAATTAGTATGGCGTTCATTATCACTGGACTAGTATATATTTGTTTAGGGGCCAGCTGAGGGATGCCTCCGGGTGCGGGAATTTCTCGCTACATTGAAGACCTGTTGGTGACCCTCTGCTGTTGTTTTTTATCTGGTCGGGTTGTTGTCTCTTTGACACATTCCCCATTTCCATTCTCAATTTTATTTTGTAGAAATCCTATAGTGTTGTTTAATAAAACAAAGTTAAAATGCTAGATAAATCTAAAGTAAACTGTAGATCTGAGTGTTCTGAACAACTGATGGTTAATTAGGCTTCTGACAAATTATATGAACTAAAATTTTGATCATCTCTATTTTTCAAGGTTATTAAAACAAGCTATCAAATATTGTAAAATAAACTATATAAAACATGCACTTAGACAAATGCCAGATAGGATGTAACCTTTTTAAAACCTGGTGGATAAAAAGAGGGTATAGCAAAAACCATATTGGTAACATATGTGATGAACTTTTGTTTACTTGAAACATACCAACTGTAAAGTATTCCTCCAAAAATATCCCAATGAACAAATGTATAAGAATGTCTATGATTACAGAGGAGGAGGAGTCAGAATTAAAACTAGAGGATGTAAGAAATCTTATACAAACATTACAGGGTATGTAAAGTGTCCCTCCTGTATCTTTGGATACAGCAACATATCACAATTCTTGCACTCCTTGAAAAGTTTAAAACAACAGATGATGCCTTCTTATAAATGCATTGTTTCCTTCCAAAAGCACTTTCCTCCATTTGTTTATTGCCAACACAGTCAGTCAATCCACATTCCAACTTCCCCTATGCCCTTGCATAAAGGTGTTTTGACACGATGTTAAACATGAATCAATCAATCAATTCCTCTTTGCCCTGGCATATCCTAGGTAATTCAACTCAGTGTTAAATTATTATCTCTCTATTATCATTTTATGATTGTGGCCTGTTTTTTAATTTCCGCATGAAGAAATATTTCTTGTATGCCACTTATTGGAGTGATATGAATAAGTGGTACAAAATTGTGTTAGTTTGTTTTCACTATCAGGCAAAGTGACATGTTACTGCAACATTTCTATTGCATGTTTGTTGTCATTTTTCAATGATAACTGTATCTCAGTGGTGAAGGCTATGTGTTTCATTTAAAAATATACTTAACACTCACATTTTTGTCGAGCCTGCAACTTTTGTTGCAGAAAGCTCGACATAGGGATAGTGATCCAGTGGCAGCGGCAGCGTTAGCTAACTTCTTAAAAGCTTTATATTTTAGAAGGTGGAAGACCTGGATGCTTCATACTTTGTATATAGATGCCTCATGTTACAAAGTTTCTGTCAGTCACATGTCCAATGTCCTTGACCTCATTTTCATGGTTCAGTGACCACTTGAAAAAAAAAGTTCAGAATTTTTGTAATGTTGAATTCTCTCTTATTATAAGTAATAGGATAACTATATTTGGTATGTGCGTACCTTGCAAGGTCCTCATGCCCGTCAGTCAGTTTTCACTTGACCTCGACCTCATTTCATGGATCAGTGAACAAGGTTAAGTTTTGGTGGTCAAGTCCATATCTCAGATACTATAAGCAATAGGGCTAGTATATTCAGTGTATGGAAGGACTGTAAGGTGTACATGTCCAAGTGGCAAGTGTCATCTGACCTTGACCTCATTTTCATGGTTCAGTGGTTATAGTTAAGTTTTTGTGTTTTGGTCTGTTTTTCTCATACTTTATGCAATAGGTCTACTATATTTGTTGTATGGAATGATTGTAAGGTGTACATGTCTAGCAGGCAGATGTCACCTGACCTTGACCTCATTTTCATGGTTCAGTGGTCAAAGTTAAGTTTTTGAGTTTTGGTCTTTTTATCTAATATTATATGCCAAAGGTCAACTATATTTGGTGTATGGAAATATTTATGTTACTATATGTAAGTCCCGCAGGTTTTATTTGACCATGACCTCAATTTCACGGTTCATTGCACAGTGTTAAGTTTTTATACGACCGCAAAAATTTTTCGTCGTATATTGCTATCACGTTGGCGTCATCGTCGTCTTGCGTCGTCGTCGTCCGAATACTTTTAGTTTTCGCACTCTCACTTTAGTAAAAGTGAATAGAAATCTATGAAATTTTAACACAAGGTTTATGACCACAAAAGGAAGGTTGGGATTGATTTTGGGAGTTTTGGTCCCAACATTTTAGGAATTAGGGGCCAAAAAGGGCCCAAATAAGCATTTTCTTGGTTTTCGCACTATAACTTTAGTTTAAGAAAATTGAAATCTATGAAATTTTGACACAAGGTTTATGACCACAAAAGGAAGGTTGGGATTGATTTTGGGAGTTTTGGTTCCAACAGTTTTAGGAATTAGGGGCCAAAAAAGGGCCCAAATAAGCATTATTTTTGGTTTTCGTACAATAACTTTAGTATGAGTTAATAGAAATCAATGAAATTTAAACACAAGGTTTATGACCACAAAAGGAAGGTTGGGATTGATTTTGGGAGTTTTGGTCCCAACAGTTTAGGAATTAGGGGCCAAAAAGGGACCCAAATAAGCATTATTCTTGGTTTTCGCACCATAACTTTAGTATAAGTAAATAGAAATCTATGAAATTTAAACACAAGGTTTACGACCATGGAAGGAAGGTTGGGTTTGATTTTGGGAGGTTTGGTCCCAACAGTTTAGGAATAAGGGGCCCAAAGGGTCCAAAATTGAACTTTGTTTGATTTCATCAAAAATTGAATAATTGGGGTTCTTTGATATGCCGAATCTAACTGTGTATGTAGATTCTTAATTTTTGGTCCAGTTTTCAAATTGGTCTACATTAAGGTCCAAAGGGTCCAAAATTAAACTTAGTTTGATTTTAACAAAAATTGAATCCTTGGGGTTCTTTGATATGCTGAATCTAAAAATGTACTTAGATTTTTGATTATTGGCCCAGTTTTCAAGTTGGTCCAAATGGGGGTCCAAAATTAAACTTTGTTTGATTTCATCAAAAATTGAATAATTTGGGTTCTTTGATATGCCAAATCTAACTGTGTATGTAGATTCTTAATTTTTGGTCCCGTTTTCAAATTGGTCTACATTAAAGTCCAAAGGGTCCAAAATATTAAACTAAGTTTGATTTTAACAAAAATTGAATTCTTGGGCTTTTTTGATATGCTGAATCTAAACATATACTAAGATTTTTATACGACCGCAAAATTTGAAAAAATTTTCGTCGTATATTGCTATCATGTTGGCGTCGTCGTCGTCGTCCGAATACTTTTAGTTTTCGCACTCTAACTTTAGTAAAAGTGAATAGAAATCTATGAAATTTTAACACAAGGTTTATGACCACAAAAGGAAGGTTGGGATTGATTTTGGGAGTTTTGGTCCCAACATTTTAGGAATTAGGGGCCAAAAAGGGCCCAAATAAGCATTTTCTTGGTTTTCGCACTATAACTTTAGTTTAAGTTAATAGAAATCTATGAAATTTTGACACAAGGTTTATGACCACAAAAGAAAGGTTGGGATTGATTTTGGGAGTTTTGGTTCCAACAGTTTAGGAATTAGGGGCCAAAAAAGGGCCCAAATAAGCATTATTCTTGGTTTTCGCACAATAACTTTAGTTTAAGTAAATAGAAATCAATGAAATTTAAACACAAGGTTTATGACCACAAAAGGAAGGTTGGTATTGATTTTGGGAGTTTAGGTCCCAACAGTTTAGGAATTAGGGGCCAAATAGGGACCCAAATAAACATTTTTGTTGGTTTTCGCACCATAACTTTAGTATAAGTAAATAGAAATCTATGAAATTTAAACACAAGGTTTATGACCATAAAAGGAAGGTTGGTATTGATTTTGGGAGTTTTGGTCCCAACAGTTTAGGAATAAGGGGCCCAAAGGGTCCAAATTAAACTTTGTTTGATTTCATCAAAAATTGAATAATTGGGGTTCTTTGATAAGCTGAATCTAACTGTGTATGTAGATTCTTAATTTTTGGTCCCGTTTTCAAATTGGTCTACATTAAGGTCCAAAGGGTCCAAAATTAAACTTAGTTTGATTTTGACAAAAATTGAATGGGTTGGGTTCTTTGATATGCTGAATCTAAAAATGTACTTAGATTTTTGATTATTGGCCCAGTTTTCAAGTTGGTCCAAATTGGGGTCCAAAATTAAACGTTGTTTGATTTCATCAAAAATTGAATAAATGGGGTTCTTTGATATGCCAAATCTAACTGTGTATGTAGATTCTTCATTTTTGGTCCTGTTTTCAAATTGGTCTACATTAAAGTCCAAAGGGTCCAAAATTAAACTTAGTTTGATTTTAACAAAAATTGAATTCTTGGGTTCTTTGATATGCTGAATCCAAACATGTATTTTTGATTATGGGCCCAGTTTTCAAGTTGGTCCAAATCAGGATCTAAAATTATTATATTAAGTATTGTGCAATAGCAAGAAATTTTCAATTGCACAGTACTCAGCAATAACAAGAAATCTTCAATTGCACAGTATTGTCCAATAGCAAGAAATTTCCAATTGCACAGTATTGCGCAATAGCAAGAAATCTTCAATTGCACAGTATTGTGCAATAGCAAGTATTTTCAATTGCACAGTATTGCGCAATAGCAAGAAATATCTAATTGCACAATATTGTGCAATAGCAAGAAATTCAATTGGAGTTATCTTTCTTTGTCCAGAATAGTAGTTGAGTCAACTTAAATCAATGTTTTATACAATATACAATGTATATTCACTTTTACTACCAACTGATAGATTAAAACAATCTTTACCATTCAGTGATAACAAGCACTTTTTTTACATTTTGATATTTTATGATGTATTTAAATGAGTGATTATTGTTGCAAACTCCATTAGAAATTTAAATTGAGATCTGTTTTGGAATAAAGGATAGGGGGATGTGAAAAAAAAATTGGGGAGGGGGGGGTTCAATTTTTCTCATTTGAAATTTCATAAATAAAAAGAAAATTTTTCAAACATTTTTTTGAGAGGATTAATATTCAACAGCATAGTGAATTGCTCAAAGGCAAAACAAAAATTTTAAGTTCATTAGACCACATTCATTCTGTGTCAGAAACCTATGCTGTGTCAACTATTTAATCACAATCCAAATTTAGAGCTGAATCCAGCTTGAATGTTGTGTCCATACTTGCCCCAACCGTTCAGGGTTCAACCTCTGCGGTCGTATAAAGCTGCGCCCTGCGGAGCATCTGGTTGATTATGGGCCCAGTTTTCAAGTTGGTTCAAATCAGGATCCAAAATTATTAGGGCCCCGCCTTTAGGCGGGTCGCCCTTTAGTGATCAGTCTGTCCGTCCGTCCATCCGTCCGAATCTAGAGAACCATTATGATTTCATACTTTATACTTTACATGTTTATTAACCACCATCAGAGGGCGTGTCATGATTTATGTACAACTTCCTAGGTCAAAGGCGGGTCGCCCTATAGTGATCAGTCTGTCCGTCCGTCCGTCCGTAACACTTTAACTTTGTGTCCGCTCCATATCTAGAGAACCATTATGATTTCATACTTTATACTTTACATGTTTATTAACCACCACCAGAGGGCGTGTCATGATGTATGTACAACTTCCTAGGTCAAAGGTCAAGGTAAAAAAACTTTGGTTTCAGTTGACAACCCTGTGTCCTGTGGTGAAGATCGTGTCCGCTCTATATCTTGAGAACCGTTATGATTTCAAAGTTTATACTTGACATGTATATGAACCAACACCAGAGGGTGTGTCATAATTTATGAACGACTGCCTAGGGCAAAGTTAAAGGTCAAAAACTTTGGTTTCAGTTGACAACCCCATGTCCTATGGTAAAGATCGTGTCCGCTCTATATCTTGAGAACCGTTATCATTTCAAAGTTTATACTTGACATGTATATAAACCAACACCAAAGGGTGTGTCATAATTTATTTACAACTTCCTAGGTCAAAGGTCAAGGTCAAAAACTTTGATTTCAGTTGACAAACCCATGTCCTATGGTAAAGATACAATTTTTTAATGCACATTATTCACAGCGGGGCCCACAGAGATGGCTCCCATCTCAATGATATCTAGTTATATTAAGTATTGTGCAATAGCAAGAAATTTTCAATTGCACAGTATTCAGCAATAGCAAGAAATCTTCAATTGCACAGTATTGTGCAATAGCAAGCAATTTTCAATTGCCCAGTATTGCGCAATAGCAAGAAATTTTCAATTGCACAATATTGCGCAGTAGCAAGAAATCTTCAATTGCACAGTATTGTGCAATAGCAAATATTTTCAATTGCACAGTATTGCGCAATAGCAAGAAATATCTAATTGCACAATATTGTGCAATAGCAAGAAATTTTCAATTGGAGTTATCTTTCTTTGTCCAGAATAGTAGTTGAATCAACTGAAATCATTGTTTTATACAATATACAATGTATATTCACTTTTACTGCCAACTGATAAATTAAAACAATTTTACCATTCAGTGATAACAAGCACTTTATTTTACATTTTAATATTTTATGATGTATTTAAATGAGTAGTTATTGTTGCAAACTCCATTAGGAATTTGAATTGAGATCAGATTTGGAAAAAGGGAAAGGGGGATGTGAAAAAAAAATGGGGGAGGGGGTTAAATTTTTCTCATTTCAGATTTCATAAATAAAAAGAAAATTTCTTCAAACATTTTTTTGAGAGGATTAATATTCAACAGCAAAGTGAATTGCTCAAAGGCAAAAAAAATATTTTAAGTTCATTAGACCACATTCATTCTGTGTCAAAAACCTATACTGTGTCAACTTTTTAATCACAATCCAAATTTAGAGCTGAATCCAGCTTAAATGTTGTGTCCATACTTGCTCCAACTGTTCAGGGTTCAACCTCTGAGGTCGTATATAGCTGCGCCCTGCGGAGCACCTGGTTGTGTTTTGGTCTGTTTTTCTTAAACTATAAGTAATAGGTCAACTATATTTGTTGTATGGAAGCATTGTTAGCTGTACCTGTCTGCCTGGCATGGTTCATCTGACCTTGACCTCATTTTCATGGTTCATTGATCTTTGTTTAGCTATCTTGGTTAATGTTAAGTTTATTTGGCAGTTGTAATAAAGCTTTATACTTAGGACTATTAACATAATATCAATGATTAGTAAAGAAGGCGAGACATTTCAGTGTGTGCACTCTTGTTCTATAAATCTTCCATTTATCAAATTTGATTCAATTCTGAATCATTCAAAACCGACAACTTCAAATATACACCTATCATGCAACATATAAATTCTTAATTACAAACTTTCATCAGATTTTCTTTTGGTTAGAACATGTTCTTGGCTATTAGGCAATGTAATGTTTTGTAAGATAGATGCACAGGTCAGTTTGACACAAGGCAAGCGTACAGAAATTATTGATGTTATGAAATATGATTTTGATATTTTGCAGACAAAGTAAAAAGACCACTTATAGACATGAAACGAGAGGACCTTGAAATTCCACAGGCAAAAATGAGAGAAGTCGCTCCTAAAGGAGGTAAGTATTAAGGTCAATGAACAGTTCAGGTGAAGGTTAAAGGTGAGAGGTTAGATCCAGAAGGAACATATACAATTAAAGTTTGTGTGAGGCTTGGCATGAGATAATTGATTCTTTTAGGATTAAAATTCATCAGGAAAGCTCAAAGCAAACATTTGAAACCTATTGATGATTTACCATGTAGAAACTTGAATTAAGGGCTGCCAATGAGGGCTACCCAAATGGACATAAAAAGAATAGCAAAATTCAGCTATGTCAACTTTGACTGACAGCGTTTGAACCCTTATTCCCTTATTTTATTAAAGAGGGTGTTTTCAAATTTGTTGTTATGTGTTATGTCAACTTCAATGTTAGTAAAATGGAAGTTTTTAAATAAAGCTTCACATTGTTTGCGGTAAAATTAGGCCACATATTGCTTTTACTGCATCTAAAATCTTATGGAATCCTATTTTGGTAAATGTAGTTTGTGTTTAGTTAATTATTTTCCAGCTAACCTGTAGAATATTTCTAACTGTTTCTTATGATATTTTCTATTTGTCAGTGCCACCTAGGATGTCATCCTCACGACCTCTGATTACCAACCATTACGGAGGAAACTTGTTGTTGACTTGGGGTCCAGCACGTGTGCCGTCCTATGTTAAAGGATCTTCATTAAAGTACACTGTAGAAAAGCGTGAGCCACCACATTCAACGTGGACGGTTCTGGCCGATAACGTAGAAGATAATGAATATGATGTGACTGGATTGAATCCAGAGCGGGATTACATGTTTAGAATCCGAGCTAAGAACCAGTTTGGTGCTAGTGATCCCACAATGCCTTGCAGTGTTATCAATGTCAGAGGTATGCTGAATAAATGTTGATTTCTTTTAATGAGAAAATTATGAATTTAAATGGTGATGGCCAGAAAATGTTTTTGTCTTTCTGCATCGATTTTACCTGTTAGGAATTAGTAAGACTCTTTCTATTGTACTTATAGGCACTAAAATATATTACAGTTCAATTCAATGCAAATCTTTATTGCCATAACACTACATATTTATAGTATAATATTATATTACAAAATACTTTAAAAACTTGCATTCATCTTTGTTTAATAAATTATAGACAAAATGATGAGTGTTTTTAGATATAAAGTAATAGACCTTTTCCTTTGCTTTTGGGAGAGTAAATTTTCTTTTGGGAATTAATATACCTTAACACATGGCAAGAGTAAAATCTCTTTGTTCTTACTGTGCTATAATCTAGATAATGCACAGCAAAGGTGTGCATTAACTACCTCAGATATACCGCACAGTTCAAATCTATTTTTACCTTTAGGGGCGGTTCCCGGATTTTGAAAGGGGCGTTATTCTATCAAATTAAAAAAAACAAGAATGTGTCCATAGTACACGAATGCCCCACTCGCACTATCATTTTCTATGTTCAGTGGACCATGAAATTGGGGTCAAAACTTTAATTTGGAATTAAAATTAGAAAGATCATATCATAGGGAACATGTGTACTAAGTTTCAAGTTGATGTAACTTTAATTTCATCAAAAACTACCTTGACCAAAAACTTTAACCTGAACTTCGCACTATCATTTTCTATATTCAGTGGACCATGAAATTGGGGTCAAAACTATAATTTGGCAGTAAAATTAGAACATGTGTACTAAGTTTCAAGTTGATTGGACTTCAACTTCTTCAAAAAGGGCAAAAACTACCTTGACTAAAAACTTTAACCTGAAGCGGACGGACGAACGGACGCACAGACAGACGGATGAACGGACGGACGGAAGAACGGAGGCACAGACCAGAAAACATAATGCCCCTCTACTATCGTAGGTGGGGCATAAATATCACCGAGTGTAGCGAGACTAAAGACAATATTGACGATTTTAAGCTAAAACACGTACGTTGTCCAATCCAAGGGTAAACGACCCGTTCGCCCCCACCCCCGAATCCGCCATCTGAACTTTTTGAATAATTATTCCTATAAAGGACTATATTTGGATCGGATTTAATGAGGACCATATTAAAGTTTGTTTTAAAACTGGGTGATTAGCTGGAGATCAATCGGACTTCATTTAGATGGACGTGTCTTAAAAAGTAATACAGTAGATTAAAAGAAATAGGGGGGGGGGGGGGGGGGGGGGGGATTGCGGGGAGTAAAAGGTTTTGAAAGAGAAACATATTTTCTGTTTATTTAACCTTTTAAATTTAGGTAATACAACATCTTCCTCGGTTCTTTTAAGCATATCATTGAGGGAAAGATATTCAAAAGCAATTAATCTTATTTACACTCAACAACCCTTGCAGTTATGTTTTTTTTCATACACCGATTTGAAAGTACATAATTTATCAAAGTCTTAATCGTCACCAATTAAATAAAATTGGGAATAAATTATCGGAAACGATTTAAAAACATATACCATTAAATTGCTATTTTAGAATGAGTCTAAATATAAAAAAAAAATTTATTTAAAACTTACCAAAGTCGTATTTCCCCCTTTCTTTACCCTACAAGAAACTTTCCTAGGACCCGTGGATTGGAAAATAACGTCCACATTTCTAAAACGTTCACGTAAATTGATTGCGTCATGTGTTAAAACAGTTATTGGCCAATCAAATCGGTATATGTAATTTAATCTGCACAGCACGAGATGACCCAATAACCCGAACTCCTACGTCGTTCGGGTTATTGGGTCATCTCGTGCTGTGCAGATTAAATGACATATACCGACTTGCTTGGTCAATAACTATAACATATTCCTTAATTTTTACAATCATAATTCTGAAGTGTAGAATTTGTTTGGTCCTCTAGATGACTATGTACCTCCAGTATTCAGCAGATCCCAGTCCCGTGACAGTGGAACACCAAGGATGTCCCGACGATCTTCCATAGAGAGTCCACTAGTCCTTAGCAGACAAATATCACTGGATGAGAGTGATGACATGTATAGAAGTGGTATGTATTTTGCACTGTAAACTTTAATTTATGGGGTTATCTCCCATTTTTATACGACCGCAAAAATTAAAAAAATTTTGGTCGTATATTGGTATGACGTTGGCGTCGTCGTCCGAATACTTTTAGTTTTCGCGCTCTAACTTAAGTAAAATTGAATAGAAATCTATGAAATTTTAACACAAGGTTTATGACCTCAAAAGGAAGGTTGGGATTGATTTTGGGAGTTTTTGGTCCCAATATTTTAGGAATTAGGGGCCAAAAAGGGCCCAAATAAGCATTTTCTTGGTTTTCGCACTATAACTTTAGTTTAAGTAAATAGAAATCTATGAAATTTTGACGCAAGGTTTATGACCACAAAAGGAAGGTTGGGATTGATTTTAGGAGTTTTAGTTCAAACAGTTTAGGAATTAGGGGCCAAAAAAGGGCCCAAATAAGCATTATTCTTGGTTTTCGCACAATGACTTTAGTATAAGTAAATAGAAATAAATGAAATTTAAACAAAGGTTTATGACCACAAAAGGAAGGTTGGGATTGATTTTGGGAGTTGAGGTCTGAACAGTTTATGAATTAGGGGTCAAAAAGGGGCCCAAGTAAGCATTATTCTTGGTTTTCGCACCATAACTTTAGTATAAGTAAATAGAAATCTATGAAATTTATACACAAGGTTTATGACCACTAAAGGAAGGTTGGGTTTGATTTTGGGAGTTTTTGTCCCAACAGTTTAGGAATAAGGGGCCCAAAGGGTCCAAAATTGAACTTTGTTTGATTTCATCAAAAATTGAATAATTGGGGTTCTTTGATATGCCGAATCTAACTGTGTATGTAGATTCTTAATTTTTGGTCCCGTTTTCAAATTGGTCTACATTAAGGTCCAAAGGGTCCAAAATTAAACTTAGTTTGATTTTAACAAAAATTGAATCCTTGGGGTTTGTTAATATGCTGAATCTAAAAATGTACTTAGATTTTTGATTATTGGCCCAGTTTTCAAGTTGGTCCAAATCGGGGTCCAAAATTAAACTTTGTTTGATTTCATCAACAATTGAATAATTGGGGTTGTTATGCCAAATCTAACTGTGTATGTAGATTCTTAATTTTTATACGCCCGTCGTCTTTTAGACGGGACATATTATGGTATACCGTTGTCCGTCCGTCCGTCTGTCCGTCCGTCTGTCGTCCACACTTCGGACAATAACTCAAAAACACTTTCACCAATTTCCATGAAACTTAAGTGAATTGTTTATATCTATTGACGTAAGCACCCTTTCGTTTTTTTTTAATTTCAGATTTTAAGTTTTGGATTTATGGGGCTTTATTCATAAAAAAAAGGGGGATTTTCAACACTTCGGACAATAACTCAAAAAGGCTTTCACCAATGTCCATGAAACTTTGGTGAATTGTTTATATCTATTGATGTAAGCTCCCTTTCAATTTTTATAAATTTCAGATTTTAAGTTTTGGATTTATGGGGCTTTATTCATAAAAAAAAGGGGGATTTTCAACACTTCGGACAATAACTCAAAAAGGCTTTCACCAATGTCCATGAAACTTTGGTGAATTGTTTATATCTATTGATGTAAGCTCCCTTTCAATTTTTATAAATTTCAGATTTTACATTTCCGTGTTATGAATTTTTATGCTTAAAAAAGGGGGGATTTTCCAATTTTGGGACAATAACAAACACTTTCACAAAATTTTATGCAACTTTGATAAATTGTTTATATCTATTGACATAAGCTCCCTTTCCATTTTTATAAATTTTAGATTTTACGTTTTCTTAAGTAATGAATTTTTATACTTAAAAAAGGGGGATTTTATGAAACTTTGGTGAATATATTAATGTAACATCCCTTTTGATTTGTATATATATTTCTAGTTGATCATATAAATTCATTTAAAGCATAAAAGACAAGTTAAAAGAGCAACGGGCGTATCATGCGCTAAAGCGCAGCCCTTTATTAGTCCCATTTTCAAATTGGTCTACATTAAAGTCCAAAGGGTCCAAAATAAAACTTAGTTTGATTTTAACAAAAATTGAATTCTTGGGCTTTTTTGATATGCTGAATCTAAACATGTACTTAGATTTTTGATTATGGGCCCAGTTTTCAAGTTGGTTCAAATCAGGATCCAAAATTATTATATTAAGTATTGTGCAATAGCAAGAAATTTTCAATTGCACAGTATTCAGCAATAGCAAGAAATCTTTAATTGCACAGTATTGTGCAATAGCAAGAAATTTTCAATTGCACAGTATTGTGCAATAGCAAAAAATCTTCAATTGCACAGTATTGTGCAATAGCAAATATTTCCAATTGCACAGTATTGCGCAATAGCAAGATATATCTAATTGCACAATATTGTGCAATAGCAAGAAATTTTCAATTGATTGGAGTTATCTTTCTTTGTCCAGAATAGTAGTTGAATCAACTTAAATCATTGTTTTATACAATATATACAATGTATATTCACTTTTACTACCAACTGATAAATTAAAACAATCTTTACCATTCAGTGATAACAAGCACCTTTTGTTACATTTTAATATTTTATGATGTATTTAAATGAGTAGTTATTGTTGCAAACTCCATTAGAAATTTGAATTGAGATCAGTTTTGGAAAAAGGGAAAGGGGGATGTGAAAAAAAAAATGGGGAGGGGGTAAATTTTTCTCATTTCAGATTTCATAAATAAAAAGAAAATTTCTTCAAACATTTTTTTGAGAGGATTAGTATTCAACAGCATAGTGAATTGCTCAAAGACAAAAAAAATATTTTAAGTTCATTAGACCACATTCATTCTGTGTCCGAAACCTATGCTGTGTCAACTATTCAATCACAATCCAAATTTAGAGCTGAATCCAGCTTGAATGTTGTGTCCATACTTGCCCCAACCGTTCAGGGTTCAACCTGTGCGGTCGTATAAAGCTGCGCCCTGCGGAGCATCTGGTTAAAGTTTGTTTGACAATTTGTTTATGTTTTATGTAAAAATAATTAGTTAGATCTTTAAAATGCTTCCTCACAAGGTTAAAGTCTGAAGGAAGATACATTGTAATATTCAAACTCATTAGACCCAATCAGAATTGCTCCTTCTCCAATCTGACACTTGCTTGTTGAAAAAGCAATTCCACATGTCTATTTCTTTGGTTTGTCTATGCATTGGATCAGAACCAATGGCAATGGCAGATTCAGGATCACTCAGGTGTGATTTGAAGTAAAAGCTATTAATGATTTCTCCATTATGAAAAGGATCTATTCCATCAATGATTTATAATACAGATTGACCTCTGATATGTGGAAAGATTTCCAATGAGACAATTGTTTATAAAGGACTAAATGACAGATATAGATGCTAGCAACTATAGAATATAAAAAAAGAAGATGTGGTATGATTGCCATCTACTTTACATTCACAGAAGCCTGTTCATTCCTTAATTGTTATTTTCACAGGTATGCCCCCAGAATTCAAATCAACAGTTGAGGAGTTACAGTATGGGGTATTAGGGAAAACAGCCAGAATCAACCTAGCTGTCAGGGGTTTCCCTCTTCCTGTTATAGAATGGACATTCAAGGGAGATAACTTATCTGATAAAAATAAATATAAATCTATCATCACACCAAGTGGAGTTATCACCCTTGACATATTTAACCTCTGTTTGGATGATATTGGAGAGTATAAATGTACAGCGGAAAATGACAATGGAATTAAAATTATAATTGTACAATTAGAATATGCAGGTCAGTAACTTTTTATGTTCATTAATGATACCAAGTAATGCAAAAAAAACTTATAGGAAAGAAATTGTTATTATAAATAGATTTATTATATTGAAGCCATAATTCACATAAAATTGTTGTTTTTTATCATAAATTATCTCCTCATCAATTAAAACACAAACTAATCTTGTTGAAAGTGTTAATCCCATCAATTAAATCCAATCTCATAAGGTAAATCAATTATTTGGTGTAAACAATCAACATATTGGTTAAATTTCACCTAACATTTTATACCTCATGGAAAACATTTATCAATTCATATAATATTTTACAGATTAGCAATTTTTAAACTGAAAATTATACCACCAAGCTAAGACTGATAGAACCACACTAAAAAATTGTATCACAATGGATTCACAGTCCTATAAGGGCCTATGGAGAACACTGGATTAGATAAAATGAATATATTGGATCCAAAGTAATCTTCATGTTTATTTTTCTTTCTAGATGCACCAACATTTATTGAACCCACAGAAGACATGTATTTAGACAGCCACAAGAGTGGTAGGTTTGAGTGTAAAGTTGACGGTATTCCATATCCAAAGATACGTTGGATGAAAGATACCCGACCAATTACTGAAACCAGCCGATTGAAGATACAACACACCAAACCAAACCAATGGTCGCTAAGTCTGAATGATGTCATTTCATTGGATAGTGGCTTGTACACATGTGTGGCTGAAAATGTGGCAGGAAAATCCATTTCTTCTTCAAATCTGTTTGTTGATGGTAGGTAAAATGAAGGGAGTTAACTCTTTAACAATCTATGGCTACATTTTTCAGATGGATACTTTACATGTATGTTTAAGTTTATGGTTCCAAAACTCCTAGACCTATGGATATATTAAGTGGACTACTGAATGAAATGTGAATAATGTTCACCCTTGAAAATAAATTGCTTCCAGCATAAGAAAATAAAAATGAATATGAAATTAAAAGATGCAATGTTTACAATGCTGATCAATTGTTTAAATTATTTTTTTCTAATAAAAATAAAACAGTTAGTTATAGTCATAGTATTAGAATAATTTGATCATGAATAATGATTAATGTTTTTATCAAGTAGAACTAACCATAAAGTAAAATATCATTTATAAGATATGTTTTTGATTATTTTTTTCATATATCAAAATTATAGTGTATATACAATCTAAATTTGTTTGATTATGTTACAATTTTGTTATATACACCAGAAATATTGAAAATCCAGTTATTGTCTGTCTAGTAACAGATTTATTTACTGACAAAATTATAATTATGAAAATTTTCAGATGATAGTGATAATGAAGGTAAACTTCCTGTAGAAGAAAATCAGTTTCCATAGAAACATCCCTGATCCATAATGACCTCATTCTGTGTGCCAGCATGTTAATATTATATCACATTTTAAATCATATTCACAATCCATTGAACTCACTCTCAAATATTTTGTATTCCCCATTAGAAAATCCTTTCATATTTCTTTATTTTCCATTTAAGTTTAAAGCTGGGTAAAATTATTTCCCTTATCATACTACACACCATATTAGTCTTTACCATTTTTTCTGCAAGTTTAATTTGATTTTATTTTGCAATAGCTATTAGGTTAATTAAATCAGTATTGTGCATTTGAAATAGCAGGAATTATGTGAAATTACATTTTTTAATTACACCTTTTACTTTAATTAAAAAAGGTTGCAGGTACTTGCAGAAAATTTGGTTGGCACATGAAATGGTCTCAGTTGTATATTAATTTCAATAATTATCTAGAAATGGTCACTTGAAAAATACATTTCTTACTAATGTTTGATATATTTGATTTTTATTCCAGTGAATTCAGTATTATTCCATGTTTATTTGATGTGTCCTAATAATTTTTCTAGTTTTAGCTATAAAAACAACATCATTAATACTTACATTTTTCATTCAATGCTATTATATAAATAACACATAACTGAGAGGTTGATAGAGCAGATTGTTACCCCAAGAAAACATTGTCAACCGCGGCAAAGCCAAGGTTGACAATGCTTTTTTGAGGGGTACCAATTGCTCTATCACCCTCTCAGCTATGTGTACTTTAATTTTAATACCGAGTGTCCTATCATTATTGCCTTTTACAGATGAATTTTATTCAAAAGTATTTTCTATAACGTCACGAACATAACAACGTTACGGGTATTAGAAAAAAATAAACAGAAGTGAAGCAAGATGTTTTATATTTTTTATTTTGACAGTCAAATAATAGAATCTTAAAGCCAAAATGTAGAATTTAAGCTTTGTCTTTAATAACTTAATGTAAATTCAATTCATTGTCTTTTACCAATTTTTGATTGGTCTTGACGAGAGGGTGACATTAAAAAAAATTGTCACCCGCTCAGCCATGTGATAGAGTAAATCAACACCACCCTTGTATTAGCCAATCAAAATAAGGCATTTTAACGTGAAGTGTAATAAAGTCATATGTAGAAGTTTACTTAGACACTTTAACAACATTACATGTACTGGCTGTTTGAAACTCATAGAAAACAATTAATAAGAAAAAAAAATGAAAGGGAGTTCATTTTTCTGACCTTTAAATTAAAAGGTTTCTTTCTATATAATTTGCCGATTTTAAGTGATCTGTCTTGTAGAATGAGAGAAACAATATCAAAGAGAGGCAGATGATACCAAAGTGACATTCAAACTCATAAGTCGAAAATAAACTGACAACGCCATGGCTAAAAAAGAAAAGGACAAACAGACCAACAACAGTACACAAAACACAACATAGAAAACTGAGGAGTACAAAGGGTACTCTCAAAAGTCCAATAACAAAAGACAACACTATGGTCAAAAAGAAAATTTGGCATTCTTTAATGATAAGATTTTTTTAAATGTTGATACAATGTATAAAAAATTATACCGGTACTTCAAAATGTAAAGAGTAAAATGAAATATCCTTATTAAAAAGTATGTGTTTACCCTCTAAAGATTCTAATGTTTTCTTTCCATTCATAAAAAATTCTATTCAGCAAATCTTATTACAATTTATCTGGGAGTTGAAAATCATACTGTAGAGAGAGAGATCTCCAGTTTTGCAAGTTTTAAAGTTGCCACCTAATTGATCCCTATTTATTTTTCATTTTTTTTTAAAAAGCTGAAGTTTAAAGGTTAATTTACCTAAATAACTAAACCAGAGACAAATGATGTCTAATTTATACTTTTAATTTGTAGAACTTGAGACCACAACTAAACAAATATCGTTCCGTGAGTCTGTGTTTGAAGATTATTACTATCCACTTGAGGAGTTAGGCAGAGGTCGACATGGAATCGTCAGAAGAGTTATACAGAAATCTACCGGAAAGGAATATGCCGCTAAAATGATCCCAGCATGCAATGAGGAACTGAAATTTTTCTTTGGACATGAATTGAACAATATGCGTCGTATTAATAACCAACGTGTTCCAGCAGTCATTGATGCGTTCCAGTCGGAGAGACAGTTGGTCATTGTAATGGAACTGTATCCTATGATCTGCATGAATGGTTTTAGATTGCATGGTTGAATGATTTATGCATGAACTAACATTGATTGATTGATTGGTGATTTCTTTATGTCGCATCAGCACAAAAACAATATATGAAAATCTTAGAAGATGCAGAATAGATTTGAAAAGGTGAATATTGGTTAAATACTAATAATTATTTTCTGTATATATACCCGTAGGCAGGGGGGTTCGGGGGTTCGGACAAACCCCCCCTTGAAATCAAATAAGCACTGTTAAAGTCAACTTTTTTGTTCAAATTGTGACTGTTAAAGTCGCGTTCAT
>CM034358.1:70616596-70805666 GCA_019925275.1 Mytilus edulis | reverse complement strand
TTTTTTGAGACAAACAATATACAATGTACATGTATGCTGGACACCGAAGCGGGACAGACGGGAAGACGAACAGAAAGTCAAATTAATTTACGTGGAGAAAGTTCTACTATAGAAAAAGTTTAATAAAAAAGGTGAGTTTCAAAGGTGCAATAATTGTGTTCTATCATAAAAAAATTATCTTGTCCACATGAAACAAAACATTTCCGAGTTATGTATAACGCTATTTCTCAACAGTTGTAGTTCAAGGGATTGAAACTACAGAAAATGACCTTTAGCTTATAATTTAATAGTATCTTTTATAATTAAAAAAGAGGTTTTGGTGGTTATCACCTTTAAAGAAGTTGACTATAAGCAAAAAGGATCTTCCTCTCTTTACTATATCTGTGTATGGTTACAACTTGATATGAGGTATTGGAGTAGGCTTAAGAAACCATTTTACCCCATCCGAGACATGTATGTGTATATATGTCTCAGACCCAACTAATATGTAGATATAAGAGGATGTGGTATTAGTGCCAATAAGACAACTTTCCATCCAAGTCACAATTTGTAAAAGTAAACCATTATAGGTCAAAGTACAGTCTTGATTACGGAGCTTTGGATCACACCAAACAGCACCCTATAAAGGGCCCCAAAAATGTGTTTTAGTATGGTAACAAATCGATAAAAGTATTAAGTTTTTACATACATTTCTTTATATTTTGTAGCTACTATGACATTGACCTTCGATGTGGTGAACTCAAAATAAATAGTGATCTCATGTTCTAGTATGGTTCTGATGCAATATAAAATGTTGGCATCCTGACTGACCAATAATTATGATTAATTTACATACATTTTGATCAAGTACAAAAATGTAGGACATTTACCTTAGATATTAATGCTGACCTGAAAATTCAATATAAAATATATGAGTTAGTATCCTCATAACATTATCCTGCATATCTTTCTGACTATTTTAGTAACTTCAACCTTCTCTTTCCATGCAGTGACCTAATGTATATTGTGTATTGTAGATCTTTATATCCAAGTTTGTGGTTTTGTATGCTTAAAGGAATGCAGACTCGTGATCTATGTTTAGTGAGCCTCCTCATGGGTTTTTGGCGTATTAAATTTTAAACCTGGTACCTTTTGTTAGCTATAATTCATGTGTTTCTCTGTTCTATATGTTCTCCCATTCATTTGTATTGTAGTCCTGTCATGTAATGTTGTCATTTTAATGTTATATTTAACATTGTCATAAAAGCGGGAGGTTTAGCATGCCACAAAACCAGGTTCAACCAACCATTTTTTTTCTTAAAATGCCCTGTACCAAGTCATGAAAATGGCCATTGTTATACTATAGTTTGTTTCTGTGTGTGTTACATTTTAATGATTTGTTGTAGTTCTCTTATATTTGATACGTTTTCCTCAGTTTTAGTTTGTAACCCGGATTTGTTTTTTCTCTATCGATTTTTGAATTTCGAACAGCGGTATACTACTGTTGCCTTTATTTGATAATGTGGTTACTTGGCCGTTTTAGTTTTATTTGATTTATACCAGACCAATATTTCATCAATATTTGATAAAAATAAAGTCCATGATTATCATAATCTAGGACTGTATTTTTTATTATCTTGTTTAAAAAAATTATTAATGATTTTGTGATTATATTGGCAAAACATTTGTGATTATGTGCTTACTTGAACACCACATATTGAAGGGCCTCTTTAGTAAATGTGACCTGTAACTTGGTGACCACAAGAACCATATATTTTTTCTCTCTATATATACATGTATATGACCAAATATCCTAGTATGGTTACAATGTGTTCAAAATATTGCAGGTAGCATCCAGAAACGAAAAAGACTAAGACTTTTTGATGACTGGATAAACTCCATCTTTTTCAAGCAGTCACTGAACCATGAAAATGGACATATGAAAGACGGAAAATTTGTAACATAAGGTATTGGCTTACAACGTATATATCATCTAGACGATTTTCCTTTTAGAAATATAAAGCTCTAGCTAAATAGTTTACTCTGCTGCATTGTAATCTCCAATTGCCTTGCTTTCAGTGACTTTTGTCCAGGCAATACAACTCTTTTTTCAAGCCCTGTTGCACGATTTTACTCATTCTTTACTTGTATAAAGGAGTCAATCGATTTTAGTTTGGTAAACTGTAAAATTGAGAATGGAAATGGGGAATGTGTCAATAAGACAATCCCACCAAAGAGCATAAAAACAGCCCAAGGCCACCAATGGGGCCTCAACTCAGAGAGAAATCTGTCACAGCTGTGTACTAGTTCTGTGAAAATTAAAGTCACTCTAAACTTCAAACGTATATATGAAATAAAACTAAAAAAACAAACAAAACAAGACAAGAGTGCACACGCTGAAATGTCTCGCCTTCTATACTAATCATTGATATTATGTTGATAGTCCTAAAACAAGGAATTATTTGAATCTGGAATAATTTTGAATTCTGGAAAATTGATTAGAAATGTATGATGAAAACTAACCCAACTAAATGGGGTTAGCCATGCATGCATGGCTAAAGGGGGTTAGTTAGTTCATACTGAGATGATAGTGAAAGTAAAATTAACATTAGCCATGCACACATGGCTAACCCTATTAAGTTGGGTTAGTTTTCATCATACATCTCTAATCAATTTTCCAGAATTCAAAATTATTCCAGATTCAAATAATTCCTTGTTCTAAGTATAAAGCTTAGTTTTATTACAACTGTCTCATAAACTTAACATTAACCAAGATAACTAAACAAAGATCAATGAACCTTGAAAATGAGGTCAAGGTCCCATGAACCATGCCAGGCAGACATGTACAGCTAACAATGCTTCTATACAACATATATAGTTGACCCATTACTTATAGTTTAAGAAAAATAGACCAAAACACAAAAACTTAACACTGTGCAATGAACCGTGAAAATGAGGTCACCGTCAAATGAAACCTGCGCGACTGACATAAAGATCATAAAATATTTCCATACACCAAATATAGTTGACCTATGGCATACAGTATTAGATAAAAAGACCAAAACTCAAAAACTTAACTTTGACCACTGAACCATGAAAATGAGGTCAAGGTCACATGACATCTGCCCGCTAGACATGTACACCTTACCAACATTCCATACAACAAATATAGTAGACCTATTGCATATAGTATGAGAAAAACAGACCAAAACACAAAAATTTAACTATAACCACTGAACCATGAAAATGAGGTCAAGGTCAGATGACACCTGCCAGTTGGACATGTACACCTTACAGTCCTTCCATACACCGAATATACTAGCCCTATTGCTTATAGTATCTGAGATATGGACTTGACCACCAAAACTTAACCTTGATCACTGATCCATGAAATGAGGTCGGGGTCAAGTGAAAACTGTCTGGCAGACATGAGGACCTTGCAAGGTAGGCACATACCAAATATAGTTATCCTATTACTTATAATAAGAGAAGATTCAACATTACAAAAAATTTGAACTTTTTTTTCAAGTGGTCACTGAACCATGAAAATGAGGTCAAGGACATTGGACATGTGACTGACGGAAACTTCGTAACATGAAGCATCTATATACAAAGTATGAAGCATCCAGGTCTTCCACATTCTGAAATATAAAGCTTTTAAGAAGTGAGCTAACACCGCCGCCGCCGCCGCCAGATCACTATCCCTATGTCGAGCTTTCTGCAACAAAAGTTGCAGGCTCGACAAAAAATATAGATAAGTGGCCACTGACGCAAAAATGCTGTGTTGTTTAAAACATGTTCAGTGAGATCTCAAGCCTCCCCCAATACCTCTAGCCAATTCATACTAAACAAACACACAGAAATACACACAGTAAAACTCGGCTTAAAATAAGTCCCAGTCTGACATCAGATTAGGTAACAGGAGAAACTAAGCAAAATGACAATGACAAATAAATCAACAAAGGACTACTACCAGTTACTGACATGCCAGATACATTCATCAATTTAACTGATTGAAAGAATATGTCTTCATAATGTGAAAATCATTCACAATCCCTCCTGTTGGGTATTTTGTATCATATCATCATCAACTATATGAGAACAAAACCCATATCATGCCAAAAACTGGTTTTAGAATAAATGGTTTATTACTGATTTAAATAACTTATGTGTGAATCAATATTAATTCTTAAATATGCCCTCTTTAATGAATTGACAACAGTATTGTAACTATATACCTTCTTAATAAGTCTGTTTAAAGATTTGGTTAGCTTTTAAGATGAATGATAACATTTTTGTGCTTTGTATAGAATGTTACCATAAAAGATTTGATGTGAAATACCTGAATGTGTAATGTCTTCATGTGGATTTATATTTACAAATGATGAACTTGTTAAGATAATAAAATTAATAAAAGTTTAAGACTAGTTTGTAACAACGCAAATCATGGTGTAAAATTTTTTCAGCAGTACAGAAATTTCTTTCCTTGAAATCAAAAACTTTAAATACCCAAGCATATCAAACAAGTTGAGATACATTGTATATGAGCACCATAAGATGTCAAGCTATCCAAAAGCCCCAAAAAGTCCTTACAAGGCTGTCAAAAGTCAGTCCAGTCTTGGACTATATAATTTCAACTACTGTCATACATCATACTATAAGTATAAAAAAAGACAACTAAAATGATCTTTGTTAAGCCAGTTTTAATGGTACTTTTATGTTTAATGGCTTTAATGTTCACATCAATGTTACAAAATGATTGTTGACACACATTCCAGATTTATACATAATGAAAAGAAAGTGAAAGTAGATGATAAATAATGTGGGTAAAGTGAAAGTAGACATAAGATGATAATGCAGTCTTTCAAAACAATTGTAATCACTTTCATTCAATAGATTCAGACAAACAAAATCGTTAAAGATTATGCAATGTTCACACCTTAAAATTATCAATTTCCTATGAATGAATACTTGCACATTTAGCTTGCTGTTTAGTGTTGAATATTTAATGTTATTGATAAATTGACTATTTACAACCTTGTCATTTGTCATTGTATGATCATCACAAAATATGTTGACCTTTTTTTAACAATATATTACAATACAATGTAAAAATGATATTTGTTTTCATTAAAAATTGAACAAGTACAATGAAATTTAAAAAAATTGGATGACAATAAAAATTTCCTTTTGGAAAAAAATCATATACAAATATACAATAAATACACTCAAACTTCACTGTAACCTTCGTCATTTTGGCAACTATATATTACCAGTACACAAATATTAAGCATTTCCGTGTTCAGTTTCAACTGGCTTCACTCCTATTAAAATCTATACATATCTCACCAGAAATTGTCCCAAGTTTTGATGAATATTACATCTTCAGGTAGTATCAACTCCATATATATTTTTCTGTATTCAATTAACAGTTTTAGGGTCAAAAATCTTCTTCTTCATCGGAAAATGTATATTTAACAGTGTTTCTTGATCTGCCAGTTGTTGCCCTGGGTACATATTCAGTACTTATGTCTGCATCATCAAAGCCAAAGTCATCATCATCACTTTCGGTCTTCTTTTTCTAGTAAAATAAAAAAAAAACTTAATAAAAATTGAATTGACAAAATATCATTTTCAAGGCCATTTTATGAGGATCTGGAATAGGGGTTGTCATCATTTCTGTATGCTTAAACAGTTGAGTTTTTTTTTTTTGTATTCTTTATTTTTTTGTCATTTTTTTCTACATGCTTTTTTTGCTTTGCCCATTTTCTCTATTCTGTTAATCATTTCCAGACACTCTTCTGTTGTTATGCACATCATCTAATTCTGCATGGGTCATATTAAAACAAACAATCTTTCTTAACAAACACTTCAAACTGCAATCAAGCAGTATTAATAACCAATTAAGAAATTTAAAACTTATGTTGTTGTAAACAGGAAAATAAAGTGCAGTGCTCTCTTACAGATAAATTGATCAATATATCTTTGACTTCACAATAAACTGTCTCTCAACTAATACAGTTATCACAATAGACAGTTTCAATAGTTTTGTCAATAAGTCTGTTTTCCCTTTATCCTTTTTTTGTTTGTTTGATTTGTAGCTGTTTCATGTTTCTGTTGTTTTCTCATATAGTTGAAATGTTTTCCAACAGATCTGTTTTGTGACTAGGGTTATTTTTCACTTATATCGATTTTTGACTTTCGAACAGTGTTATACTACTGTTGCTTTTATCTATCCCTTACCTTGGCTGCAGGTTTCTTTTCAGCCATGAACTCATCTTCCGAAACATCTGAGTCTGAGAATGCTGCCTTTTTAGGTCTTTTTGCCACATTCTTTTTCTTGGGCTTTACATCATCATCATCGTCATCATCCATATCAGAGCTACTTTTCTTTTTGGGTGGTGCCTTTGGTTTCCTTGGCTTTTTCTCTTTTGGAGCTTTCTCTGCAAAGATACAAAATCAGTTTTATAAATAATTCATCAGAAGATTCATGCTGTTGTTTCTATAATATATCATTAGGGCTATTCCATTAAAATGTATGTGGGAGGGTAGAAAGGGAAGTTTAATTGTTGAATGTGGGTCATGGGTCTTTTTTCAGTTTGCGTCTATTACCATAATGTAAAATTATCTAAAATTGGTTCATGGTTGCAGGGAATTCCATTCCTACCTCCCACATGCATGGAATAGCACTTAAAAGGTATGGTAAAAATTAAGAGACCATCTTTTACATAAAGGCAACAGTAGTATACCGCTGCTCAAAGTTAATAAATCGATAGAGAAAAAAAATCCAATTTTCAAATGTGAATTTGATTTATAAATAAATAGGGTGATAAAGACAGGTCACTTTAATTCGCCTCAGAATTTTTTTTTGTAATGGGACTCAATGTCATAATAGATTGATGAGTGGTGTTGGCACTGCTTTCACAACTCTCAGCTATTTCATGGGATCAGTTCTTATTGGTGGAGGAATCAGGTGTTCCCAGACAGAACCACTGACCTTCAGCAGGGCAATCTCAGTCAATGATTGCAACTTGTCAAAAGGAATTTCAAACTTACAATCTGAGTGCTGACAGGCTAGTGATTACTGTAGATGAACTATTTTGATAACTAGACCACCAAAACCACTCATAATAATTGGACACAACAAATGTAAGTAACAATAGTTAAAATAGAAATTTTGTGATAACAAAAAGTATCAATGGTAAATATTGAAATTTTGTGATAACTAAATAACAACAATGTAAAATTTGAAATTTTGTGATAACTAAAGTAACAATGGTAAATACTGAAAGTTTGTGATAACAAAAAGTAACAATGGTAAATTCAGAAATTTTGAAATAACAAAAAGTAGCATTGGTAAAAATTTAAGTTTTGTGATAACAAAAAGTAACAATGGTAAGTATTGAGATTTTTAGATAACAAAAGATAACAATAAGTCATGCAGAACCACACCTTGGATAGGGAAATCTTCGTCAGAGTCATCAATCATGAGAGGTTTAGCTGCCTTGGATGACAGTAACTTAGTTTTTTTAGCAGCTGGTTTTGTGAAAGCATCAGAGATCGATGGCTGTTTTGGATCTACTGATTAATGGAAATAAAGCAATGAAAAGAAATGATATGTGATAGATGCTATACAGATATTTGTCATGCAGTATACTTTTTTACCTTAAACGTACATTTTGAATTCTTCTTATACACGTATGTATCAATGACCAGATATAAATATTTTTTTAAGGCTTATCCAAACAAAGTGACTAAAAGGGAGAGTTGACAGTCAAATCTCTTGATCTAGCACCAACTGGTGATGGATGGCTGAGGTCTATTGACAAGTTAAATGCACTCAGTATGAGAACATGTGAATGTGATATGAAGTATGAATCCTGCAGTGTATAAGACAGACACAATGAACTAAATTTGTAATACAGCACCAAATAAATTTATAGTTATAAATACTTTGAGATGGAGAATATATATATATGTATATATTCAGAATTTCCCTTTTCTTTTTTAATCATATCAAGGGGTATTTTCTCAGAAAATATACTGCATATAATGACCTCCCCATTCCTCTTTTTTTATTTTTTTATTAATAAAACACAAATTTAGACACTGGAACATTAACCATTTATACTATGGATTCATTATTATTCATTAGATACCTATTTTCAGGGATTTTATTGTAATAAGTAAATGAAATACAATTTTCAATACATTAGTATGCAGAGTTTTTTTAAAATTTAAATTAAAAAATTTAACAAAATATTAAAATAAATAACTTGTTTGCAACGATCTATGAAAAAAAAAATTAATCCAGTAAAAGTTGGTGGCATCTGAGAGATATTTGAATCTGGCACCAGCAGCAGCAAAAATAATGAATTAAAAAAAAAAAATTACGCATAATTCTAAATAGTTTCATTTCAATTAATCTTTTTAGGATTCAGCATTTAATAAAATGTCTATGGGTGTTTCTGAAAATATGCTTTCAAAGATATTTTCCCCCTCTTGTATAGATCTTATTTTTCCCAATCACAAATTTTTTATAGAGCACTCACCTTTCTTTGCAGCAGGGGCTCTCTTCTTAGGAGGTGCTTTCGTTTTAGCAGCTGGTTTACTGACTGGTGCCTTGTTTACCTGTAATTCATTGTCACTACCACTTCCACTGTCTAATGTAACTGGCTGAGATTCTACAATAGAAACTATTTATTATCATATCAAGACTTTTTACCAAAATAATACTAGCTGAATCAAAGTTCATCGGTTCTCCATTAATTAACAATGGTCAAGCTAAGCTCAAAAGCTTGCATAAAAGTATAACACTTAATGACCAAAACAATGTGCAATCAAATATTTTTAGAAATATATTTTCATATAAAAAATAAAAAGATGTGGTATGATTGCAAAAGAGACAACTCTTAACCACAGACCAAATGGCATTGAAGTTAACAACTATAGGTCAATGTACGACCTTCAGTAATGTCAGAGCAAAACCTATATCACATGTAAGCTATAAAAGGCTCAAAATGACAAAGTTCGTAATACATAGTGTTCAAAGTTAATGTTGATTCCGAAGTGTTTAGGTAAAACTTTTATCAGACATACATTTGTGTGTGAATAAAATCTTATTTACCTGTTTCTTTCTGAGTTCCCATCATTTTATCCCAGGCATCATCTTCATCTGATGAAATGGCAGGTTTGGCTTTAGGTTTAGATACTTTTCTGTAAATAAAATTCAAAATATATCAGAGTTCTAGACATTTTTTCAGATGGATGGTTACTTTGAAAATATTGACAAAAGTATTATTTTTATTAGTTATAGAAGAAATGAAAAAAAAGGCAAAATTTTAATGAAGGAAATTAATTTTTTTCCCCAATTGTTGGGGGGATGTAGATATCTACTTTCAAAATGTAGGCTTATAAATCAATTGAAGCCAACATAGAAATATAGTTTGACAGCTACAGGTATTTTGAAAACAATACAAATTATAAAACAACACACAGGTCACAACAACCTACTTGGGTGGTGGTTTAGCAGTGAAGTCATCATCATCATCGCTAGCACCAAAATCATCGTCCGATATCTTCTCTGGCTCATATCCACCATTTTCTAAGTTCGTTGGTTTAAAGGTATCATCCACGCCATCATCAGACTTTATTGCTTCCTCATCAGAATCAGACTTGAAGTGGGTCTGTGCTTTACGAGCTGCAAATATCAAAATAATTAAAACGATATTAGAACATATAATTTTTCTTCAATCTCAAAAGTGATAAATTTTAACTTCCATATCACTGAAAGTAAAAGAAAACAAATTGATAGCTTTTTCTAAGGGCTATTCCATTAACCCTTTCACCAATTGCTGCCCAGACAGAAGCTACTCTGAGACGATGGTTTCCCTGGCTACTATTACTCAAGTGAGAGATCTTCATAATAAATGTCAATCAAAACTTGTTTGTACAGTAGACTCCGGCCAATCGGATACCCAAAATGTCAGCTAAAAATATCTGATTGTCCGATATATTCAATTAGCCGATGAACGTATATTCCTCAAAGTTTGTTTTTTTAAATTGACAGACACAACCCTAAGATACCAATAGCTATTATAGCTGCTTTATTAATGGAAATTTGTAACTAATCTCAATGTTTTTTTCAGGTACAAGTTCGGATAAATCGGTTGATTGAGTAATAGATCGATCAGTTGATTACAATGTATTTTGTTTAACTGTCAGTCTGTTGATTTTTTAATTATGTGTTGATTATCTGAATAAAATATGTACCTCTTAAATAATGAGACTTGTTGCTTTTGCGTGATTTGTTTCATTTGTGTGTTAAAACAGGTAAAAGCTAAAAATAACTGAATTCTCGGAAGTAGGCCACAGGTAAATCTATTAATAGCTTAAGAAGGTGATCTAACTCGGATCTAATTTTCTACAGTTTTTTATTTATGAAACATATTTCCATTTCAAGTAATACAACTACTTTTATGATTATAAAATTGGACATCAAGATGAGGAAAATTAATTTACTTTTCTATCTTATCTGCCGTGGTTAAAAATAAAAGGCTGAATATTATGTAAATTAGGAAAATGGCGTACATGTGTACAAGTTACATAATTCTATTTCACCTGGGATATGCTATTGACACACGATTCCTTATTTTTACACGGGACTTTTATATATATTTTAATAAATTGTTGAGAAAGAGGTACTTTTCATTCATATTTAATAATTATTGATGAACATCACGCACAGTTTTATTATTTCTGTCGTGTCCTTGTTTGTGAAGTAAATGATAACGATCACATTTTGATAAACACATAACAAACACATGTTAGGCAAAATATAATATCAGATTCATAAAATAAACAAGACAACAAGAAGAAACATGTTTTATTTGACTATAAAAGATCGTTTTATTAATAAAATGAAACATTTCTGTACAGAAATTTTCTTAAACTTCGTAATGGCGCAACTTCCGGCTTCATTTCCTGTCAAGAAAAATATGAAATTATTTCAAAATATTCGATTGTACATGGTTTCACACATTTTTCATGAATATTCCTATCCAATTAGCCGATATATTCTAATAACCGATATTCGATTATCCGATGTATTTTGACTGAAATGTATAGGGAATGGTTCGGTGTTTTGAAATAATATTACAATAGCCGATATATTCGTTTAGCCGATATCCGATTAGGTGGAGTCTACTGTAGTTATTTGTGTATTTATTTCATTCACTAACACCATGTTCACAGTTTTGTTTATGTTTTGATAATTTTTCCTTCATAAAATATTCAAATTTTCCAATTTTCAGCATTATTTATGTGAAATTCTCAAAATTCAGCTTTTTAACCCCAATTCATAATTTTTAACCCAAAACAGCAAAATTTTGAAATTTTTTATGAGGCTGTACAAAAACCTCACCCTGAACAATGTCCATTCGAGGTGTTTTGTACATAAAATGACGTTTTATGTCAAAAAAAGTATACTAGTTTGGCTTCAATTCTTCCATATTCTTTCAAAAAAAATGTTCCCTCATTTCAAATTCTCGTAAATTCCGTATATTTCCTCTGATTTGGCGCGGTTTTCAACAAACTAAGCGCTATGTTTACACTTTCATCCGGGTATGCATCAAAGAAAGATAACTCATGTTTGCACTGTTTTGAGCGGGAAATATAAAAGATGTATTCCTATCCCGGTAAAACGGGACTCATCGTCAACTGTCTGAAGCGTGAATCCCGGTAAACCGGGACTCATCGGTGAAAGGGTTAAACAGATGTACAACCCTCAACAACTTTCTATGAGTATCTTTCCATACATTAAATGGACATAAAACCACAAATAGCCAACAACCCTGAGTTCAAAAATAGAATTTCCCATCCATTTTAGAGATAAGCCATCAATGAAAACTAATTAATTTAATCTAAATGATTTAAATGAATTTTAACTAGAAAGGGTAGTATGAGTTAATAAACAGTATTTTTTTTCTCTACACTCAATAAAAAAAACATAATAAAACTTTGGTAAGTTATTTCAATGACATTTGATTCAGACCGACTCACCTGAATAATTTCTGTGAAAAAGAGAAATGATATGATCACTGTACTTATCACTCATAGAAAATATTAAGAGATGACTTATAACTGCAATATGAAAGAAGGAAGACAAAAGAAATCTAAATCATACCAGCAGCTCTTTTAGGTGTTCGGATTTCTGGCTTTACAGATTCTAAGAAGCTACCATCCATATCATCATCAGATATATCGTCCTCTGAAGCCTCAGAATCATCAGACCATGGGTTCTTCTTCTTCCCTCCCTTCTTTTTCTTTGGTGATCCGGATGAGTCTATATCTTTTGGCTTCCGTGGCGCTTAAAAATAAAGGGAAGAAACATTTACAGGATGGTACAGATCTCAGGAAATATCTGTGGTCGGCATTTTACACTGAAATTTACTGTGGATTCATTTATTTTTGTGGATATCAATTTTCTTAGATTGAAGAAAACCTCCAATATGATGGATATTTGATTTCATTGTTTTGCTAATCTCTGCATACAAAAACTAAAAAAATTAATTATTTATTCATTGAACATATGAATTTGTGGTCAACCTGTATCCATGAAACAGGTAAATTGGTATCCAAAGAATAATAATGAATCCACAGTACCCTGATGTGAATGTTTCAATTCTTTATTCAAAAGTAATTAAACACAAATAATGAACACAGCGTTAATTCAATTATCCTTGAAATATCCTCAACTGCAAACAAAACTAGATAAGAAAATTACACAACCATGACAACATACATTTTATTGTAATGAAAGTATTTTAAATCCTTCCAGAGCACCTGAGACCACCCATAGTTTTTGGACGGGTTTGTGTTGCTAAGTCTTTAGTTTTCTTTATTGTGTTTTGTGAACCATTGTTTGTCTGTTGTTCTTTTTCTTTTTTTGTCATGACAATTGTCAGTTTATTTTAGACGAGTTTGAATGTCTCTTTGGTATTTTTTGCAGAGGTCAGAGCATTGTATTTACCTCTCTTTTTCTTTTCCTTTTCCTTGGGAGCAGCTTTCTCGGCACTTGACAATTCATCCAACACTTTATTGTCTTTATCTTTTTTTTTCAATCTGTCAAACAAACTCATAGGTTCTGGTTCTTCTTCGTCCACCTCTTCCTTCTTTATAAAATCATCATTAAGGTTCTTTCCTTCTTTCTTCATCTGGAATTGAGAAAATCTTTTATAATAGTACACACAGCTTGGTATAAACTATGCACAATGAACTTTTAATCATAAATATTAACTAACAAATGTATTTTTCTAGCATAACATGAAGTAGGTTTGCATTTCAATTTTCCCAAATGTTTAAAATTGGAATCAAATACCTGATGACGAGGATGAAATGATTTTGGTTAAATTCCTTCCCCTTCTTACAACAGAGAACCATGTGAATTTTATATACTGTGGTTATTACTCATGATATCCCAATTATTGTGTAGTTTATGATTAGTAGTTTCATACCTGATTAACAAAATATATCTATTAAATATTAAAATGATTATCAATGGAAATATTTGTTTACCTTATCCCTGATCTTCTTTGCAGCTGCGGCTTGGACTTTATTACGGATGGCGGAGTCTATCATAGGTACAACACGCCTACCCATAGGTGAAGGCATTGTCTGTAACTGCATGACCTTTCTAGGTTTCACCTTGCCTTTTACTTTCACTGTTTTGTTAGAAGACACCTGTTCATCTTCTATTTCTTTCTGCTCTACTTCCTGCATAAGGTATAAGAATTTGCAGTTTCAGAATCTCATGCATTCTGGGTAATATTTTCTAAAGAGTACACCAAAACATTGCGATTGGTTTAAAATATTTTAAACAATGGAAATCCATCCAATGAAGTAACATTATTTTCATTTTTGATGTACAAACAATGAGATTACCCCGAGTCCTTTAGATTCTGAAAAGGCGAATAGTAGATAGAAGGTACTGTCAATTTTATTATATGTTATTTAGGCAGTTATCTTCTGCTCATTTCCCTAAAGATTTCAGTGAAATTTAATCTGCATAATGCAGTTATATTTAGTCTAACATTCTTTGTTCAATTCATTGTAACATCAAGCCATTATAGTTTCTGACAGTACTTAGGAATTAAACTAAATACTGAACACTTTTTCATCAGAAGATTTTGTTCACCAGAAATAAATAATTCCAACGTTTATTGTATATCAATAATCCTAACTCTTTTGTCTTGTTTATATGTTCTTAAGGGCATCCGATACAGTTTCTCGATATAATGTCATTTTTATAATTTTGAAATATGTTGTAGGCCTTGGCGAGTTATAAAATAAAACACAAAATAAAACATAGGTCACCGTGCTTGTTTTCGAGAAAACTGAGGCTGAAAATTGGGGATTTGTGCAATTTTGTAAAAAAATTAGGCAATGTTATAAAATTTTTGGAGCAGATATTCTTCGTCGTAAATTATTAAGATCGGGTTCAATCTGAAGCTGTGATAAGTGGCAATAAGGAAAAAAATAAATCACTATACGAATAACTATAAAATTATTCAAGTCTTGCTTGACATTGCAGACCAGATGCTCAAAGTGGTATTTTTCTAAACCTAAAAAAATGGAAAAAAACTGTTTCTGAAAATGTCATTTTTATCATTTTTCTGCATAAACTGCATTTTGTCATGCTTTCTTCAAATCTCAAATAAAAAATATAGGTCACCGTGCTGGATTCCATGATAATCACGATTTATCCCAAAAAATTACATCACCCCTTTGTAACCTCAACGTTAGCGCTAAAGTGCACGACGTCGCTGGCAGACAATTTCGACGTTATCGCTTCAAATTACCGGCGACATTTTTCAGATGTATAAATATTACTTGTAAAGTATTATCTATAAATTGGCAACATTGTTTTCGGAAGTAAAATCATGTGAATAACAAATACCTCTCTGTGTTTGTGGTCTAAGTGAGAAACTTCTCAAGAAAAGTTATTACGGACTGTTGATAATTTTAACGGCTTTCAAAAATTTAAGACTCGGCAATTTAGAACATGACATACAGGTACATTTACTGTACACACTCGTATATTATTTCATACTGTATGATGACCTCTAGATGTTGTTCTTTGTTTTGTTTTGTTTAGTTGGCTGCTGTTTCAATACACGTACTCCTTAATATCCTTTAATTCACGTTTTTATCACTGAGAAAATCCGTTTTTGTTGATACGAATTTTAAAAAAGTTAGCGTCGTTTGGACAGTAATCAAATTTGCCGTTACTTTTCTAGTTTGAGTTGTTTTACCTTGTCATTTCGGGACCTTTTATAGCTGCCTATGCGGTATGGGCTTTGCTCATTGTTGAAGACCTATAGTTGTTAATTTCTGTGTCATGTTTGTCTCTTGATGAGAGTTGTCTAATTGGCAATTATACCACATCTTCTGTTTTATGTGGTCAGACAACAGAAGCAAAATGTTACAAAGGAGAATCTTCAATTTGCTAATGGATGATTTTGTCCAGACATAGAGAAAAAAATGATTGAATTAATAGCGAGAGGACTGGATATATTACGATTAGTTGCAATTAAAATCATTCTCTCATAGCGTAATTTTATTGGTAAATAACTATTATATTTTTTTCACCGCAGCGCGTACATAAAATACCGCATGTCCATTCCCCTGTCTGTCCTTCCGGACTTCTGGTTAATTAGAAAAAAAGTGTACGATTCTTGCCAACTTTCTATCAAACTGATATCGTATGGACACGTTCGAAAATCAGTGCATATCAACTATTCTTTAAAAGAGTTATGCCATTTGGAAATATTAATTATATTGAAAATTGCATTGTATTTTCTGTCATACCGCCATTTCTCTAATATATCTATAAAAAAAATAAAGAAAAAATAAACAGCTGCGCTTCGAGCGCATGATACGCCCTTCGTCTCATGAAAAAAAAAACCAACATAATATATGTTTTTAAAATAACACGGAGGTCGTACGGAAGTCATGCTAGGTATATCCTGACTCATTCATTATTCTTGCTCAATAATAAGTTTATATATCACAACATGTTTTATATGATCCCCAAATTGAAGCTCAATAAAAATTCAAGAACTCAAAAATGAATTATAAAGAATCATCACGAAAAAGTATACAGATCTTAAGAATAATTTAACTAAAAAGTATGTAAATTTCTATGCAATTGTTATAGATAGTTTCGGAGATACGGCGCGACATGTGAACCCCCAGCCCCTTTTTGTCATAAACTCAATAACTCTAAAATCAAATTCTGAATCATTCTCAAAAGTATATACAAGTTCTTCAGAATTATATAACTAAGAAGTGCGTAAAGTTTAGAACAATAGTCATAAAACGTTTTCTAGATGCATCGCGAACTGTAAAAAAAAACTGTTCTAGTTACAAAGTCCTGTAACTTATAAAGTTCACCAAAAATGATACAGACCGTTTGACCATCATAACTGAAAAAACAACCATGTTCAGTTTAATGATAATATGCTGTACCATATTTACGACGGACAGACGGACGCGGGCATTTCTATACCATTTTACGGCCCGTAAAATTTTTTACGGGTGCATAAACGTATTGTTTGCTATTGCCTTTTGTTAGATAAACTACGTGCAACGTGGAGGAAATAGAAACTTTGTTCTTTTATAAAAGTTGTATCATTGTTTGTAGTGGCATACCATTATTTTTTGTTTACATAAATAAATTAAATAAATTTTTCAGAAAGGAAATTGACTTCTTCGTGTACATACATTTTCGATATTAGTTTTTAAATATCATTGGTTTTCTGTGCTGTAATAAAAAATCGGATCCGGACCAAATCGTGGATAATAAAATTTTAATTGACATGCATGATATTAGTAACACCAAAGGGTCAGTCGTCTTGAGATTGCTCACTATACGATATTTGTTGAAGATCTCAAAGAAACAGTAATATGTTTTATTTCTTATTATGTTATTAGACTGTTATCCTGGTATAATCAAATGCACTGACTAATATTAATGGCGTAGAAATTAGCATGCGGGAGAAACAGAAATTGGAGCATGGAAATTCCACATTACGTTTCGTATTACGGAAAATGACACGCATTACGTCCCGCAAAAAGTGACGTTTTGCGGGAATTCAAACGCTTAACGTCGCGCCAAGAGTTAACTCCCTTGAAACTGTATCGGATGCCCTTAAGTATACGCTCTTGGATGTATACTGAAATACTGAAAGAAGATGTGGTATGATTGCCAATGAGACAACTGTCCACAAGAGACCAAAACGACACAGACATTAACAACTATAGGTCAACGTACGGCCTTCAACAATGAGCAAAGCCCTAAATGATAATAATGAAAATAGAAAATATGTCCATAGATATGGACTTCACGATCTTTTTTTTTTTGGCATTGCTGTACATTTACTTACATCTAGTGTTTTCAGGAACAATTCTAGATCATCCTCCCATAAATTCTTGTCTGTTTTTAACTTCAACTTTTCTAGTTCATCTTTCTGCAATAAAGTATTAAAATTTAGCTACACCAATTCTTTTACACCAAAAAACAAAACAGTTCAAAATGAATAAATAAAAAGTAATACACAATAGTTATTCATTAAAATGTATTATAAAGTTCTTTCAATAGTTTTTTAAGGATACAATGTTTTTCATGAAGAGCTAAATTGGTTTCTGTATGATAAGTGCTTAGATATGAACCTTAACTGATGAAAACCTAACTTAAGGTGGTACCCAATACTTTCACTAAAATTCATTTGGCTCGTTTAATTTTCATAAAATATGTCAAAATATTTACTTTGACCCTTTAACAAAAATATAAAAAATTTAAAAATTTTGAACCAACCGTTTTGTCAGAAAAATTACACTGGTTATATAGCAGTTTGACAAACATCAATTTTGATCATTGAGAAGCTTAATATTCCTTTTACAACACAACCTCATTGAAACGTTTAGCTAACTTTACAGAGTTATCTCCCTGTAGTGTTAGGTACCACCTTAAGCCATTCATGCCTAAAATGACAGTCAAGATGACCAATTTTTTGGGGGAGTAAATTTTCAATTCCTGAAGATACTCAGGGGTTAAAATTTGCATTAGATACTGAAAGGGACAGGACAATTTGAAATATCTAGTGAAAGGTCTTCCATTTGAAATTCAATACTGTATATTCAGAAATTATTGTAATGTTTTTCTTAAGGCGAAAAATGTGACAGGGTTATAATTGCAATAATTTAACCTCAGATTTTAATTTTTTTTTTTAATATGAATTATTATTTTTCTCAATTTGCAAAAAATAATATCACATTCTAATTTAAAATATTATTATTTTTTTACCCTATCGCACAATTACCACTTCAGGTGTTGTTACACTTATATTTTTAGTTTTAATTTAAAATGACAAAATCGCAATAATAAATTTAAAATTTACAGTAGTCCAGTTTGAAGCATCTTGCGTAAAGAATGTTAGGTCTTTGCACTTTTGTAATTTAAAATTTTAAAAGAAAAGTCTCCTCCAAGAAAAGACATGTCCCATAGCTCTGACATGCACTTTTATTGAAACCCCGATAATTTCATTGACATACTGAGGGACAGACAAAAGCCAGCCCCCTAAGCCTCCAGAGTGGCAAGTATAATAATTATCAAAGAATTCCAAACCAACTGATTACTTCTTTACCTTGTTATCTCTCTGTTTAATCAGTTCATCTTTCTTTTCTTTTGTCAGATTCCATAAAGGCATACCAAGTATGTAGTTAAAATCATGACTTGAGCTGGTTGATACGTCACTATCTGCATCATCAACCTCCTCATCTTCTGTCTACAATTTGAAATATATATATTTTAGTCATATTCTATGGATTTCTTGGCAAAACCATGAAACACAATTTTCCTAAATCAACGAAAATAACTGAACACACAGTTTTATTTTCAGAAGTATTTAATTTACTGTTTATTACTCATAAGACAAGTTCTTTTTTCAGGTAAGAAATTCAACCATGATAAAACCATTTAATTGACAGTGTTCCCACAATACTATAATACAACCTTCTATGTCTGATTGTCAGGTACTTAAGGATGTTCGCTTGTCATGTTTTGGAAGTTTTGTCAGATATTGGGAATCCATTTGAACGCCTTAAAAATATTTGCCCATTGACCCTCATTTTTCTTTATATAAATCATTCACATGTATAATGATTTTAAGCCATCTATAAGTCTTAATAAATTTTAATTATTTTTTAATAGTTTTTTGAGAACTTAACCCTTTCATCCCCGACGTTGCTTTGAGGCATCGCCTGACGTTGGCCCGACGTTGCTTTAACGCATCGCCTGACGTTGGCCCAACGATGCTTTGAGTCATAGTTTTTCGGTATTTTTAAAATCAGTTTTATGACAAAATGACGGGGCGTATGAACGGGAAAATGGACGTAGTCATTGAGCGTATTTTGAAATTTGTTTTTATGCTTCGTTTAGTGTGATCGTATGGTTTAAAATAAGAAAAAATACAGTTGAAACGTTTTTCACAATGGGAGAAATTAATGGCGTCCTCCGTGGAGAAACTTGAGTTCAACGGCCGTTTATTTCCATGTTATACGTTTTGAAAAAGGCCTTCTCCGGTGAAAAATTGGAAATGTCTATTCCGTGACCTCATTTGCGATCATTTGCATATCAATGCGGATATTCCAGGGGGCATTTAATACAATATTTCATTGAAAGTTGCCGTTTTCAGATTCGGATGCGCTAACCTTATTGTTCCTTTGTTATTTCTTCATTTGTGCCTGTAAATGGCCACGACGAATATTTATTTAGTCCAAAAATGAGACCGCATGCAAGTCTCCATTTGTGTTTTGTTTTTTGATTCTATTTCATAAATATATTGACCTTTGAAAACGGCCTTCAGTTGGCCAATAAAAACGGGGATTCCGTTTCTTACGTCGTAATGTCATGTGAGATGTCATGTGCTTGCAGTAAAAATAATGTGCATTTTTCGAAGTTATGAACACAAAATATACACCAGACTGAGAGAACAGTTTCTTGTGAATGGAACAAGGTATTATTTTTTTCTAATTGTATCTCTTCAGACATTTAATAACGTGCAAGTCTTTGAACTTACACTCCCAAGTATGCAGAGCACAATTTTTAAAAGTCCAGTCACACTCACAGCAGACTGGATAAAAATAAATTATAAAATACACAAGCTAATAATACACATGTATTTTTACTTTGATATAAATTAGATATAATGGAAAAAAAGATATTTTAGCAGATTAAATTATACAGATTCTAGCTGGTATTGCAAAGTACACGTTGACATGTAGCAATAGAGAAGAACAATATTTTAATGATCTTTAATCATGTTTAATGTGAATGGAAAAGATCATGTTTACCTCTAGATTAATGACTTATATATATATATATATTGTTTTAATCAATACCTCAGAAATTAAAGGGAATTATCTTATTGATGTCTTATTTATGGAGGGCTCTGGGGGGGGGGGGGAGTAATTACATTTTTTTTAATTTATTGACTTCAATGTCACCAACCCAATATACCCTAGGTAGTAACTACAGAAGAGGAGTGATCTGAGAGACTGTACTACTGAAATATTGAGTCTTTTCATATGCAAACCATAGAAAATAATACTTCAAGTGACATTTTATATGAATGATGTTTCATAATGAAACAAATTAAACAAATAAAATGTAAAAAGGAAGACTTTCAATTCAAATTTGAGACACCACAGATAATACAAAATTCTTATATTTCCAATTACTTGGAAAACAAATTAACTGTTTTCACATGAGATATAAACTAGCTGAAGGTATGTGAAATGCCAGTCATACATATTACTATGTAAATAATATCTTGTGAAAATATACATGAGGGTAAATGTTGGGTATACATAACAATTGTTAGACAAGCAACCCAACTACACCAAAAAAAAAGATATTCAGATGTCACCTAGAGAGAGGATTAAGACGTGCATTGCAACTCTCATGTATAACATTGATGTTTACTGGGTGTAATTCAACTCAAAATATTTTGTTCGGTCGATCGCCCTGTCCCAAATTTATACAAAGAAGGAAAAAATATTGGTACTTGAAAATTAGCTGTCTTTTATAAATTTCTTTTTTTACTTTAATCTGATTAGTCTGACAGTGGTAATTCTGAGCAGATCCCAGGATGTTAGTATCTGACTTAAAAGCAGAAATTATTAGAAAAAAATATTCCAAACTCTATGTCATTTAGGCTCTGGTATATATATTAGGTCACTGGTGTCAGATATAGCTCTAATGTTGTAAGAAATAATCAGTTTGGCATAATGAATAAGGAGAATATAAGATTCTATATTTAATGCTCAAGTCATGGGTAGTAACTAAATATATTGTATCTCACTGTCTCTTTTCAGGTGTGTGTGTTTTAATTTTAATGATTTTAAGGGGGTAACAAAATCAGAGACAATGTACTCTAACAGAATTGATATTCCTTTTAAAAGAGTTAAATTCCAAATTTTATTTTCAAGAAAAATAATTTGAAAAACCTGGGTGTTGTTTAGGAAATTTCAATTCCAAATGTTAAAGTCCAAGTGTTTTAGAAAGTTCAGATAACAATTTTTAAAAGTATCTGGTGTAAAACAATATACATGCAACTATAAATAGATCTTCAAAATTCCAATGATAAGAAAGTTTAAGTAAAGATTTTATGCTCTGACTTCTAGACAATCAAGACTGACAAGAGACCGTTTCTCCGTAATTTCCTCCTAAAAAATCAGATGATTTTGATGTTGAAATATTGAAAAGATCTGCTGCTACGCTACTCATATCGTTGTGTTTAGAAACGTGACCTATTTATATAAATAACTGGGGGAAGCCGATTCTGAATCGAGTCAAGGTCAACAATGGCTGCAGATGAATGTTGGACGCTGACAAAATATTATGATCATCGTGAGACGTGGACCATACGGCATACACTTTCCTTTACACAACTGTTTGAATAATTAAAATGAGTCGTCGCCGATTTGTTTTATGAAGGTATTTAAGCGGAAAATACGCGAATATAATTTTTTTAAAGAGACTTCTCCTCTAAAAAGTTCCGTTTTTGACGAATGGACTTGATTCTTCCATAGCTTTACTCAAATTAAATATTTATTTTACACGTATTTACGGAAAAAAACACTACAGAATAGTTAATATATTATTCCTTTATCGATGTTTAATCAATAATTGCACGACAGCTCCAGGAAAAGCATCAACACGTCGGTTTACGAAATGTCCGAAATGACAACAAAAAACACGCACTTTTATTGAAATCAATTCGGGCGGGTGACGGTCGCGTGCAATTTTGACAATGTCATAGAGACGCTCAATCCAGTTCAATCTGGTAAAGAAAGTGTTAAACTTGTCAACGATGAAGCTATGTAAAGTAAAGAGAGAAGAACATTTCCTGCCTAAAATTACAATGGATTATATCTCGAAAACAAGCATATTGACATATATATTTTTTATGCTCTTTTGATGCCTTTTTTAATTCCCCATAAATATATACTAATGTTTTGAAAAGTTAATTATTGTGAAACTGAGTAGTAAACTCCCTTAAGTCTTACCTTTCTCCCTTGTGAATCTTTCCATGCTTTGACTGGGTCTGAATCATATCCTTTTCTTACCAATGTTTCAATCAAGGACTTCTTTGCCTTATTTTCTAAAAAAAGGTTAAACAATATTTTTTTAAGTGCTTACAACCATTTATTTATTTGTTTACCATTATTATAGCTAAAATATATCTTAAGACCAAACAACCAAACAACCAAACAATATTCATATGAAAGTGCTGCAAAGAACCATAAATAACTTGTTCCTAAACAGTTCACAGAAAACAGGGATTAACAGATATTCTAAAATATTTCTGTTTTTGTGTTCAATTTGGACAATACTTTTCTGATCTTTTATTCATAAAAAGAAAGAAAAAGGGCGAAAGTTAAAGATTATACTCTTCTCCAAATTTTAAAATTCGAGATTGTTTGCAAGTAAACATAGTAGCATACATTCAATACATGCTATTCTTTAGTTCTCCTCAAGTTCAGTAAATGCGTCCAAAAATTGATGGAAAAAAAAAAAAGAGTATAACAAATGATCATGAAGTTAAATTGACACCCTCTGATTTAGGGCTGTTACAGAAAATACTATGTCCCCCCCAGGGACGGCACTTTTTTTTAACCCCCACCACCCACAGAAATAAAATTTAATTAGAACAGCACTCCCTTTGCATTTTGGTATTTCAAATACAACCACCCACATAATATTTTTAAAAATTGCCTTCCCTGGGGGGGACATAGTATTTTCTGGAACAGCCCTTAGTAAATGCAAAAAAAGGAAGGACAATGTAAATTTATCGTGAAAAATCCTAACAAGAAAGAGTCCATAGTACAGGGATGCTACACTTGCACTATCATTTTCTTTGTTCAGTAGAATGTGAAACTTGGGTCAAAACTATAGAAAATTAGAAAGATCATATCATAAGGAACATTTGTACTAAGTTTTAAGTTGATTGGATTTCAACTTCATTAAAAACTACCTTGACCAAAAACTTTAACCTGAAGCGAGACAGACAGAGTATTAAAAATTAGGTGTATTAAGCTGGTACCTAACACTACAGGGAGATAACTTTGTAAAGTCAGCTAAACGTTTTAATTGCATTGTGTTGTAAAGGGAATATCAAGCTTCTCAATGTCAGATCAAAATTAACATTTGTCAAACTGCTATATAACCAGTGTAATTTTTCTGACAAAACGGTTGGTTCAAAATTTTTGAAATTTTCATATTTTTGTTAAAGGGTCAAAGTAAATACATAGTCAAAAATTTTATGAAAATTAAACAAGCCAAATTAATTTTAGTGAAAGTGTTGGGTACCACCTTAATTAATCATCTGATATTTTTTTGTCATCCTTACCAATAGTTATCGTTCCATCTATTTTCTCTAAGATAAACCTGGCAATGTTGTCTAATTTGAGAGCTTCAGATTCCAACATGCCTACCAAGTAAGCTTTCCTCTTTTTATAAAATTCTAATCTCAGGTCGAAAAATTCTCTGAGGATTTCTTCTACATTGTTATATCTCTTTATACATCCAAGATGATCAAACAACACCTATAATAAGATAAGTATATATTATTCAGTAAGTCAAAATTACAAACTTGTTTTCATTTCAATTGGAATCAAATGAATTGGGAGTAAATATAAACTGATACTGTGGATTCATTTATATTCATGGATATCAATGTTTGTGGACGGAAGAAATCTTGTATCTTTGTTTATATTTGATTTCCTGGTTTGCCAATATCTGCATACAAAGCTTATAGAAATTAGTGAGTCTTTTTTTGTATATCAATGCAGATAATGCAACTAGGTGAGCATGTATGTTCTATATCTCCCTCCTTTAGTAGGAGCACCACCCTGGGTGAGTATTGCAATAAGAATTTGCTTTCCAATTATATCTGAAACATATATTTTTAAGCTGCTTTTTTCACAAAATCTAAATAGTTAATCTAAAATTTTAGTTGGTCATGACAAATTTGTAAAAATAAATGCTCACATTAATGAACCGTATTATTGTGATCAAATGAATCATATCTGAACAAACAAGAATGTGTCCCCAGTACACAGATGCCCACTACAATTATCTATGTTCAGTGGACCGTGAAATTGGGGTCATAACTCTACTTTGGCATTAAAATTAGAAAGATCATATCATAGGGAGCATGTGTACTAAGTTTGAAGTTGATTGGACTTCAACTTCATCAAAAACTCTAACCTGAAGTGGGACAGATGGACGCACAGACCAGAAAATATAATGCCCATAAATGGGGTATAAAAAGTGAAACATACCATTGATGTGACAGAAATTGTGCTTTGTAATTTGAAGAGTTTATGTAATCCAGTCTCTTCAGCCTGTGCAAGCTTCTCTGGTGTCATTTTCACTATAAACTTCACAGTGGAATCTGTATGGTATTCTTTGTAATCTCTGAAAGTATGAAGGAAATTTTTTTATTTTTTTTTTAAAACCCAAGGATATAGTGATTGAATAGATTTATGTATTTTTACTGGATTTATAATACTTTTGGAATTTAATTGATTTTCTTTGAATTAAAAAGTTTTCCTCATCAGAAAACAAAAATGCATAAAGCAGAACTAAAAGGCCATAAGAGCGCTGCCTATCTCTTCTAGGTTAATTCAAACACTGGTTACATGTACACATGTGCTGTAAAGAAACTTATATTTGCAGATGTGGATACTTTATTTCACATTTAGCCCTAACTACCCCTTTTTGCAGTGATTTAGTTTTCACAATTTTCAAATTTGCTTAATTTTATAGTTAATTGAGCAAAGATCAAAGTTTCACATATTCGTGTTACTCTTTAACTTGTGAAAGACAAGAAAGTAAATTGCTCTTGAAAATTAGTTGAGTTCACAGTATATGATGTTGATGGATTAGACTTACGTAATACAAGGTGGTGTCTTCTCATTACCATACAACATAACCTCTAAGACTTCTTCTTTATAGTTCTGTGTCCATGTCCTAATCGGCAGCTCGGTGATTTCTACCGTCTGGTCGTCAACAATGGATATCTCACCACTACATAAGTACTTGTCCTCACTGATTTCTTCTATTGATCCCTTGAAGTTTTTGTACCTTGGTATCTAGAAATTGAAATTATAAAAAAAGATTTTAAGAGAAGGATATGCATGTTCATTTTTGATTTGTAAAATATATACTGTTAAGTGTTTCAATTTCCTCTATATTTACATCCATTTGGTATAATTTTTTTTTTTTGGTGATTGAATTTCAAGCATTAGAACACGTGTTAATTATTTTTTCTGTATGCAGTCTTTCCCAATCAATACCACATTTTGTCTTCTGTTCAACAAAAACAATAATAGTTTCAAACACAAATTTCTAAATTTACAGTGCATGGCTTGACAATTGTCTTTCATAGTCTCATATCTCTTCTTTCATCATTATGAAACCTGTCACCCTGCAAACAGCAAATTGGGATGCCAACCACGGTTTGATTTTTGGTGTTGAACACCACTTTCAGCACAATTAAATTTATTGAAGGAAATGTCCACAATGCTCTTCAGCTTTGACTGTGTTTGGCCGTTTTAACTTTTTATAATTATGAGGGTGACATATGAGACTTTTGTAGACGAAAAATGCATCTGGCATACAAATTTTCATTCTTTTATTTGACCACCAAAAAAAAAATCCTTTATATTGTCATTGTCTGCCTATTAAAGTAAATCTGTATAATACTTTTTCAGATTAGATTTTAGGAGTTGGTTTCACAAACAAAACTTACTACTAAGATTAATCATAAGTATATTGAATTGTTTATGACTTAGGATCAATCTAAGTCCCAAGTCTTATTGTGTGAAATCAACTCCTGAAATCTAATCTGAAAAAGAATTATACAGATTACTTATGCAGACAATGACAATACAAAGGATTTTTTTTTGATGGTCAAATAAAAGAATGAAACAAACCATTGGTATAGGATCTTCATCGTACAGCAGTCTCTTACAATTGGCCACAACCTCACGAACATCGTAATTTGGTATCTTGGTGCTCCATCCTGTTCCAATACCTTCTGCTCCATTAATTAGGACCGTGGGAACAACAGGACAATACCATACTGGTTCAATTTTCTGATTATCATCAAAATTGCTTTCTAAGAGTGCATCATCATTTGGATGGAAGATTAGACGAGTCATTTGGCTGAAATGATAAATTTCTGAATTGAAATTCAAGAAAACTGTTTGAATCATGACTAGTTTCAAAATTTTAACCGTTCAAGCATAAACTGTACAGCAAATAAAAATATACTCAACTACACATTATCTTAGTTCAAACAGTATTTATTAATGAAAATTACAAGAATAAGGTATTGCAATGTTACATGAAACAATTTCAGAGTTCACCAAAGGCATATGATTCTAAAAAATGTACAATATCTCAACCACAAAAGGATATCATTTTAGACTTTTTGATAAATTTGATTTTTTTTAAAGGTTGGATTTTTTTTCTATCAAAAATAAATTCAGGACCTGAAATATATTTGTCTGAAATCACCAATGAACAGCTTAAATATTCTTTGAATATTTCGTTTTTAACACCTAGACTTTATGTACATTGGCTTTAATATATAGAGATAACATCATCTGACATTAATCTGTCTTTAATCCAGTACATTTATTACACAATAATTACCTTAATGCAGTAAAAATATAACGGGGACTGGCAGCATCCTTTCCACCATGTAATCTGGTACCAAACTGACCAATGGGCAACAAGAGATTCAAATTATTCGAGCCAACAAAAGTCTGTGCCAAGTTGATGATGGTGGACATGAGAGATTGCTAAAATTAAAATCAAATATTTGTTATTAAACCAGAACACTTTTGACAAAAGAGTTAACAATGTATCTGAAAAGGCAAATACTGTGGATTTATTATTATACGATGGATACCAATTTTCATGGATTTTGTGGGTACATTTGATCCACAAATTCAAAACAAATGTTCAACGAATAACATTTTATCAATATGTATACAGAGATTGGCAAAACCACAAAATCAAATAGTCACGAATATGCAAGTTTGTTTTAGCAATCCAAGAAAATTGATACCCACAAAAATAAATGAATCCACAGTACAGTATATACATCTGAATTAGGTTTGGAGAATTATTCTATAGTATTTCTGACTGATTTAACATACAGTTCATGTAAATTAAGCTGTGGTAGTCATTGCTTGCTCATTGAAACCGGTAGAAATTTTAGTATTGACCAATCAGAACTAACTTGTGACATATGCTATAAATAAGACTTGGACGATGAGTAACAATACTTGTTTACTGGTATTTTTTCAGTGTTGAGAAACAGAACATTTCGTCAAAAGTTTTATGTTTAAAAGAGTTTTCCCCTAAAAATTGAAAAAAAACCTAGTTAAGATATTAGTTATTGCTTACTTCACCGTGATGGTAGGAGGATTGTTCAGCTACAGAACCTGCCAGCTGTGCGACTTTCAATTCCCTGATGAGATTTCTTTTGATACATGTGAAGATGACCTTTCTCTGACCTGGTTTCAGACCATCTACGAGTGAAGGAATTGAACGTTCGTTATCCATATTGCTGAAAAGGACCAGTTCTCTGTTGATGAACTCGTTGTAGGAGATATGTTTGGTTTCTTTACCATACAAGTACACCTGAAAGGAAAAACAAATTATATTTACAGCTGAATGAAAAAATATTCCTACAGATTATCTGTCTGAGTATGTACAAGCAGGGCTAGAAATATTTTTTTTTTTACTAGCAATCTTATCAATTAACTAGAATCATCAAGGCATTTGTATACGTAACACACATGGTTTTCAATGTTTTAAGTACCATCATTGTTTCGGTTTCTTTCTCCTCCACAAAATGTACCTTTCATGTTAGAAATTTCTGAAAATCAAAATATACGTGAATATAAAGCTCATACCTGCCAACTTTTGAAAATGCCCATGGGGGTTTTAGCGCGCGAGAACAATTTCAAAGTTTAAAATTCTTTGCGACGACTATTTTGCGCGTGCTGTTTTGTAGTCTAGAAAAAGTGTCATTTTTGCATGATTTGTAAGATGAGCATCCCTTTTTTTAAAGTTTATTTGCATGATTCTAGTTATTTTATCAGCAGAAAATATGAACATGTAGCTGTAAGACCAGGAATTATTTTCATGTGTAAGGATACTAAATAGTTTTTGACTTTTCAAATTTAAAATTATACACAAAGAAGGACCTTTATCAGGTTGGGAACAACACATAGGGATCCCCCCTCAAAGTTAGGACATTAAAAATCACTTTTGAAGTACAAATGAGCTCACATTCATATTATTTGAAGAAATTTTTCCCAAAGAACTATACATCTTATGATTTATCTGGTATTATATGGTCAACACATGTCCAAGAATTTTGATATGTTCTTGGCCTGATATCTTCTTTATTATTCAAAATAATAGGACTCTTCATTTAGAAAAGCTGTTCCAAATATAATGTCAGAATTTCCCATTTTTAAGTTAATAAATCTATATTTTTCTATTTTATTTTTTACAAGAGTGACCCCTTGACTAAGGGTAGTCCCTCATTTAAGGGATTCCTCATGTTGATGTGGGGGGGGGGGATAATGAATAGTACATTATACTTTAAATGATTGAATACATAAATGAAATTAAGTTACAGCAAGTGTACATGTAATGTCAATAAATTAATGAATAAACTACTATTTATTATATTCATGGTAGTACTGCATCACTGAGGATTGTCAGTCAGCCATGCTTTTATTCTTATTCTGTGTAAGAACCTCCTTGCAGTTGAAAAATCATTTGCCATGTTCATGTATTTACAATTCTGACCAACAAACAGCATGAACAATAGAGGAATAGGCCCAAGACCACAATTAATGACCCCGCTTTTCGTTGTTCACGAATATAGTTCCTTTTAATTTGAGTGTATTTTTCCTTAATTTTTTTTCTTTCCTTTCCACACTCATTCCTTAAATCTTTTTGGATGGAAATGAAAGAAGAGAGGTCAAATAAATTTTTGGATGTTGTAATTTAACTGATTTTGATATGGAATGAGTGATTAGGCCAAGTGCAAAAAGGTGATATTTGCAGTTTTCAGAACATCTCTTGACTTGTCAATAGGGGTATGGATGTGTATTGGCTAAATTTGTAAAAGTCATTGCTTCAATCCTTCTGAATTTTGGATATATATTTGGACTAGGACCAGGGTTTCCCCTGGGTCAATTATTTTTTTCGCCACCTCTTTCGCCAAAACAATATATTTTTCGCCGCTTTATTATTTTTTTCGCCAAGAAACCCAAATATTTTTTTCTTTTTAAATTTTCCTTCCCCCCCCCCCCCCCCCCCAAGTGGCAGATCTAGAAATTTTCATAAGTGGGGTCCACTGACTGACCTAAGAGGGGGCCTGCTCCAGTCACACTTCAGTGATTCCCTATATAAGCAACCAAATTTTGTCCCAAAAAGGGGGGCCCGCCCCCTAAATAAGAAGTGTTTTTTACAACAAAACGAAGCATCTTATTACTTGGAATTGATCCCTCGTGTAAGGTGTAGTCATTACATTGAAGGGTAACTCTCATGCCAACCTTTTGCATAGATTTCTTCATAACGACAGTTTTCTTTCCTAGACCATCGTAAATAAGTATAACTATATGCTTAAAACACGTGTGTTACTGAAACGACTTTGAAGTACCCACTCACATCAATGATCTATATGAAAGTTAAATGATAAAGTTTTAAATCAGAGACCTTTCTTGCTTTTGAACAATTTTCGTCATAACAACAATTTTCTTTTCTGGACTATCATTAAAAGAAGGAGAGGAAGCGTAAAAATTTTGCTTCAAACACATGCGTCGCAAAGTGGTTAATGAATCCCTTTTGTGACATGTGACAGAAGCCATTTAACCATATCATTTTGTCATATCATACAATCAACACCTTTATTAATTAGTCCTTTGATGTCGAAAGTTATGAATTCAATCAGCTGATTATTGATTTTCTGTCAAAATCTTAAAGAGTTCAAGGTGAATTCCGAGTGTTGTCTGATCGGTAAAGTCAGAGAAACCCGAGAGAGTAAATAAACAAGATGGCTGAAAATAAATCGTTATATATATATATATTTCTTTCGCCAATGACGAATTTTAATCGCCACAATTATTATTTTTTCGCAAATTGCGAAAATGGCGACCGCCAGCGGAAACCCTGACTAGGACTATACATTACGTACACACACAAAAACTTTGACAAAAGTGCATGGTGCAATTTTTTTAATGATGCAAAAGGTTAAAAAGATATGATAGAGGAATTAATTGTGGTCTGTGGCCTAAGAGGTGCATTTCAGCAAATTTTGAATTTTTACTTTGGCATATTTTCTGAATGATCTATTGGGCCACGGTTTTTTAATTTGTTGGTTTACGGATTTTCCCCATGAAAAAGTCGGGTCGGTCGGTCGGGAAAAAAAAGAAAAAAAAATATCTTTCAAGACAGAAAAAAAAATGCAAAATAAATATACATTTCACCATTCTAACAAAAAAAATTTTATGCTATTTTGTCATCATTTCAAATTTTAGTTCGATGAAATATTCTTGCTCAGCTGTCATAAATATCGCATGACATTGTCTAATGATTTGCCGTAAAAAAGGGGGTGTTCACAGACAAAGACGAAATTAAATCGTCTTTTCACAAACAAGAAAAACAAATTCGCGTAGCTCTTAATCAATTCCAGAAAACTTGGTGAGTAATGATCTTCAAAAACGAAAACTGATAAAGAAAAAAATGTAAAAAACGTCGTACGAAAATAAGTTTCAACACACGTGTCAAAAACGTAATAGACTCGTCCACGGAAAAAACGAGAATATCGGGTTTATAATCTAGTGTCATGCATTCCCGTTTTTTATCCAAATGGACGATATTTTTTTTTTATTATCCATGAAACAAGAAAATTCTAAATGACTTGTTGATATTCAGAACTTTTACTTCCAAGGTGCTTTCCACCTGTCCACATTTGGACAAGTCTATTTCTATGAGATTATGCATCTTACAGACTGATGACAAATAAGGGAAACGAACTTATTGTGTAATGGGTTTTAAACACAGATTTCGTTCCGCAAAATTATTTGCGTAAACGACATTTCAAGGTCAGTTATAATTGATTTGTCTATTTTTAGAAACGTAAACTGGAAGTTTTATTTTTTCACAACAGAGAGTGTTATCAATTTTGTTAGTGATTCATGCATTTCATTTCATAAAAAAAGAATCATTTAATTATTTTTCAGGGATAATGTATTTGTTTGGGTCGGCGGGAATAAAAAAGCATGAAAAGTCAATTTTATTTTTATTCTAGGAATCGGCAAAATCGGGTCGGCGGATCCGTAAACCAACAAATTAAAAAATCCTGGCCTTGGTATTGATTTGTCAAACTATATGAGAAGAAATGATTTTCACTTTCATTTGATAGAAATTTTGTGAAAAAGTCACTTTTCAGGTTAAATGGCCAAAATGTAGCTTTTTCACTTTTTTCACTATTTTTTCAAAAACTGCATGCTTTATTTCTCTCTGACAGTTTTTTTCTGATATCTATTTGTGTTTGTGGTATTTATTTCAGTTGTTTAACTTATTTGTGAACTCTGAACACAAAAAAAAGTGGATAAAAACATAAAAAGAGTGCAAAATGTGCTGTTTTGATAGTCGAAGTCTAACGGTCAGTATACGCAGCAGGTGAAATTTTAAGTTCTATGCATTTAAAAGTTGTATTCCAAAACAGATTGCACTGAACCTACATCAAAAACACTTATTACTGGTTGCTTAACCATTTCTGTGTCACAGACTACCTTTTCTTTCTTCTGTTGGATAGCTAGGGGTTAAAATATTGGCCTTTTGAGGCTGAAATTTCATTCAGTTTTTAAACAGTAAAGTTAATAAACTTTGCATCAGACCATACTGTCTTCATATATAGTTGAAAGTGACAGTCTTGTTACATCCAGGCTCCATGTTTTATCATATCTGAGCACAGATTTTAGCAAAAAGAAGTATATCTCCATCTCCCATATCATTTATATGCTTTGAAATATGCAAATGTGGGGAACGGCCTAAACTGGCAACCTGTTTTTTTAAGCATAACATTGCTAAAGACCATTTTATCCACATGTGTTAGGGCAGATTTTACAGTATTGTGTTCTGTCTCCTACTTTCATGTTGCTAATGTGACGGAGACAAAAATGAGTAACGTTAGCGACATTTGGACATGTCACATGAGCAACAACATCTTTAAAAGTTAAAATGTATGCACACAGTGATGTTTAATATATGCCTGGAGTAATAAAATTGTACAGTCTGGTTTAGAATTTCTAAATATACAGAATGTCATTTGCAGGTGTACTTTATATCAAATGAATACACAAGAAACCAAAAAATTAGTAACGTTAGCGACATTTGGACATGTCACATGAGCAACAACATCTTTAAAAGTTAAAATGTATGCACACAGTGATGTTTAAAATATGCCTGGAGTAATAAAATTGTACAGTCTGGTTTAGAATTTCTAAATATACAGAATGTCATTTGCAGGTGTACTTTATATCAAATGAATACACAAGAAACCAATTCGTAATAGTAACATTAGCAACATCTACTATCATGACATTATGTTTTGTTGCGAACGTCTTTTTGATGGACGGAATACATTTAAGGTCCTCTTGTAACGATATTACATACAACTTACCTTCTTTGCTTCCCCATCATGTGAAGGAACTGACTCCGAATCTATTTCTGCAAAGGGCGATATCGTAACTCCTATACAGGAGAGTTACAGATATAAATATATGTTGCTCACGTGACACTGATTTGGACGGAAACCTCGAACAGTAACGTTCGCAAAAAATAAAACAGCCAATGATATTGATTCCTCAAGTCCTTTGACCCCCTTACGTCATCCAAATTTAATATGATTGCTATTTTCAATTATTTATAAAACCCGGGATAAAAATAACTACAATGGGCTGTCTGAGAACTAACAAGAAAATTGCGATCGTGACATACCACAATGGACGGAAAAGACGTGACGTTAGCAACAATATTATTAAATTACCTTTTTTAGCCTTTACCAATAAAAATCTGCCTTAAAGTTATGATTAAAACACAAAAGAAGACTTTTTATTAAAATATAAGTCCATGTTATTAGGCTCCACTTATAAATAATACTTCAAAATTCCACTCCAAATAAGCTGGATGTCAGTAAAGTAGGTCATGATGTCTATTCCATGTCCAATATTTTGAAATTGAAAACCCTCTAATTCTAACATAAAACACAAACACAGAGTAATTTTTATTTTTTTTTACTCAGAAAGACACATTTTATTCAATAACATAATGCATTACTCCATTACACAGTCTGTTTCACAGTTTCAGCAATTGCTTTTTTGATGGATACAAAAAACAATAATTCCTTCTTATTGTAAAATCTGCCTTATGCTATTTGAAACTTATATTTCCATTAAAAGTACATTTATAACCTGTTTAAGTTTTTTTGATAACTTAACAACTTCAGAAAATTGTGGTAAGTGAAAAATTTTACATTTGATATAAGGCCTCACCCTAATTGAAAACCTCTATTTTTTGGCACAGGCTCATATAAAATTAACTTCTGGCCATTTTTCATAAGTCTGATACATGCAGTATGCTTTCTGTTGCTTTGAATAGATGTTAACTTATACATAGAGACATCAAAAAGTGTAAGTTTTGGTATCTTTTGGTTTTTAGAAGCTCAAATTTGATAGTTTTAATTGTTCTATTTCAACGCCACAATTCAGCACCCAAAGTTCAGATATAAAAAATGCCACATTTTTTTTATTTGGTATCATATGGCTTTGAAACTTTGTAACCTGTTTTATAATATACTAAGCTTGAATCATGCCAAGTTTTATTAGAATTGGTCAAGTTTTAGGCCCCTAATAGGCCCAAGACCACAATTAATGACCCCGCTTTTCGTTGTTCACGAATATAGTTCCTTTTAATTTGAGTGTATTTTTCCTTAATTTTTTTTCCTTCCTTTCCACACTCATTCCTTAAATCTTTTTGGATGGAAATGAAAGAAGAGAGGTCAAATAAATTTTTGGATGTTGTATTTTAACTGATTTTGATATGGAATGAGTGATTATGCCAAGTGCAAAAAGGTGATATTTGCAGTTTTCGGAGCATCTCTTGACATGTCAATAGGGGTATGGATGTGTATTGGCTAAATTTGTAAAAGTCATTGCTTCAATCTTTCTGAATTTTGGATATATATTTGGACTAGGACTATACATTACACACACAAAAAAATTGACAATAGTGCATGGTGCAATTTTTTTAATGATGCAAAAGGTTATAAAGATATGATAGAGGAATTAATTGTGGTCTGTGGCCAATACAACACAAGTTCAATATCTAGCATGTTAAAACAATCTTGAGAGAAAACGTTTTTGATTGGCTGATTAATTTGATCATGAGAAACACACAATTTGATTGGCTGAACACGATTTTCCTCCATTGAACACAGTTCAAAATCGGGAACAACAATATTTTTCGTGTAGATTTTCACCAAATCGTGTTTTAAAGGGTTTTTCAGAAACACGATCGTGCAATCGTGACAAAGGGTCAAAATCGTGTAGTACACGCCTAAATCGTGAAAGTTGGCAGGTATGAAAGCTGTACAAAATACAGTATAAATTCTTGGATTTGTTGACAATTAAATTTTGTGAAATTCCTAGTTTTTTTTAACCAATTTTTTACTAGCCCTCTCTAGTTTTTATTAGCCTTGGGCTAACGAACAAGTTTTATTGTCAAACCCTGACATGTACAATCAAGGTATGATGAAGGCATGTTTGATTGTTTGTTGGACAATTAAATCAATAGTATCTTTCTTTTACTCTATACTACGAATTGTAAGCTTAATGATTACCATTAGTCAATAACAGTAAAATATTCCTGGAACAGGTAAACAAAAGAATGGCATCAGAAACAATTCCAGATGACTTTTTAGAATTTATGGTTCATTTGATGTCTGTTGACTCTTTGCAGTTTTAATTTGTACCAAGTTCACACCACAAAAGTTATTTGTTTATATGGATTTATCAAATGAAAACAGAGGCAAGCAAATATTATTATTTTTTTTATGCAGCGAAATTCAAATTTACCATGTAAGCTGCATTTCTATGACTCAAAGGTATTCTTATTTGTCATTATTGCATGTATCACTTGTATTATATGTTGTAATATGTGTCATGTGTGTGCTGCAGTGGATGAAGAGACCTTCAAGTCTTTTTAAGAGGCTGTCCAAGTAAATATCAAGCAATTCCTATGATATGGTTGGCACAACATAATTTTTTATCCACTGAATTTTTGGTTCCAATGCAATGTTTATATCATACAAAGGATATATATGTCAAAGATATATTTGAATCAACAGTGGCTGGCTCAGAAAATGATTTTAAAGTTCACTAACAATGCAACAAAATTTTGTACAAAATGAATTCATCTCCCCTTTTCAATGAATTTTCAGTGCTTTCTATGTATTCTTGTTTCTCTTTATTTGTTGCAGTTAATAAAAAACAAAATTTTACTTTGAGAAAAAATGAATTTGTGGTATGAAATAGATGAAAAAATTTGGAAAACAAAATATGTCATGTGCCATCCACTGCCTGGTTTTTCCATGGACACCATTTCAATTTCTAATCATAACTACTATGGAATTGCTAATGCTTCAATCAAGCACTAGGCAACACCTTTGAATTTGAAATATTCTTACTGAAAAATAGAAAAGTTTAACTATTAAAATACCATCTATATCTAAGCTGGTTACAAGTATTACCTCTGGTAGACCCATTTCTAATCTTCTTTTTCTTTCAACCATAAAGTTTGTTAACCATTCTTTTCTTTCTTCAATTTTCTTCTTACTGAAAGCCTGAAATAGAACAAATAACATATACATGTTAATTTTTATACTTGGGAATTAGCTGGAAAATCATAATTGGTTAATCAGAATAATTGAACAGGCAAGCTCTAAATCAAGTTTCAATGAATATGCAAATAGTGTAGTCATTTGCAGCGTATTGTGTTAAGTGTGTAGGGAAAGATAGAATCCTTGTAAGCTGAACCTTGAAGTCATTATTAGGTCAGATATACTACCTCCTTTCGAAGTAGTCTAGTCTTACAGACAAATGGATTGGTTATCTGTTGGACTAGTCTACTCTTAAAGGAGGGTAGTTTACCTTACCTAATAATGAGTTCACGGATCAGCTAACAAGCAAGTTAACCAAGGATTCTACTTTTCCCTACACTCTCGTAATAGTATAATTGTAGTTTGAGTTGTGTTATGAATTGAGAAATGGATGATTTCATGCTGGAATAACAAGGACGTTAACACATAGCAGCCATGACGTTCCATATCGAGCACTAACGTGTATAGGTACATGTATGAATCCCACATAATGTGATCGTCTCTATTTATCCTCGACAACACACTCAATAAAATTGACTGTAATAAACTAAATGACTTTGTATACTGAAGTTATACACAATTTTGATTGCTTACTAATGTAATAGAGGCATCATCTTCTGTGCCCTGGTATTTAAATGGAATCTTGTGTTTGTCCATGTCAGAGAAGTATTCTTTTGCTTCCTTAGCTGTGCTGGTTCCCAACCCTAGAAGTAGAACGATACTCGTTTTAAAACAGATGTAAGAGCTGATCTATTAAAACATACAACATATCCAGGAACCAGACTTTCTTCTTTATCTGTTCTGGTTCCCAAACCCAGAAGTAGTAAGATACTTGATTAAAACAAAGGTTTGGGCTGATCCATTAAAACATATCCAGGAACCAGACTTTCTTCTTCAACTGTTCTGGTTCCCAAACCCAGAAGTAGTAAGATACTTGTCTAAAACAAAGGTTAGGGCTGATCCATTAAAACATATCCAGGGACCAGACTTTGAATCAAAGGTCTAACCACCTATATAGGTAATTTCCTGAAAATTTCTCAATAGGTTTTCATTTTACAAAAGAGCAATTGACACCCACCCTTAACACATGAATGCTTTTATGGAACAGTCATTAATTAATGGATTATTGACAATATCTTATTTCTAAAGAAAAATATTTGTGAAATTTAAAATTGCAGGATAGAATAACAAGTTTTTAACAACCGATAAGAATAGTCTTCGACAAAAAAATATCAATTTTAGAGACTGGTTTGGGATACAAGCTCTAAGGCTTCAAATGGACTTCAGTATGCTGTTATGAGACTGACAAACATGTTAAATATTCTTATTTATATAATAAAAATACTATGTTTCAAGTTTATTGGACTTTAACCTTCAACTTTAAACAGACAGACCAACAAACAAACAGTTGCACAGACCAGAAAACATAATGCCCCTCTACTATGGTAGGTAGGGCATAAAAATAAGCATTAATTTATAAGATTAAGAGATTAAAAACCTTTGTAGTATTTGACTTTGTACGTGTGCCAATTATCTGTATCCCTTTTCCATTCTTCAAACTCTGGTAAACTGTAAAAAGATTTCTCCTCCTTTCCTTTCGTCACCTACAATATAAACAAAACAGTTGTCATAACTTTAAGTTCTTCTTATTCTTATAGTTGTTTGGTTTTATCTGATCAACCAACTTTTGATGGATTGAGGAAAAACTTGAATGTTTTTGGATGTTTAATTTCGTGGTTTTGACATAGTTTTGCATACATTCCCTTAGAAAATTTGTAATTTAATGAATATTTAAATTTATGGTTCCTCATACCCACGGAAATTGGTATCCAACGAACATTAGTGAATCCACAATAGACAATGTCATAAATCATACCATGGCATCTAGTAAGTTAAATATTTTATAAGAGCTGTTAATAAAGACAAAGACAAAATACACACAAGTAGTTCGTAGATCTATCTAACTTTTAATCAAACTGCCTTTCACCAAAACGTTAACCCTATTGTAGCAAGGGACAAAACTGTCAGATCGGATTTTTATTTAACCCTAATGTAGCAAGGAACAAAACTGTCCTTTCGGATTTTAATTTAACCCTAATGTAGCAAGGAACAAAACTGTCAGATCGGATTTTAATTTAACCCTAATGTAGCAAGGAACAAAACTGTCAGATCGGATTTTAATTAAACCCTAATGTAGCAAGGAACAAAACTGTCAGATCGGATTTTAATTTAACCTTAATGTAGCAAGGAAACAAAACTGTCAGATCGGATTTTAATTTAACCCTTATGTAGCAAGGAACAAAACTGTCAGATCGGATTTTAATTTAACCTTAATGTAGCAAGGAAACAAAACTGTCAGATCGGATTTTAATTTAACCCTAATGTAGCAAGGAACAAAACTGTCAGATCGGATTTTAATTTAACCCTAATGTAGCAAGGAACAAAACTGTCAGATCGGGTTTTAATTTAACCCTTGTGGAGCAAGGAACAAAACTGTCAGATCGGATTTTAATTAAACCCTAATGTAGCAAGGAACAAAACTGTCAGATCGGATTTTAATTTAACCTTAATGTAGCAAGGAAACAAAACTGTCAGATCGGATTTTAATTTAACCCTTATGTAGCAAGGAACAAAACTGTCAGATCGGATTTTAATTTAACCCTAATGTAGCAAGGAACAAAACTGTCAGATCAGATTTTAATTTAACTAGGAAATACATAGAAGCCTTTCAGACTTATAAAATATTAATTAGTAAAATTCATACCTTGACAATTGGAGTAATAAACTCCTCCACAACATTATTCTTCAAGAGATTTGGCCAGAAATGATGTACAAAGTTAATTAAAAGGCCTTTGATATGTGAACCATCCTGATCCTGATCTGTCATTATCATGATCTTGCCATATCGTAGTGTTTTTAACTTCTCAGGACTGTCATATTTCTCTTTGAACTGAAGTCCCATGATCTTGATTACGTTGTTAATCTCTGCATTGTCCATAATCTACAAATATAAATATCATCACTATTATACCAAATTTTCCTTTGGTCTTCCTGACTGATAATTTTGTTTCTCAGCACAATAGTGATATGAAAATTATCGCTGGAAACTAAGGGGGCACATGGCGTGCAAGTTTTCTTGTTTGAAGTGTTAAACATTTGTCATATCTGTGCCAGTTATCAAAGGCTTTACGGTAACCTATAGTTGTTAACTTTTATGTCATTTTACTCATTCAAAAATACAACACATCTTCTTATTTTCATATTAGCAGATAAACAGCAAATACCAATTATCAAGTCTGTCATTTAACTGAACTACTTTGGTTGCATTAAATATAAGATGAAAAGATATCATACCTGTTTGTGAGTAGCTTCCCGGACATTGAGGAGTTTACCCCTCAGTGGAAACACACCATACTTGTCACGCCCCACTACTCCCAGACCTGCCACAGCTAACGTCTTGGCTGAATCTCCTTCAGTCAGAATAAGAGTACAGTCCTTTGAATTTTTCGTTCCTGCATCATTAGCATCATCTAGTTTTGGGATGCCTTTTAATTTAGAATGTTTTGAACTATGGCATTTCTTGTTTAATTGAGATTGAGCCTTGAACTTCATCCAGCTTAGAATACTTTCAACAATACCACACTTGCTAACCTACAAAATATAGATTTTATTACCGTAAATTAATGCACAGTGATTAAGCAAATTCTTAAAAAAAAAAAAAAAAATGTATAATACTATAAATGTTAAATTTTGTTATTAACTGTTGGTCACACATTAGGAAATGAGTTCTTCTCGAATCTGACAGCCAATTCATGGAAGAAAATTTACAAAAAAAGCACTGCAAACCATGGATTTATATCCCTATACTCAATTTTCATAGTACATTAAGTCAAGGGTTCTTCTTCTAAAGTTATTTTTACTAAGCTACAATGGCTTCAGTATAGAATTAATCATAAAATTCTGGCAACAAATACGTTTTTAAACAAAATTGGGATAGTGCAAAACCCATATTGTACTTTTTGTAAGACTGAACTTGAATCAATTGAACACATACTGTGGGATTGTTATTATGTACAACAATTTATTGAGCAAACTGAAATGTGGTTTCTCCAGAATGGTATTAGTATACCATTTACACAAGATATTTTTTTTTTTGGAAATCTATCACGAATGTACAAAGGTGACCTCAAAACAATATTTTTCTCTGGATTAAACAATATATATATAATACACGATATTTTAAAGAAGAATTAAATTTAACAGCATTGATTGAAAAAATAAAGCATCATTATATTTTGGAGAAGAAGATATCAATTAAAAATAAATGTTTTGACAAGTTTAATCAAGCTTGGTGCATTTACCAAGAGGCTTTACATGATAATTTGGTGGATTAGCAACTATAAAAAAAATTAGCAGACATCAAAGTAAATTTTTGTTTTTTTTATATTTGTTTTTTTTCTTTTTCTTAATCATCTTTTAATTCTTTTATTTATTAATTCTCTATACTTTTTTTTTGTATGTCCTTTTTAATAAGATACAATTATAAAATCCAAACAAATGTTATTTTCAAGTTCTATACATTTTCTGATAGGTTGTATTATATTACATTTATATATATGAATATATATATGATAACTGTACTGTTATATATTATATATATGATGGATAAAAAAAAAAAAGTCAAAAAAAGTCAAAAAAGTCATAAAAAAAATTTATAACTTTATTAACTTTAGACGTTATAAATGTATACTTATATAAGTAAATTTTGTAATGTTTTATTTTTTCTACAGTTTGAATAATATTTTTAATCTCCCCTTAATTTTCTCAAAAAAATACTTGTACAAGTTGTTTTTTTACTAAGTTTTGAGTTGTAAAAACATACCTGAACAATTTTTTCTGGTTAGCTCATAATTTTTTGTTTGTTCAATGATTTCTATCATTGATTGAACAGAGAAACTAATTGAGCACAGACCACTAATAATTCAACTATAGTCCCATTATGTTTATATTTTCCCTTCGGAGGAAGAAATTCCCAACAGAATATATACATACAAAATTGCACTTGACGCATATTAAGTAAATATATGCACACTCATACCTGTGTAATGAATTTCTCATTTAATGTGCACCTTGATCCAAAACTTTTGGCTTGTAAAGTCATATTTTCCTTTGTCTGTGAGTCAAATGTTGGATTTTCTATCAAACAGTTTACAAATATCCACAGGTGATTTTTAACCTGAAAGACAACAAAAAAAACATGCAGTTTGCGTATTTGTATAAGATCAAAAACATTAAAAACATAAAGGAAAATAAATCCATCTATACTTTAGTTTTTTGTCAAAAATCACTATAAATACAAATTGAAGTTACAATGAAAACTGAAGATTAGCATTTTCTAAACAAAAAAACCTTAACAGCAAACTGTGTGTGAAATTTGGGTCGAAACATTAAACTTAGCAGATTTATATATTCTAAAAAGTTAACACCATAATGGAAGTATGGTTGCATATAGGTACTAACATCCACTTCACTTGAACTTTATTGGACAGTTGTATCATTGGTCATCAGTGTATTGATAGATATTTTAGTCTTAGATACACAATATTTCATTAGTTGTTAATGGCTTTGAACTAGCTGTCAGCAACTGCAAATACAACTAGATCTGTACTTAGTGTTATTTTTTTTGTTAAGAATGAAGGATGAATGCATACCCTACCACAAGTGGTTTTTTTTGTTTTTCTTAAGTTTCGATATAACAAGTTGAGCTTTTTTCAACTGATTCTTATAGTTTGTTCTTATTTTGTGCTATTACACACAGGTAAAGGGAGGGCTTAGTGCTCGCAAACATGTTTAACCCCACAACAATCTTTACATGCCACTTAGTTCAGGAGTTTGTACATCAGCAGTTGCCATTGGTTCATGTCAGTCAAATTTGTTTTTCATATATTGTTGAATCACAATTTATTTTGGATCGCACACTTTTGAAAGGAGTAGGTCCGGTAAGGGCCAATTTCGACCTCAATTTTCAAGTTTATCTAACGAAAGATTTTAGACACTTTTTTTAAAAGTGTCTATTTCAATTGACTCAATTAGTTTATGTGAAAGAATTTAACTGATTAAGTCATTAAAAACACTCCGATTCAAGCTTAAATATGAAAAATCAAATATGCCAAAAAAGTCACTTTTCAGATGGTTTTTGTCAAAAATGAAACTGGCTGCATCCGTGTTCATCCTCAACCTTTATATGTATTATCATCAAATGCAACTTACATTTCAATATTATGAATGAACACAAATGCGGCCACTTTCATTTAGATTTGGGTAATTTAGCATAACTTAATGATGTAAGTACCCAATATGTTCATTGTATTGTCAAAAACAGCCCATATTTATGTAGCAGAAGCATTCTTCTTTTCAATAAATATCTTAACGATTACATTTTCACAATTTCCTAAAACTGCTATAATTTGGGGCCAAAAAGGGGTCTTACTGAACCTACTCCTTTCTCATTTCCTATGTTACCTACCTGGAAAGGTTTAATGGCGACACCACCTTTGTTCTTTTTCTTGACAATTTCTATCAGCTTAGTAACAACATGGTCAGCTACATAATCAACATGTCTACCTCCCTAATAAAAACCAATAGCACTCATATAAAATTTAAATTGAGAATGGAAATGGGGAATGTGTCAAAGAGACAACAGCAGAAGGTCACCAATAATATGTTCATTTCATATCAGTTATCAGAGTTTATATGACATATTCAACTACTCCATGAACCCATCTGAATGAGATTAGAAGAATTTACAATAACTAAAAACTAATATTCTTAAACCTATTAATAAACTGTATGCAATTCAGGATTACAATGTACAGTGATATAATGTATGTAGTTTAAGATTGCCAGAAAAATGTTAACCTTTTTTCAACTTCCATCTAGGTAACAAAGACCAATAATTAAAATTAAACATCTCAAACAGAAATGGGATAAAATGCAAAATTTTAAAATTATATACCAAAACTCTCTGGCAAAAAGATTAAAAATTTCAAAACATTTTTTTTTTATGTTCTTGTATCTTTCATTTGTTTATTTTATCCAGGACAAATTGCAATGCCACATTAACAATGCAAAAATTTAGGAAATGTAAATAATTAAATAATAATGATTTTAACCGGATACATACCTTTGTTGTGGCAATACTGTTAACAAAGCTGACTTGCTGAAAGCCTTTTTCACTGAGTGTTACTGCTATTTCCCATCGATCATTAGGAATTTCATGACATATTTTAAGTGGCATATTGTTATCATCCACTTTGTCTTTGATATACAAGTCCACATAATCTTTAAAGTTCTTAACCTACAAAAAGACAATTGTTTATAACCTAAAATAAAACATTTAATTGGTTTGTAGCTATTTCAGCTGTGAATATAAATTCTTCATTAATCAATATAAACAACTTTGGTTTTTTTTCAGTACAGAGGATCCCAAATTTAAGTGTGATACAAAGTATAAAACTTGTATATATACAAGCTTTTTCAAAAATGATCATCCGTGAAATACAAATCAAAAGTATATAAAAGCATGTCAGTAATGAAACACAATTTCTTAAGTGGATCTCCAATTAAGTATATAAGCTCAATTTCACAGAAATTAAATTGTTGCACACAAGAAATATTAATTAAAATACATATTTAGAAAAAAATAGAATAAAAATAAACTGAAATATTACAATTGCCAGAAATTTATGAATATATAATTCCTCAACCAGATGCCATTGGACCCCCACAAAAATAGTATCAGTCGCCAGAAGAGTGATAATATTAGTCATTGCAACACTGTTGCCGAGTTCTTGGAGGGATACTTACAGGTAATTTTTTGCCATTCAGGAACACTTTCACTCCTTTTGAAGCTGCTGCAATATCATAAGCTCTTCTTGTGAATAAATCAACTGTATCCTTATCTAACGATGACATCTTGAATTTTTGCAAGTCAGGGTAGAAAGTCACACTTGTAAAATCTTCATTTTTGGAATCTGTAATAGTAGGTTCTTTGGTTTTCCCCATGTTGTCTATCCACGTCTAAAAAATAAAATAAAATAAAAAGAATTTAAAATAAATTGGTAATTTTCTTTACGTGTATCAAACTTTCATTTTTTATGAAAACTCAAATTCCAGGATTTAATAATGTACAATTTATAATGCTAGTTCTCAAAACCTGGCATCCTTCGGTATAAACATTGTGTGGTGTATTGAAAACTGCATCAATTTGTAAAAGTGCTCAATTAAGTAAAACACCTACCTGTTTAAATGCTTTGTGGTAGTCCTTTGATGATGTTTCTACAATGAACTTTGTACTGAAGATATTACACAGCTTAGCACCATATCCATTACGACCACCTATCAAAACAAAAGAAATATTGTAAGTTTTAAGCCAGTGATTAAAATCAATAAAACATTACATTTAGATGTTGCCTATTTTCATCACTAGCATTACTAGTGAGCATATATAAGACAGAAAGTCATACTGAGGGAAGAACAGGGATGGAAAACCAGCATGTAAATTATTTTTTGGCCTAAAGATTAAGATAGCACAATAAAAAATAATTAAAGTAAAATCAAACTATGATGTCTTCATGTTCATAACATACAATATATAACCAAGTTGTAAATTTGAAGGATATTATGATCATTGGTCATTTAATTTTAGAGTAATTCACCAAATAAAACTGGACCCCCCCCCCCAACCTTTGTATTGACCAAATCTTACCTGTAACTTTTTTCTCTGTGTCATCATAGTTACTGGAGGTAAGTAGATGACCAAAGATCATAGTGGGTACAAACATCTTTTCTGTTTTGTGTTCAACAACAGGAATCCCTTTTCCATTATTCCAGATTTTTATTTTATTGTTTTCCCTAAAAAAAGAAAAAAATATTGTTTGTTAGATGTTTGATATGAAAATTGATAACAACATTTTTATGACTATGGAGAGATACTTAACGTTTTTGCGCTTTTTAAAGTTGTTTTTTGTGCTTTGTATTGATCTGATGAGTATAGCCTTTTTCAAATGATTTTTATAGTCTGATATATTGTTCTGTAACAACAGTGTCCCATGTTACATGTATAACTCCACCACATTCTGTATGTTTGTCATTTGTTTTCTGTTTATCATATCTGTTATTCTTTTATTGTTTAGTACATAAACATGATAAATAGTAAATAATTTGTTTTACATTGTCATTTTGAGGCATTTTACAGCCAGCTATGGGAATTGCTCAATCAGGTGACCTATAGTTGTTAACTTCTACTTCATTTGGTCTTTGGTGAAGAGTTATCTCATTGGCAATTATACCACATCTTCATATTGATATACTCATTTAGATACCTGTTGACAGCAAAGTCAAGTATATCTGGATACAATGGTATAGGGACATACAATGTCTCAATAAGAGGCTTTCTGCTCTTCCGATTAGAGTAGATTTTCTTTAATCAAATATAGTTGTTTAAAATTTGGAATTTTAATAATTTTGATAAACATGTGAAATATAAATCTGAATTTTACTGGGTTTTTTTCAAGTTTCAGAGCCATTCATTGTCGTTGTCCTTGGCACCAATAAGTTTGGAATGAAGATAACAGTATTATCATGGGTACATGATGTCATTGTTATCCGAAATTTTGCACCAAGCCTTCAACATTTTTGTGTCTTAGAACACTTTTTGAGGTTCAATTCAGTCTTCACACTGAGTGGAAGCCTAGGCTTGTAAAATAACTGTTGGGCCTGTAAAAATCATATCTACAGGCCAACAGAATCCAACGAAAAAAAAATCAAAAATTGAGCTCCGGGCCTGTAGATTTAGTTGTTCATCGTGAAGACTGGTTCATGAATTCATGTTCACAAATAATAAAAATTTGAAAGGGTTCCGCAGAACCCAGTGTCTCGCCTACTTTTGCTGTAAATCGCAGCTCAACAAAAATGAGCCAAAAAATCAATAAAAATATTCCTCTTGGTACTATCTTATGATTGTAAGAAGCTTCTGTCCAAGTTTGGTAAAAATCTAGGATAGTTAATGAATCTTATAAATGTTTTGAAAACTTTAACTGCAGAGTGTTTGTAATGTTAACTGGAAGAAAATCCATTTAAAAGTAAAATACAGAAAAAAATTGAATGATCTTTTTACAAATTTTACTTCTGGATATTATCTTATGATCATAAATAAGCTTCGGTTCAAGTTTGGTAAAAACCCAGGATAGTTTAAGAAAGTTATTAAAATTTTAAAAACTTTAACCACAGAGTGAATGTATTAAATGTTTCCCCACATAAAAACTAAGTCCATTTAAAAGTAAAATACGGAAAAAATGGATTAATTTTTTAACAAAATTTACTTCTGGATACTAACTTATGATCATAAACAAGCTTCTGTCCAAGTTTGGTACAAACCAAGGATAGTTTAAGAAAGTTATTAAAATTTTAAAAACTTTAACCACAGAGTGAATATTTGTGGACGACGCCGATGACGGAATGTAGGATCGCTTAGTCTCGCTTTTTCAACTAAAGTCGAAGGCTCGACAAAAAGAATCAACAGTTTACAGAATTTTGACAGTCTTATCTAAGAATTAATACTTACGAATCAATTTCAATTTTTATACAGTTCATTGTAGGATCTCTCTGTTTGTTATCAGAAGCATTGACTGAAGAATAAAAACAAGATGATAAAGTATTAAAATTCCTTAAATTAATGTTTTAAGGGCTATAGGAGATAACTTTAAAATTCAGTTATGTGTGAAATATCGAGGTGAACTTCTACGTAATTTGGTGGAGAGTTTACTCATTGGCAATCATTTATCATCTATGTTTTTATTATAATTACATAAAGAGAAGTAAAACAAGAATATGCCCAAAGTATATCTGTATATGAATGCCCAACTCGCACTATCATTTTCCATCTTCAATGGACCGTAAAATTGGGTAAAAAATATTTTGGTATTAAAATTAGAAAGATCATAACATATGGAACATATGTACTAAGTTTCAAGTTGATTGGACTTCAACTTCCTCAAAAATACCTTGACCAAAAACTTTCACCTAAAACTCCCACTTTCATTTTCTATGTTCAGTGGCCCATGAAATTGGAGTCAAAAGTCTAATTTGGCTTTAAAATTAGAAAGATCAAATCATAAGCAACAAGTGTACTTAGTTTTTAAGTTAATTGGACTTCAGCTTCATCAAAAACTTTAAACTGAAACGGGACAGACAGACCAACCCTAAAGCTCAATTAGAGAAAATTTACCTAAAATTTCATCAAATATTTTGTAAAGTCCTGGTACAAATGTGATCTCTCTGTTCACCATGTGACCTGCTTCGTCATCATAAACCCACATTGCCTGTAATAAAATTCATCAAAATTTAAAATTATGAAGTTATATTCAGATGTTGCTCTCTTTTCAATTTGTCATTTTAAGCCCTTTTATAAAAATTATTTGTTTTTCAAAAACCATTTATTTCATTGAAATCATTCATTGCATGCCAAACAAATTTTGAAGCAGTTTTGAAACACATATTTGTAATCCAATCTGTTTTAAATATTAGTAAAACATTCTGACAATTTTTTCATATAAGTTATTTCCCCTGATGAAAATAAAGCACTGGTCATTTGTTGCTAGTTCAAATCAAACTTCTTTGTACAATTTGGAAATAAGTATGGCGTTCATTATCACTGAACTAGTATATATTTGTTTAGGGGCCAGCTGAAGGACGCCTCCGGGTGCGGGAATTTCTCGCTACATTGAAGACCTGTTGGAGACCTTCTGCTGTTGTTTTTTTATTTGGTCGGGTTGTTGTCTCTTTGACACATTCACCATTTCCATTCTCAATTTTATTCTTGCATATAAAAGGTTCTTTTGGTATCCGACACAGTTCATATGTTATCTTGTATCCTAATGTTCTTCTTCCTGAGGAGACATACCCATGAGGCCCAAAAAAAAATAGATGTCTGTTTTCTGCTGCAAAGGCAAAAAAATCAGGGTCGGTAGGTCAGGATTTTTTTTTTGCACTCCCTGTCAGATTTGCAGTAGGTTTAATGTCATGTTTGGTTAGGGTCCTGAACCCAAAAATGATTTAATCTCTTTAAAGAAGCTTTAATTGAATTATCCTCTCTGCAGACATTTTTGAAACCTTAATTGTAGCACATTTGTGCTGGGAGCAGCCATTTGATTATTTGGGCATAGTAAGATACAGATCTGGATCAGACTGGAAACGACTTTTCCGAACCGGAAACATTTTTTTCCCCGGATTTGAATAAAAAGATCTAGGGTCTGGGGTTTTGAGTCAGGGTCGGTCAGGGAAACAGGAATCAGACATATATTTTTGTTTGCCTGATCATTAAAAAGACAAACCTGTGTTAAAGTTTCCACTGAACCAATGTATGAATCAGGTCTAAGTAATATATGCTCCAGCTGGGATTTTTTCTGGTAAATTCTTTCAACAGACAATCTTTTCTTTGATGCTTTAGAGCCTGCATCTCCACCACCAGGCAAATGAACTTCATCCATGTTCTCAGATTCAACCATTTTCTTTTTATCAGCTTTAGAATTCATATTGTCAAACAAAGTCTGAAACATAAAATTTACAAGAATGATAAAAGTCAGAAAATATAATCTTTTGAGAGTTTCCAACCTAAACTCTATAGTTTTGGTACATTTTTTTTACATGTATCAATCATACATGTATATGCAGGTTGCGAGTTTTTGTAAAATTATTATTCTGAATCATGTTAACAATAACAGGCTGAATAGCATAGCTATGTCTCTTTTTGTAGCATAAATGTTGCAGAGAACACAAAAAGTAAATACATGTACTTAGTAAGCGTACTTTAATAGTCTTTGCTAATGTATATATATAGTCTTATACTTAAAGGGAAAAAATTTGATATTTAGTTTCCAGACAAGTAGATGAAAAAGTTTTCTGTGCAGACTGGTCCTAAGAGAGATGTATCAAAATGGTAAATTTTGCAAACATACATGTAGCAACATTTTTTTAGCAAACTATAAAATAAATTATGTGATTGCCTTGCTCTTCTTTGGCATAAAGACTAATAATAATTTCTATATTTATAAGAATTAAATTTCTGGACCTTCCATGGCTAAAAATTAAGTCCTTTCTAATTACTTAAATGAGAACCCTGTTCATCAAAGAGGTAGTACCTTTTACTGGAGGTCAGATCCGGTGCTTTTATACTTGGGATTTCGGATTGTCAGGATTTAAATTTCATTAAATTCAGGACATCAGGATTAAATGATTTTAAGCAGTGATTTTGCTAGCGCCGGTCACTTTAACGTATTTTCGTCATACTTTATGTAGATATTCATCAAAAACTTTCGACAACTTTAATTAAAAAGAATGAACTTTATTTAAAACGTAATTATTTTCACTTGCAAACAGGTGCTTCCTGTTCTATGTATTGCGCATGCGTAAAAGTTCGTAGATGAATCCGGTTTTATTCTGAAATTATTATTCAATTGTCACTTCCTGTTTTCATTTCATTTCGTTTAAAAATCGAAACTAAACGTGATCTAGTCTACAGTCATTAGAATCCTCACATTAAGTATAGATGCAGTTCCTACTATCCAATATTAAAGAAATTGAGACCAAATAGATATTTAAACGTATTTTCAAGGATATAAATGATTGTGACGTGAAAAAGTCGTTACAAGTTCATTTGTGCAGTGGTTTAAAAAATAGAGGCACCCAACTTTTGTTGATCAGGGGTGTGCCCTGAAAATAACTAAAGTGAAGTTGTGAACCATATTACCAGACCTCTGTTCTTATCTTCATATCTTAGCATCACATCAGTCAATTCATTCAATATTGCCAATAACTGCCTACATTAGCAACCCTAAAGTCTTCAAAGATCCTTGACTAGTCCTTTAAGGACTTGCATGGACATATATGTATAGCTAGTTAAAGTTTGATAAACATCCTAGACCCCTTGCTATTATAAAAAATAAGTCTGATTTTTATCACGCGCAAAAGTGACTAAAGCCCTCAAAATCCTAGCTGAAACCCTGATTTTAAGCCAGAGATTTCGGGATCAGGAACCTCTGACCCACCTCATCAAACCTTAACAATTATTCGCAAAATTGGCTAGTATCCTCTTTTTGTTGGTTACGTTAACCTTTATGTGTTTTTCAAGAATGAGTTACACTGGTAGACACAGTTCAATCCGACAATCATGTAAACAATGACTGTCAAGTTGGTAGAACAATCTGTCAGCTTATTAATATTACTCTATTTAAAAAGTCTTTTGTACAATTGGTAACCCTTTTAATGTTGAGAAAAAAGTCCTCTTAAGTCTGATGTAAATTATACAGAGATTCTTTTGAAATGATAAACTATCATCTAGTTTAAAATAAAAATTGAAGGAAAACTTAATTTCCAACTGTAAAGAATCAGTCTGCCCCCTGGAAATCACCACCTACCATATTGCAACCTGGTGATAGTTGTATGTGACTTCATATAATATTCCTCATTTTATGATTTACTGTATTCTGTCTTTTATGATTTACATTCATAAAACCCTCCCCCTTTTTTTGGTAAAAATATTTCAAAGTTCTATAACTTGCATGCATGAAAGATGACTGTAAAATGTATCTGAAAACAGAAACAGTATGACATGACTGGTATACATTTACCCTCAAAGGACTTGTAGCCATTGCAAGGCTTAGATGTATCTAAAAGCTCACTCCGCTGAACAGCTGAATGTGATGTTACTTTTCCGTTTAAATCTAGTGCGCTAAAAACAACCAATCAAATCACATGGATCAATCACATGACCGGTCTAGAAGTTCATGACCTGAAGATAAAGAAATAAACACAGACCCTTCAGTAGTAATTTTAACCTGGATTAGAAACCGTCAATAATTAATCGGAACATAAGTACTTACAACCCATTCAAGGCTTGCCTGTGCCATTGTTGCCTTGCTTCAAGCACATAAGATGAAAAAATCTAATTAACATAAACGATCCGCAAAATCCAAGAGGTTTTCGGTCGCCCCTATTTTTTATTTGTCACAAGACACCAATCAGCAATCCGTCTTATTTGTTTTAATTTAAAAATATTTCCAAAATTAACAACCAGACGTCATGTTTGCTAGAATATATTAATTCTTGTAGGAATCGTTAAATATTTTCAACGGGTTTCTGTTAAATGTCCATTGTTTGCTAAAAACGAAACAGTCCATTTGATTGGTCGCCATTCAATGTAATTTAAACTTTAACCAATGAATATCTATTTTATTTCGTCGTTCTGTCGAACACTGTTTTTATCTTCCACGTAAAAGAATCACAACACGATTCCATGAGTTGAAAAAAGTCTGATCATAACTGATAATGCAAAATGGCAGGATCAGCCTTAAGAAGGTTGATGGCAGAATACAAGCGTTAGTTTCATATATGGTTATGAATATCTCATTATGTCAATAGAGCTTGTTGAATGTTGTTCGGGTGTCGGTATGCATAAAAGTTTTCGTGATATTTCGGCCACACAACCAGTTTGGCCCTAGTCGATTCGGCCACAGTTGTTTCAGACATAGTCGATTCGGCCTCAACATTTCTTATTGTTCTAAGGGTTAATAAAAACAAATTGACTTAGTTGACCTATGTGACGGGATACACCTTATTACTAATCCCGCCTGACCCAGCCTCTTGAACTTTTGATGCATACAACAATCACTTATCCATTGTTGCGTCTGATATTTTGTATTGTGACGTCAAAATTTTTACGGGAACATGTGTGATATCCAGTAATGGTGGGCAAATAGCGATAAGGTGTATTGCTTTCCTTAATCTTCATGTGGCTAAAATGGCCGTATTTTAATCTCAAAATTTACTCTTGAGTACAGACAAACCTGCGCATCTGTAGAAATTTTAAGGCATAGCATGCCCTACTAGATAAATAAATTTAGAATACGTTTCATGCTTTACAATAATAAAAACTTACCAGGATTAATTTTGCAGTCCACTTTTTATTCATTTCTCCAGAAGGTGGCCAAAAAAAGTTGGGGAAACAGGTGTGAGAACTTCCCCACAGGTAGTAATTGAAGTGAGCGGTATTGATTGAGATGGACAATAGATACCTTACAATAACTGGTAAATGCCATTCTGCCCTAATTGCTTTAAATCCTGTGTAAACAAAAATACCCTTCTATAGAGGGAATGTATCCCTCTATAGAAAGATTATCCCTCTATACAGGTATAATCACCATACAGGGGGTTTGTTCCCAACCTGTTAAAAGTATAAATATTAAAAAGATGAAGATATCATCATTATAGAGTATAATGACTTTTGAGGTGGGGGAAGTGTGACAGGATTGCTTCCCTTAAAACATTTAGTAGGTACTTAGTCAGCCGTAAGCGGTTGAGTTATGGAAATACTTCTTAAGCTCAGTCCGTTAGCGCGCTTCCTTGTAAAACAGAGGTCCAGGGTTCAAGTTCTGGTGGAGACAAGCATTTTTGTAATGAAATTCATTCTCTCCGGTTACACCTATTTAGTATTTATATAGCATTTACACAAAAAAAACTCTTTCAGAAATGTGAGTTTGTGGTCTAGTGGTTAAGACCGATGGCTACAGTGTTAAAGGTCCCAAGTTTGATTCTTAGGGTGTTTAAAATATCAGTACATCAGAAGGGTAATTTTAACCCTCTCACACACAATCTGAAGTACCCAGACTAGAGTTTAAACTATTCTGAGCCAAAAAAGTTTAGCAACAAAAATAGTGAAATTTTATTTTATTACAAATTCGTAACAGCAGCTTTTACGGCTTTGATTTTCAATCAGCTGTATGAATTTAAGTAGGCTAAATAAAATGTCAGAATGTAGTTGGTTTGTTTTTCTCAAATCACTAGACCATGGAAGTTGATGAGTCCTATGCAAATTGTTTGGCAATAACATGAAGTGTATCATGATTTAGGGTAGTCTCATGATCAGCTAAATCAAATGTATTAATGAGAGAGTTTTTTGTTGTTGTTTATTTTCAGAATTGACACTAAATCCACCTGAAGGAATCATAGCAGGACCTGTCAATGAGGAGAATTTCTTTGAATGGGAAGCTCTTATTATGTATGTATTTACATATTCACTTCATAAATGTTCCTAGAGATATTCAGGCACTCCTCAAAGCTTGAAATAATTTGTATTTTTTTTTATGTTTGCAGTCTTAAATCATAAAGTAATACACCAAATCTATTTTAAAAAAGGTCTCTGATATCTTTCAATTACATGAATTACTTTGGGCAAAAATTAAACAACTTATTAGGATACAAATAAAAGGAGGGAACCAGTATATATCAATGAGACAGCACACATTTAAACCTCATAAGAATTTTGTATGCTGAAAACAAAACAAAACTAGATAAAGCAAATTCTGATTGATTGGTGGTTAATTAAAACATTGAGCTGACTTTACAGAGGTATCTCCCTATAGTGTTAGGTACCACCTTAAAGTATCTTAAGTTGCAAATCTTGTTTTCAAATTTCAACTTTCAATAAATGATGTTTTATTGTGTGGAAGATCAAAATTTTAAATAATCCATGAATGATCAGACATCTGACAACCATTTTGGAAAGTTTAAGTCCATTGAAAGTTCGATGTCTGACAGTCAAAAAGAAAACAAGGAAATCCCCCCCCCCCTCCCCAAACTTAAGGCAGCAACTGATGTGATGGATCTATTGTCATGCAGTTTACTGTTAAATCATTGTGTAATTTATAATTTTCTAACAGGGGACCAGAAAATACCTGTTTTGAGGGAGGAGTGTTTCCCGCCAGACTAGCATTCCCACCAGATTATCCTCTGAATCCTCCAAAGATGAAGTTTACTTGTGAATTATTTCATCCAAATAGTAAGTAACTAATCCAACATAGTACAATAGATAAATAGTCTAAAGTCAGGGAAAAGAGGCGGTGACTGAGTTATATAAGCGGTTCATCTGCTGTATCATTAAGGTTGTGAGGCCAAATAAAATAAAATGTGTGGTTCCAGTTACATCTGAAAAAAAGTTAGGGTACATGTAGGTAGGTGGGGATTTTTTTTTATTTTGTGTTTTTGTTTTACATTGAGTCTATGTGAGTATCATTCTGACTTTAACAGTGCTTAATGAAAAATGACAATAAAATCTTTAGGGAGGCTAATTTTAAGACGAAAAAGTAGGGAAGGTAGGGTCACTGGAACCACAGTTACCACACATATATTTTTGTTTGGCCTGAGCATATGGCAGGTGCATCTGACACCAGTCCTAAATGACTAGGCCCTGGTTTCCTTCTGGCTTCCTCTACTAAGAAATCGTAAATAAAAAATCCATTAATCAATACCTTGGTCAGGGCCATAATGTTGCTGGCAAAAATATCATTTCAAGTTTTCAAAAGATTTTTGAAATCTAGAAATCTTCCAAGCTAATTGATTTCCGGAGGAAGTGTCCAAAAAGTTGTAAAACGAACACACTTCATGATTTTCAGATTTAAACAAGTGGCACAGGTCAAATACTAATATTGATGACGATAGGATGAAATAAATATAATGGTAACATGTACTGTGATGAATTTGAAATTCTAAGAAACCATATAGGTTGAACTTTCCTATATAGGTATGATACATGTAGGTTTGTAGATTTATGTAGTTTGTAAGTTTTCAACTGAACATTCACATAATTGGAACAGTTTGACCTTGCTTGATGGAAAAACAAAATGTTACCATACCATTTTATAAAACACAACAGATGGGATGCACCCTAACCAAAACCCTAACACTTACCCTAATCATAATCCTTACCTGAACCCAGAATAATAACGTTAATCATTAACCAAAACATAATGAAACCCTTACCTTATTCCATATTTACCTGAACCCAGAATAATAACGTCAATCATTACCCAAAACATAAGGAAACCCTTACCTTATTCCATATTTACCTGAACCCAGAATAATAACGTCAATCATTACCCAAAACATAATGAAACCCTTACCTTATTCCATATTTACCTGAACCCAGAATAATAACGTCAATCATTACCCAAAACATAATGAAACCCTTACCTTATTCCATATTTACCTGAACCCAGAATAATAACGTCAATCATTACCCAAAACGTAATGAAACCCTTACCTTATTCCATATTTACCTGAACCCAGAATAATAACGTTCATCATTACCCAAAACATAATAAAACTCTTACCTTATTCCATATTTACCTGAACCCAGAATAATAACGTCAATCATTACCCAAAACATAATGAAACCCTTACCTTATTCCATATTTACCTAAACCCAGAATAATAACGTCAATCATTACCCAAAACATAATGAAACCCTTACCTTATTTCATATTTACCTGAACCCAGAATAATAACGTCAATCATTACCCAAAACATAATGAAACTCATACCTTATTCCATATTTACCTGAACCCAGAATAATAACGTCAATCATTACCCAAAACATAATGAAACCCTTACCTTATTCCATATTTACCTGAACCCAGAATAATAATGTCAATCATTACCCAAAACATAATGAAACCCTTACCTTATTCCATATTTACCTGAACCCAGAATAATAACGTTAATCATTACCCAAAACATAAGGAAACCCTAACCTTATTCCATATTTACCTGAATCCTCATATGTTTGCTGTATTTGTGATTGCTGACTATAAAATCCTGTTTTAACTTTTGATCTATTCCACAGTTTACCCTGATGGCAGAGTATGCATATCTATACTACATGCTCCTGGAGATGATCCAATGGGATACGAATCTAGTGCTGAACGATGGAGTCCGGTACAGAGTGTGGAAAAAATATTATTATCTGTTGTCAGCATGTTGGCAGGTAGGATTATTTCTTGGTTGAAACTCAATCACTAAGGATTTATTATATAGATAGAAGAAGAAGTGGTATGAGTGCCAATGAGACAACTCTCCATCCAAGTAACTATTTGTAAAAAAGTCAACTTAAAGTACGGCTTTCATCACAGAGCCTTGGATCACATGTTAAACCATTCAAACAGGAAAACTAAAAATCTAATCTATATAAAACAAACAAAAAAACAAAAAACACTTATGAACCACATCAAAAAAAACAACCACTAAACAACAGGTCCTGTATATATTGTGTCTTTATAAAATTACTTATCTTGTCCTAGGTTTGAGTCAACTAACCCTGCTCATTGTATGATCTGATTCAATTTACCATGTGGATAGCACAGCAATAGTTAACTTGCCCTGTACATCGCATGATCTGATTCAATTAACCATGGGGATAGCACAGCAATAGTTAACTTGCCATGTGGATAGCACAGCAATAGTTAATTTGCCCTGTGCATTACACATCCTTAGTTACTCTCGATGCCATATGGACCATAATTTGGTATTCGGCCTTTGGTTTCTTTTTGTATCCTTTTTTATAAGTTCTAAAATTTAAACTTTTATTTTGTGGGTTGTGTTGGTGTTAGAATAGTATGAATGGAACAGTTGAGTTTTTCGAGAAAAAATTAATACATTTTGATTCACCGTTTACCTGACATGAAACCAAACAGGAAACCAATCTTTATTTTCTTTATTTTGCACAATATAATTCAAAAGGCATAAATAAACACCGTTACTAGTATTACTTGCTTCATGTTAATATTTAAAATCTATTTTCAATGTTATATTAAAGTTTTTTTTAAACCTGACAGGAAACCATAAGAAACCGAAAGCATTTTTTTAGTTTTATTTTATTGCAAAATCTGCTTAAAATAATCTGAACAGTATACTTTTTCTTAAAATCCATCTTAAATGTAACAGTATTATAAAACTCCTAAATATGTGCTTGTTTTGAAAACAATTAGTACAATTTATTCAGAATTTTCCATATTTTCTTCATTGATACAGGATACCATAATCGTTGTATCTTGATGTTTAAGCCAAAAAAATGTATTTATATTTGGTTTTGATATTCCAGTTATATACAATTTATTCCAAATCATTGGCAATATAACATTCTTTAAATCCAGTAAAGAAAAAAAAACTTTTAACTTGGAATTAAAATCTTTAAAATAGGCACAATGTGATACTTGTGACCTGCACACCATCTACATGGTTTCCACATTTTAACCTACTTTAGTGGGCTAAAATCAATAAAGTACTTCCTTTCAAGTCATGCATGGTAAAAGTTTACTTCTCCTTTGACAAGTTTATTGCGTTTCTGATAAGTGTTTGCAGAACATGAATAAAAAATATTAATTAATAACTGTGATAAAGATTCCAACTTTGTACATTCCAAGTGTAACGGTATATTAACATGTATTTTTTATTAAATTATATTTATTCACCTAAAATATCCAGTAATATTTACTGCTGAAGTTAAATCAATCCAACGAGCATTGTTACAATGGTAAGAGACGTAATTTCAATTGATTTTTCCAAGGACTCTTCAAGTCATTATCGGGAAACGAAGTGTGTTCTAACGTCTGTCAAATATGAAATCGATTTTGTCAAGTCATTGGGCATTTATTTTCACACAGGATCGTATGTAACATTATGCACATAGGAAAAATAACAGACTACCGGCGCAATCTCTTTGACAATTGTATTTTCCTCTTTTAAACAAGACGAAACAAGTCTACAGATTATGTTTGCTAACATCCCGTTGGAAACAAAAACAATGTTTAGACCTAGGATTTCGTACATGTGGCCGTAATGGCGTTATCACATGTTAGTCACATGTTTCACGTATGACCGGAAATGATTAGAACTTAAGGACAAAAACAATTTTAATAAATAACTGGACTTCTGTTTCGTGTGAAATGTAACGCATAACGATAACGTAATTTTCTTACTTAATTATTGCGAAGATCAAAACAAGAATGTAAATCATCTCGGATTTACCTGTTTAAACATCTCGCGAGAGTTCATATTTGCATATTGTTTTTAAGAATTCTTTTACAACAAAGCAGATTACATCATCTAAAAATTGCGTTACGAAATCGGACACAAAAATCACGCCACTGTTCTTACATCTGCTACATAAATACTTATAGTTCTCAGCATTTTCTTCTCACTATTCTTATTGGTCAATGTTCTTTGTTATTTGAAAGCAAAAGTTACGAATTCGCCGGTGACGATTATCTATAAATCAGTCAGCGTTATGCTCTTCGGAAGCAAGAAGTAACGCGAGAAACGACACAAAAATACGGTTGTAGAATCTTTGAAATTCGTATATTTTAATTTTTTTTCTAGGGAAGAGTAGCATACACTTGTATGTTGATAAAAATAATGGCATCTTTAGATGTAGTTGCAACTTTTCTTACAGTAATTCACATTTTATCACTTTTCTATAGTTATAGGAAACGGAGCCCAATAGCAAATTATGGTCCATATATATTCTAGATTTTGTGTGTATTTGTTATTTTTCACATTGTGGTTTATATTCTCTTTAATTTTAAGCAGATATCTGATATTATTTTGATTTTTGCACCTTTGACAATACTGTACAAGTTAAAACTCAACGTTTCAAAATCTTATGTATTCTAGGGAATCTTTTCAAAAGTATACACCAATGTTTTATTAAAATCATTCTAAATAGTGTACTACCAACCAGAGTATGAAATTACCCACAATCCACTATATAACCTACAAAATGTTCTGACACACCAAATATACATATTTAACAGTATATATATATCTAATTTGTTTTCAGAGCCTAATGACGAAAGTGCTGCTAATGTTGATGCTGCAAAAACGTGGAGAGAAAATAGGATGAAATTTGAAGAAATTGCTGCAAAAACTGTTCGCAAATCTTTAGGAATATAGTACATTCTTTATTACATCTGTTTATAAAATTTAAATATTTTATTGATTTTTATGTTTGTTTCAGGGTCATTGATGTGTACACTGGGCCCATGACATCTAAAACTGAATAAAAATCTAAAGGGATATTCTGTAAATTAATTAATGCAATTACCCAGGTTTACACATCAATAACTTAATCCATACTTTTTTATTTCGAAGTGTACCTGTAAATCAAATGAACCAATCAGATTAAAATATTTGTTGACATGTCAATCATATAAAAAATACATTATTATTTAATCCTCAAAGAGGAGACATGTTTTTTCATGTGTTAATGATGTAGCTAGTTGTAAATTTGAAAAAGAAAATAAGCTGAACTATTGCATTTATCATGAATATTGATTAAAGTTACTGTGAGTTCATTTTTATTTGTTGGATAGCAATTTTCATGGTTTTGGTTGGTAAGGGTGAACGACAAATTCAAATGTTCTATGAATTTAAATTTTTCTTTAGGCTTTGAATGCAAAGATAGGCAAAAATAAGTCCTCAAAATTCAAAGAAATATCAAGTTTTCTTATGAAAATAAATGAATCCACAGTATGTATTTACAGTTTAATAAGATGTGGTCTACTGAGGGATTTATCCAATGGTCAAATCAATTATTCATATCACACTGTGGCCACCAGGGGGATTCAGCCATTTTAAAAGGGGGGTTCCCAACCCAGGACCAAGGGGGGTTCCAAATATATGTCCCCATTCAAATGCATTGATCGTTCTAAAAAAAGGGGGGATTCCAACCCCCGGAACCCTCTCCCTGGATCCGCCACTGACCACATGAAACTTGAAGTATCTCTTTATGCATTAACTAGAGACATGGAGTTACTTCATATTTATTTTCACCAATGTCTTGCAACATTTTGTGACATTGACATTCATGACATTAGTTCACACATCAGCAAAATGTATGACTAATGAAGGATTAAATTTTCTGCATGTAAAATAGATTTCGTTAAATGGGCACTGAATCTGGTTAAAAAGGTCATCATTTGGGATGCTAAATATTAAATCTTACAATTTTAACATTTAATTTGAAGATGATGATGTTATGTTTTAATTGAGGTTTCCCCTTAAAAGAGTTGCTGTTTCAGTAAATCATGCGTAAACTGAATATTTGTTGAAATATTGTTTGCTTATTTTTAAATTTGAAATAACTGAAATATATATATGAAAATACATATAATATGTTAAGGTGTATAAAATCAGAATTATGATTTAGTATTTTTATGTTGATCATATCTTTATAATTTATATGTAAAGTTTGTGCAATACAGATTATTTATAATTGCTTGTTGTTGTGTTTAAATAATTCCTTATATAAGTATTCAAAAGTAAAATCACAAAAATACTGAACTCTGAGGATAATTCAAAAAGGAAAATCCCTAATCAAATGGCAAAATCAAAAGCTCATTCACATCAAATGAATGGATAACAACTGTCATATATATATTCCTGATTTTGTGCAGACATTTCTTATGTAGTAAATTGTAATTTGAACATGGTTTTGAAGCTAGCTAAACCTCTCACCTGTATGACAGTTGCATCAAATTCCATTATATTAACAAGGATGCTTGAAAAAAACCTAGAAACAATAGGTAAAAATGTCAAAAATAGGGGCAATGCAGTTAACATAGTGTTATAATTGTAATCACTTTAAAAACAAACAAATTTAACAAAGAAGCACAAAAAGGGAAACATGAAAGGATTTTGAGTAATTTCATTATTTGTGTCCCAAATGAAATAAACTTTGTACTTGAATAACAATGAATATAAATAATCACATGGTATAAAAAACATGCACGCATAAATCTTATTTACAAATTACAAGGTGCAAATATCGATATAAGAAGATGTAGTATGCGTGCCAATGAGACAACTCTCCATCCACAATTTATAAAAGCAAACCATTATAGGTCAATGCACTGACTACAGCACGAAGCATAGGCTTTTAAAGAACAGCAAGCTATAAAGTCCCCCAAAAGTTACTAGAGTAAAACCATTCAAACGGGAAACCAACGGTCTAATCTATATAAAAAATGAGAAACACTTATGAACCACATAAACAAACAACAACCACTGAACATCAAACAATTGCAGCAGGATTAAAAAGTTTGCACCTCCTTTTTCTGAAACAGTAGTATAACATCACAACATAGAAAGACTCATGAAATATCAATTGGAATGTCTTAACTCAATCAAAGAGATATCAAATTTTGAAAGAAAAAAATAAAATATTCATGCATATTCAATGGGTGCAAGAATATACAGGAAGTTGAAAAGTGATGAATGTGAAAATATCTATTCCGTGTATATGTCTAAAAATAAAGAGTAAAAATACAAAAATAATGAACTCGGAGGAAAATTAAAAAAGGGAAAGTCCTTAATCAAATGGCAAAATCATAGGTTTAAACACAGAACGAATGGACAACAACCAATATTGGCTTTAATATATCTTGTGAAGTAGCTGTTGATCTAACATAGTTAACAATCTAGAGCAGATTTAAAGCCAACGCTCTGCTGTACTTACAACAGTGTCATCAACATGAGTTTAGTATTTTATTGTAGACACTAAGAACGAGTTTAAATGTTATTTTTTCCAATGGTCTCACTTTCCGACTACGTTTGATGATATAAAGTAAATACCATTTTTGGCTGTTATTTAAGAAAATATCAGCAACAGAAGATTAACAAATAAGTCAGCATAGCAAAAATAGTCAGTCGATTTGTTATTGGAGTTATTTTTCTTAAATTTTCACCCTTAATGCGGTTTTTATAACAAATGGGAGATCGGACTTCAGGACTTTCATATTTTCGCGTATTTCTGAACTTCAAGATCTCTTGTCTCCCTTGTTCATGAATGTGATATACCACAATATACTATTTGAACTGACATAAGTAGCACGTGGAGCAGGATCTTTCTGTTCTAGAGCACCTGAGATAACCCACCGTTTTTGTAGGGATTCATATTGGCTAGTATTTAGCTATCAATGTATAGTTGTGTGTACTATTGTTTGTCTGTTGGTATTTTTTCTTTTGTTAACCTTGGCAGTGTCAGTTTATTTCGACTTTGGGTCTGAATGTCCCTCTGGTATCTTTGGTCCTGTGTCGGTTTGTCCATCTTTTAAACAGTTATTTTGAGGCCTGGTTTAAGTGAATAAAATACAAAGTTTTTATGTTTCATTCTAAAACAGCATTTGTTTCATGGATGAGTACCCCATATCCTTTGCTTTTTTTTTTACTAGAGAGAATGAAGTGTGATGTTAGTTTTGTTTGGAGCTTACAGTGTTCTCTTTGTAAACTGCACATTTAGTGATGATTGGAACCATTCAAATCAACAATGAAATTTAAGCGTTGACATATTTTAAAGAATTGTCTAATGTTACTTTTCGTGGGTCAATTATTCTTACAATTTCATAGATTTATATGATTAACATTATGTTAATCATATAAATCTATGAAATTGTAAGAATATTACATATTTTTAAATTACCAGGCTTCTCATCCACAAAATATAAGGTTAATTAATTTTATTACCACACAACTGATATATTTACAAATAAAGTAAAATAACAATGATACCAAACTACAAGGAAAATTTTACTCGGAATGTCCCTTATCAAATAACAAACCAAAAGTCCAAACACATCATACGAATGGAAAACACTTTTCATATTCCTGACAAGAAGAATCACCAATGATACCAGGTCACAATAATCTAAGTTTATAAATAGCAGGCATCAACATTTTTTAAGTATTAAAATTAAAAAAAACCTCCAAATACCGGAAAGTTCAAAACGGAAAAAGTCCTTTATAAAATAGCAAAATCGAAAGATCAAACACATTCCACGAATGGATAACAACTGTCTTGTCCTGAATTGTTACAGTCATTTTCTTCTTATCTAGAGAATGGTGAATTAAATCATCTGGCTTAATGGCTAAGCAAATAAGGAGACAAGCAATTAGAAATAAATCCCTAATATAAGAAAAACTGATCAAATTACATATTTGAGCTAGACGCGCTTAAGAAATGTCTTGATCTATAATTACATTAAATAAAAATAATCAACAATTCAACAATATTTTAGTCATTATTTGATTATTTTTATGTTAAAGCACTTTTTCTGAGTTATTCATTTATATTTCATTTTACCGAATTTCATTTTTAATTTCCATCATTATATCTGCATGTAGCCCCATCATTATATGCATTACAATGTATTCGAGATATATAGGAAGCCATGTTAATAAAAATGCACGCTTACTTTTCTTATGTTGTACTATTACACCAATGTTCCAGGCTACGGCGAAAGTTTGCACTTTTAAAAGAGTTTTACCTTTTTGAATCTTTGGTCCTCAATGCTCTTCAACTTTGTACTTGTTTCATTTCTCGAACTTTTTAAATCTGAGCGTCACTGATAAGTCTAATGTAGAAGAAACGCGCGTCTGGCGTATTAAATTATAAGTCTGGTACCTTTAAATAGCTATTATTTGTGTGTCACTCTGTCCAGTATGTTCTACCATTTATTTGTATTGTAGGCCTGTCATGTAATGTTGTCATTTTAATGTTTTATTTAACATTGCCATAAAAGCGGGAAGTTTGACTAGCCGCAAAACCAGGTTCAACCCACAATCATTCTTTAAATGTGCTGTACCAAGACTAGAAAATGGCCAGTGTATATTATAGTTGGTTTCTGTGTGTGTTGCATTTTAGTGTTGTGTTTCTGTTGTGTCGTGGTTCTCCTCTTATATTTGAAGGGGTTCCCTCACATTAGTTTGTAACCCGGATTAATTTTTTTCTCAATCGATTTATGAATGTCAAACATCGGTGTACTACTGTTGCCTTTATTTACTCATTATGTGTTCCCAGTTCTACGTTTGGGTTTGATTATTTGACTGTCAAAATAAAACAAAATAAAACATATTGCCTCATTTCTGTTGATTTTTCTAATACCCGTAACGTTGTTCATGTTGTTAGTACGTGAAGTCATAGAAAATACTTTTAAATAAAATTCATCAGTAAAATATGTTCAATATACTAAATTAAATACAACATAGCTGAGAGGATGATAGAGAAAATTGGTACCACTTCGCCGCGATTGACAATGTTTTCTAGGGATAACAATCTGCATTATCACACTCTCATCTATGTATTATTTATATATTGTTATCATATGTCCTAACATATCACTTCGCAATCAATGGATTATAGCTGTATTTATTATTGTAAATACAACTGTTGTAACGATAATTACTGTAATTGCATTGATTCATCAATATATCAATGTTTTATTCACACGTTGTTGTCAATTTAATGGAATTTCATACGACTGTCAAACAGTGAGACGTTTAGCTAGCTATTAACCAGGTTTAATTAGCAATTTTCTACATAAGGAATTGCCTGTACTAAGTCAGGCATATGACAGTTGATTTCATTTCGTGTTAAATGTGTTTGAGCTTAAAGTTTTGCTTTTGCCATTTGATAAGGGACTTTCCATTTTAAACTTTCCTAGGAGAAATTATATTATTTTACTTTTACCATTATATTTAAGACTATGCTTCACATTGATATTTGCACTTACACAATGTATGTGTCTTAAGGTGATACCTAACACTGCAGGGAGATAACTCTGTAAAATCATCTAAACGTTTTCATTACGATGTGTTGTTAAGGGAATCTTAAGCTTCTCAATGATCAAAATCAGTGTTTGTCAAACTGCAATATAACCAGTGTAAATTTTTTCTGATAAAGTGGTTGGTTCAAATTTTGTCAAAGGGTCAAAGTAAATACTTTGTTAAAATTTTATGAAAATTAAACGAGCCAAATTACTTTAAGTGAAGGTGTTGGGTACCACATTAAATAACTAGTTGGTTTTAGCCAGATATATTGGTCTTAATGTGTGCTACTCAAATGATGCGAATTGCTTCGCCAGTTATCTTTTTAGTGGACATAATATAGAAACTTTTGATCGTTATGCTCTAATAATGAAAGCCTTGATTGGTGTAATACACCTATCCACTATCTACTGATAAGCCCGCCCCCTTAGCAACACATGGCAACCCAGCATCTTAGGTCAAGCTAATCACCAAGATGGCGGTTATTATGAACATTGAATAATAACAAAGTAAAGAAAATGTTATAAAAATATAAAGAAGAGCAATAAATATATATGTTTTTGTGTTCAAATGTGATAAAATAGTTACTCTTCAAGAGTTGAGAGATAGATTTTTGAAATTCTGACTATTTAAACTTAATTAAAAGAAACAAATAGAATATTGAAATTTGAAGCTATACTATAGATTACTTCATTCACAAAAATGTAGTTTTTATTACACATATAAAATATGATATGATTGATAAGATAAATTATGATGATAAATTACAGGTCTAATTAAGCATGGCTAATGAATGTTGATAAGTGTGTTTACTGTGTAGACAAACACAGCAGTGGGTCAACTTGTAAAACAAGCATCATGCATTGCTCCAGTACATAATAATTGTTTATTGAATTTATATATAATATTTAGCCAATTTTAAATAATAATTAAAATTCCTATCACTAAGTCAAAAATAAAGAACAAAAGAAAATTAATTTAATTTTTGCTTACATGTATATTTGGTCATTGTTGTTCGTCTTGGCTTTGAATTCATATAGACTCTTATCCTTTTAAGATATAAATATTTGCACATTGTACCTTTTTAGTTTCAAATTAAGAAAATAAAATATATCCAAACTTCTCACTTCTTTTTATAACATATATAATAATAATAATCCTGTTTAATCAGTAAATATTCCCACAGAAGACCAAGTTGTATCAAAATTACACTTCATTTTACTAATGAAGCATCTATTCAAATATATCTTTTTATTATAATTATTCAAGTTTTCCCTACCTTTTAACAAAATTCTAAGAATACTTTCATTTCTAAATTCAATTCTTCAATTGCTGAATCTTTACATTATGATATATAATGTAATTTCAAGAAATAATACATTCTAACTTGGATGTTAAATAGTATAATAAAGTCTTAAATAAATGAAAAAAATATCAATTTGAATTTTATTTAATTTGTAAACCAATCAATATCTTGTGTTTCAAAATATATATTTTTTCATCATTTTTTTAAATACAATTAGCATGTAAACAATATTTTAAAATCAATAAGCACTGTCCATCCTATTCCCTTTTAATTGATTTATTGATTAGTTTCATTTATTGAAATAACCTTTTATTTTGTTGGAAATTGACAACTTGACCTTCCTCTACCCTCCTACATTAATTACTTCCCTAAAACAATATTATTAATGATTTAATTGCGAAAATTTCAAAAAAATTCTATCAAATTAACTGTTCAGATAAGAAAGCTTGACCGAGGTTATGTCTGACAACACGTGCTGCTATCAAATGTTTACACATGTGGTAAATTGACCACATGTGATTGGTCAATTAACTGATGATTGACAGGAGAGTGGATAGGTGTATTGGCACTTCAACTGAAATTGTGTACTTAAATCAGGTTTAGTAATTTTTGTCAAATGCTTATTGTCCTGAGGTATTTTTCTAAAGATATAAGGTTAAATAATTTGTACATTTCATAGATGGCTTCAATGGTTCAAAGGTCATGTACCAAAATAGAATCAGACATTAATTCTTTTTTTTTACTTACGATTTTAGTCTCAAATAATGACAATGCTAAATAAAAGGTAACAGTCCGAGTCAGCCTTTTCCCGCCATTTTTAAAAAGTAAAATATCTTAAAGAGATGCATAACCTTTCAATATTTGTAGCTTATTTTGTTCCTTAACGGATGCTCTTCTGATTTATAGTATGCATTTTCAATTGTAGATTTTCTTAATTTCACTTAAGTACAACCTTTATTTTCCCGCCATTGAAAAGTTATATGCAGATTAAAAGTAAGTCTTGCGTACCAATCTGTAAACCTTCTTTGATAAGTTGTACAATCTTTGGATCGATTCCTCTGCAGTTGGATATTTTGACACCAAGTGCATCACCGGCTCAGAAGTCAGAGTTTTTGTGTTAACATGGATATTTTCCCCTCTAAATGGCCTGTTTTATTTTTAAATCTACAACATTTTCTTTGAATAACCCAACTGCATGGGTAAAACAATGCGTCATTTAAGATTTGAACATAAATTCAAGGAATTGTTTTAAAAGAATATTATGTTGAGTGGGCGTTCCAGATGAAGGTAAATCCAGAAAAAGCGTTTCGAACGCATGCAATTATTAAACGTGTTGTTTTTAATTATTTACATCACTGGGTCGATACCTCTGCTGGTGGACTATCAGTCTCCGAGTGTATCATCAGCTCAGTAGTCAGTACTCCAGTACTGACATGATTTAACAAACTTTTTCTAAAATTTTCCGTTTATAAATTTTGAAATTATTAAGAAACTAAAGTTTCAACTCCCTCAGGCAATGTTGACTTTAGATGAACTTGGTTATTTATTTTAGGTATTTTTGACATATAGGTCTTCAACGGTTTCGGTACTTATGCATCCTCTGATTTCAAATGTTTGGCTTTGAGTGTTCCGGATGAAGGTAAATACAGAAAAACGCTTCGTACGTATGAAATCATTAAACGTGTTGTTTTCATTTTTTTTTTCATTTCAATTAACAACTGAAAATAATTATATTATAATTACATTTCCATAGATATTAAGTGCCGACAAGTGTAGGCAAATTACATTTAACCTAAAATAATTCATTACGCATTTATTCAGAGATTATTTTCAATTCTAACATGACGTCCTTCAAACGCTTTGAGTACACACCCGTGGTAAAATATGAATATATTGCCAGTGCTGTTCCGATTGTACTCCCACGTCATATGCTTTTTTATGAATGAGATACCCGACGTCATAGAACAATGACGTTAGAATGTAAGCATTTTACGGGAAAATACACGCTTTTGAATCCGAAAATCATCACAAGGAAACATACACAAATGATGCTAAAATGTGGCAAAAGCTCTTTATTGTACATCATATAAGACATATAAATAAATTATCATTCAAATTCATCCAAAACTGTCTAAATACATTATTTTAAATAGTTTAAGCATGTCACTAATGCAGTTTGCTCCGTTCTTTTACGCTAGTTTATTAGTGCGTTTATTTATGGGAACGGCAAATATTTGCCTACACCTAGAGCGCTTCGATCCAAAAGAATTGCCGTATGAATCCTATCAGAATCGAAATAATTCATGGGGGCTTGAATATATCTAGATTTTACCACGGGTTGTCCCTTTGTGCCGATATTTTACCCCTCGCTATCGCTCAGGGGTAAAATATTTGTCATAAAGGGCCAACCCGTGGTAAAATCACGATATATTCAAGCCCCCATGAATTATTTCTTAATTAGATTAAACACTGTTATCCGTAATATTATGTAACAGAGAACAAAACGCCAATCGACTATATTGAAACAAGAGATTAGATTGAAAATAAGTATATATTGGCTTAAGATGTGGTAAGAAATGAATATGTCAAATTCTATTTTCTGATAAAATACACAATGAGTGATCTTTTATTTGCTTTATTCGAATGATAGGATAGAACAATCAACAGTTAAGATACATAACTCAACTATTTCATCCGGGAAGAAAGTTGTTTGTTTTAAACATTTCAAACCCAATAGTGAAAGACATACAATGACATAAAACACACTATTAGGTATTATATCACCATTGATTCCCCCTATAAATCTTTGTTAAATTTGCACTTTTCAAAAAAAATATATCATTGTTTCAAATAAGAAAATATTTATCATGAATAACGTTTTATCCTGTCCAGGACTATAGAAAAAAATTCACAAAACATTTCATTGCATGTAAGAAAATAACTATCACTAGAAGTTAACCAAAACAATTTTACCCTTTTTTAACCTGTGTACAAGCTTTAGTTACCATGTATATTTCCAAAATATTCTATAGAAACCCCAAATAAAAAAATAATGGTACTTTGAAACACCCAAGATATATGTTTATGACCAAGAAATGTTTTCTACAATGAAAAGGAGAATTAATGCCCTACAACTGTCAAATTCAAGGGATTTTTTTGGACCTATTTTCGTATGTAACCGGATGTGACGTACTATAGTTTGGTATTACATCTAAATAAGGAATAAATTAATAACAACAAACATTAGTAAACAGCTACACCAAAAGCGACTGATACGCTCATCTTGCTCAAATAAAAAAAAAATGTTTACAAAATGAAAAAATACCGAAATTTGCGTTTTTCACATTTGGTTTTCACGATCCTTTGCTGAAGGATGTTGGCAGCTCTGTTTTGAAATGTAAAACGTTTAAAAAGACTGTTATAAATTAAAGACTATAAATAACGGAACTAAAAAGGCAGAAAAAATGAAAGGTCGGAGTTCTTGTTGAAGGATATAAGCCATTTAAACTCAGTCAAAATTAATCCTTTTTTTTAACATTTAATATTGTTATCATTAAAAAAAAGATATTTGACAAGATTTGACAAAAGTTTTAAATAACTTTAATAAACTGTATTTAATTATGAAAATAGTGGTCACTGGGAAAAAATTATCATGACACTATATGGAAAATACCAGGGTTTCATTATTTCTATCTGACAAAAAGTAAAAAGATCAGCAAATCTTTGCTGTTACTAATTTGTTAATCACTCGTGTATAACTCCCATTGAGGGTCGTTTTGGATTTAAAAGTCAATATTCATTTGCTGCATCAATTGAGAGTTGACAGATGAGTGATAGTTTCAGATGTATCAATTACCTAGAACCTCCTGAAATCGATTTGGAGTAGTTTATATGCTACTAACTATAATTAGCACCAGGGGGAGTGTGGGGAAAGTTGCAATGATACTTTCAATTTAATTTGTTTTTTAATACTTCTTTTTTATTCTAGTTTCACCGTTAAGTCTTTTGAAGACAAAACGCGCGTCTGACGTACAAAGATTGTAACCCTAATATCTATAACCGTTATAACGAGTTTATACATCATATTTGTCAATCATTTACGTAATATGATAAAGAATAAAAAATGTATTATAACAAATAAACTTGCATAATATTTATGAAATATATGATTTTCATTGTTATGTTCTTTATATTGGTATTTCTACCTTGTAATCATTTGAGAAAAGTGTACATAACCATTGATGTTGATGCTCCATAATAACAACTTGCGAAAAAGCATCAATTATTATTATTTGCAGAACTAACAAAGCCTAACAAATTAACTTACAACAAAAATACCGAGCTCAAAGACCAATTAAAAAAAGGAGAGGTTGATATATAAAACTGACAAAATCAAACAAGTTTACTTTAGTTTGTTTTCGTGATTTTACTTTACACTATCAATCAACAAAATAAAATAAAAATAACAGCCACATTTCTGATTGTGTTCCTGTATTTTTGAAGAAAACGATGGATTGAACCTGGTTTTATAAATAGCTAAATAGTTTTCAAAGGTACCAGGATTATAATTTAATACTCCACACGCGCTTTTCGTCTACATAAGACTGATCAATGACGCTCATATCAAAATAGTTAAATGCCAAATAAATAAGTACAAAGTTAAAGAGCACTGATGATCCTATAACAAAGTACTTTTGCTTGTCGCAAGGGATCTTGCATGATGGTGCAGCTCCACCTACTTCACATTACGAAGATTTTCAGCAATTCCAATTGTTAATCTGATTGTAAATTTAATCAAATTGTTTTCACTGATTCTTTTAATAGTAGTCCGCTTGCGTAGGTGTCATAATTGAATAGCAGTTAATACGATATATAACTACGTAGGACTATCTAAAAGTAATAAGAAAAGCAAATAATCAACTGTCAAATCTGATTTTAATTCAAATACAATGTGATTTTTTATGCTTTGTGAACCTTCTAAAATGCCTCAAGTAAAAATAAAAATTACAACCTTTGTTATATTTTGAACGAATCCTGCGATCGAAATGGACATTTATAATGGTGTGTCTTGCAAGGAAATTAAATAAAACAATAATTAGATTTTTAATCGTCAAACGATTGGATTTTAATGAGCCTGCAAAAGCTGGACTTAGGGATAGTGATCCGGCGGCGGCGGCGTTAGCTAACTTCTTTAAAGCTTTATCTTCTAGAAGGTGGAAGACCTGGATGTTTCATACTTTGTTTATGGATGCCTCATGTTACGAAGTTTCTGTTTGTCACACGTCCATTGTCCTTGAAATCATGGTTCTGTAACTACTTGAAAAAAGGTTAAGATTTTTGTAATCTTTATTTTTCTCTTATTATGAGTTATAAGATAACTATACTTGGTATGTGCGTACCTTGCAAGGTCTTCATCCCCGTCAGATAGTTTTCACTTGACCTCGACCCCATTTCATGGATCAATGAACAAGGTTCAGCTTTGGTGGTCAAGTCAATATCTCAGAAACTATAAGCAATAGGTTTAATTAGTTATCAAAGGTACCAGGATTATAATTTAGTACGAAAGACGCGAGTTTCGTCTACATAAGACTCATCAGTGACGCTCAAAAATTGAGAATGTAAATGGGAAATGTGTCAAAGAAACAACAACCCGACCATAGAACAGACAACAGTAGAAGGTCACCAACACGTCTTCAATGAATATTCAGTGTATGGAAGGACTGTAAGTTGTATATGTCTAACTGGCAGGTGTCATCTGACCTTAACTGCATTTTCATGGTTCAGTAGTTAATTAAATTATTGGGTTTTGATCTGTTTTTCTTCTAACGTATGTAATAGGTCTGCTATATTTGGTGTATGGAATGATTGTAAAGTGTACATGTTTGGCTGACAAGCGTCATCTGACCCTGACCTCATTTTCACGATTCAGTGGTAAAAGTTAAGTTTTAAAGTTGTGGTCTTTTTTTCTAATACTATATGCAATAGATCAACTATAGTTGGTGTATAGAACTATTTTATAATGTACATGTATGTCTCGCAGGTTAAACTTGATTTTGACCTCATTTTAAAGGTTCATTGCTCAATGTTAAGTTTTTATGTTTTGTTATTTTTTCTTAAACTATAAGCAAAAGGTCAACTATGTTTGTTGTATGGAATTATTGTAAGCTGTGCATGTATGCCTGGTCTGGTTTAGCTGACCTCGACCTCCTTTTCATGGTTCATTGGTCATTGTTTGTCTATGTTTTAGTTTTCTTGGTTAAATCTATTTCTTAGAAACTATAAGTAATAGGTCAACTATATTTAGTATAAACATGATTGTAAGATGTACATGTATTTCTTGTATGATTTTCCAACCTTGACCTCATTTTCTTGCATCATATTATTTTTATGTGATAGTTGTAGTAAACTTTATAATAAGGATTATCAACATAATAAGTAAAGAAGGCAATATGTTTGCTGCATACCTAATAGGTCTTATAGGTCCTCTTCTAAGGACAACGTCTGTTGTATTGTAAAAGAATTCTGCGATCACACAGGACGTTTCTGTTGATGTTGCTTGCTAGGAAATTGAATAAAATCATTATTAAAGTAAGTCTACATTTGATTAGATTTTTAATTGTCAAACGGTTGGATTTATTGAGAAATTTTGCTGCATACCTTATGGGTTTTATAGGTCTAAATCTTCTTCAGGTGTTTCTTAAAAGAAAATTGAGTGGAACCATTACAAAATTAAGTCTACATTTGATTAGATTTTTAATCGTCTAACGGTACAATATTTAAGATTTTTCAATAAAGATTTAACTTACTTTTTTATAATTACATTTATGTTCTTTTATGCTGCTTTTAGCAAATAACGACATTATAGTTATCTTTATTTTATGATCGGGAATAGAAATATTAAAAAAATAGAATGTTTTATGTTTCCCATTATATACTTTCCAATTTCGATATATAAATTTTCCAGCAAATATGCAGGCATCAATTACAAGTGGCACACGTGACTGCATACTAGTTCCAACCTTGTGTATGGAAAGTACGTTACATGACCTTTGCAATTATTATCTAGGTGGCTAGTACAGGGCTACACTTCTGCCCTTATCTTACCATACCAAATATACAATGGAAAACTAAACCCCAGTTTTCAAGTAGCAGTCCATCATAAATACCAGGATCAAAATTTTGTATTTACTCCAGACATGCATTTTGCCTAAAAAGGCTCGTCAGTGACGCTCTAATCCGCAAAAGTTAAGAAAAAAACCCCCAAAAAAAACCAAAGAGCATTGACGATAAGAAATTCCTAAAAGTTTTGGCTTATACAAAATTTCCCTTTCTACATCCCGGTCGATAAACCTTGCAAAACCTTCCATTGTATTAAAAGTGCATTCTGTTCTCTTTTATGCATGATATGTCTTACATTTAGCATTCTGCAAAATTTTTAAAGTTTGAAACAAGATTTTTTTTTAATAAACACGCTAACTTATAATTGCTTAATTTGTTCTTACAGTGACTAGTATCTGAGTAAACAGACATTAGCTACGAGATATCAAGTAGTATTGTTAGACGATTTTTTGGTTCAATCATTAATGCAAATGATCGACATAGTTATCAAAGGTACCAGGATTAAAATTTAGTACGTCAGACTCGCGTTTTGTTTACATAAGACTCATCAGTGACGCTCAAATCAAAATATTTATCAAGCTAAACAAGTACAAAATTGAAGAGCATTGAGGATCCAAAATTCCAAAAAGTTGTGCCAAATTCGGCTAAGGTAATCTATACCTGGGATAAAAAATTCCTTAGTTTTTCAAAATTTCAAAGTTTTGTAAACAGGAAATTTATAAAAATGACCACATTATTGATATTCATGTCAACACAGAAGTGTTGACTACTGAGCTGGTGATACCCTCGGGGACGAAACGCCCACCATCAGTGGCATCGACCAAGTGGTGTTTATAGTTATCAAAGGTACAAGGATTGAAATTTAGTACGCCAGACGCGTGTTTCGTCTACATAAGACTCAGCAGTTGCGCGCAAATCAAAATATTTATAAAGCCAAACAAGTACAAAATTGAAGAGCATTGAGGGTCCAAAATTCCCCCAAAAAATGAAATACTAATTCGAAATTAGCAGGTATTTTGGTTCAATTTTGTCAAAATAGGCTAGGAAACATCGCTGATGAATTAAATAATTGACCTCATTGGATCAGAACTCATTTAACCTTCAATTTTATCCTAAGTTAAAGTCATAAAAAACCTCAAATTTAAAAAAAATATGCATATGTTTTTTTTCTAACTTAATAGATTGTTTTCATTATACAACTTATGTACATATACTTTTTTCTGAAAAATATTCTTTAATTTGTTCACATTTAGAAGAAGTTTTCTTATTTTTAATTGCTTCCTTCTAGGAAGCAATTCGCTGACATAATTTCAGTATGTATAGTGATCTGAGTGTAACCCGCCTTGTAAAAATCCGGTGATCGCAATACGCATGGATCTGTCATTAAAATAAACAAATATCTAATTGTACATGTGAAACACGTGCTCAATACCCTTGCTTTTTGTTGTTTGTTTACTATAAGGTGACAATCGGTAAACTTCGGCTTCAAAACACGGCATTTAATGAGCAGCCATATTTGTAAAATCATAACAGACAGAGAGAGAAACAATTGACGATTAAACGATATATTTGCGTAAAAAATGATAAATTCGTGCACAAGGACTAAGTTTAAGATATATACATGCATTGGTTCGTGAATGGGATAAACATTATTTGTCACCACTCACTCGTTTCATATGACTTTAAACATTGGTTAATTACGCATGAATTATCGTTTTCAGTTATTCAAGGAAACAGAATGTCAACATTGAAAGTGAAACAAGGGTAAATCATGTTATTGACTTAATTGATTCACGAAAACTCATTCTTACAAAGGTAAAACGATGATACAACTACATATCTTATAAAAAAAAAACTCAAATACACAGGAAACCATGCAAATATCTGTAAGATATTTAATGAATGGCTATTATCTATTTTGAATTTATTGAACCATAAAACTAATTTTTGACTCTTCACATTGAATAATCCGCGAAGCGGATTATGTAAAATGTGAAGAGTCAAAAAATAGTTTTATGGTTCAATAAAATCAAAAAATATTATTGCCATTCATTATAAATAAATTTCTATCAAAAATAAGGCTCAAAGAACTTTTTTATATTGTTTATATTGACAATAACAACGTACACACATGTTGGCGTATGAATACACGACGTCAGAGTGGGCGTGTCGCCATCAAAATTGACAACATTGAAAATAAAACTAATAATTTTAACCAATCAGAAGACAGTTAAAACACCAAATTTATTTATTTATAGATTATCGTTGATTATCTCAACGAGATTGATTTTCTCGCTTGAGCTGGTACAGCGAAAGTGAGAAAAGCAATCGAGTTGAGATGAACAATGATAATCTGTTTATCGCTATTTTACCTATGACGACGTTGTCAGTTTCAATGTCAATTTCGTTAGCAACGCCTCGTGGCCTCCTTAGTTTCAAGCGATAATTTTCCATCTCAAGCGAGAAGCATGATATGAAAATTATCACAAAAAAAGATCAAAGGAAAGATGCACAAAATAGCGATAATATAGACTACACATTCAATGAGAAGTTAAAATCATAAGAATTAGTGATAATTTTTACAACAAATCATATGAAAAGTTTAATTTAACTCTTAACTCAATTTGCAATTGTACTCATCTTTTTCAAACATTTGTGAAATAAAGTATCATGATATTATATTGTACGCTTAGTATTTTCTTTCTAGATATTGAATCAACTAAATAGTTATCAAAAGTACCAGGATTATAATTTTATACGCCAGAAGCGCGTTTCGTCTACATAAGACTCATCAGTGACGCTCAAATCAAAAAGGTTAAAAAGCCAAATAAATACAAAGTTGAAGAGCATTGAGAATTCAAAATTCCAAAAAGTGGTGTCAAATACGGCTAAGGTAATCTACTCCTGGGGTAAGAAATCCTTAGTTTTTCGAAAAATTCAAAGTTTTGTAAACAGAAAATTTATAAAAATGACCATATAATTGATATTCATGTCAACACCGAAGTGCTGACTACTGGGCTAGTGATACCCTCGGGGACGAAACGTCCACCAGCAATGGCATCGACCCAGTGGTGTAAATAGTTATCAAAAGTACCAGGATTATAATTTTATACGCCAGACGCGCGTTTCGTCTACATAAGACTCATCAGTGACGCTCAGATCAAAAAGGTTAAAGAGCCAAATAAATACAAAGTTGAAGAGCATTGAGAATTCAAAATTCCAAAAAGTTGTGTCAAATATGGCTTAGGTAATCTACTCCTGGGGTAAGAAAATCCTTAGTTTTTCGAAAAATTCAAAGTTTTGTAAACAGAAAATTTATAAAAATGACCATATAATTGATATTCATGTCAACACCGAAGTGCTGACTACTGGGCTAGTGATACCCTCGGGGACGAAACGTCCACCAGCAGTGGCATCGACCCAGTGGTGTAAATAGTTATCAAAAGTACCAGGATTATAATTTTATACGCCAGACGCGCGTTTCGTCTACATAAGACTCATCAGTGACGCTCAGATCAAAAAGGTTAAAAAGCCAAATAAATACAAAGTTGAAGAGCATTGAGAATTCAAAATTCCAAAAAGTTGTGTCAAAAATGGCTAAGGTAATCTACTCCTGGGGTAAGAAAATCCTTAGTTTTTCGAAAAATTCAAAGTTTTGTAAACAGAAAATTTATAAAAATGACCATATAATTGATATTCATGTCAACACCGAAGTGCTGACAACTGGGCTAGTGATACCCTCGGGGACGAAACGTCCACCAGCAGTGGCATCGACCCAGTGGTGTAAATAGTTATCAAAAGTACCAGGATTATAATTTTATACGCCAGACGCGCGTTTCGTCTACATAAGACTCATCAGTGACGCTCAGATCAAAAAGGTTAAAAAGCCAAATAAATACAAAGTTGAAGAGCATTGAGAATTCAAAATTCCAAAAAGTTGTGTCAAATATGGCTAAGGTAATCTACTCCTGGGGTAAGAAAATCCTTAGTTTTTCGAAAAATTCAAAGTTTTGTAAACAGAAAATTTATAAAAATGACCATATAATTGATATTCATGTCAACACCGAAGTGCTGACTACTGGGCTAGTGATACCCTCGGGGATGAAACGTCCACCAGCAGTGGCATCGACCCAGTGGTGTAAATAGTTATCAAAAGTACCAGGATTATAATTTTATACGCCAGACGCGCGTTTCGTCTACATAAGACTCATCAGTGACGCTCAGATCAAAAGGTTAAAAAGCCAAATAAATACAAAGTTGAAGAGCATTGAGAATTCAAAATTCCAAAAAGTTGTGTCAAATATGGCTTAGGTAATCTACTCATGGGGTAAGAAAATCCTTAGTTTTTCGAAAAATTCAAAGTTTTGTAAACAGAAAATTTATAAAAATGACCATATAATTGATATTCATGTCAACACCGAAGTGCTGACTACTGGGCTAGTGATACCCTCGGGACGAAACGTCAACCAGCAGTGGCATCGACCCAGTGGTGTAAATAGTTATCAAAAGTACCAGGATTATAATTTTATACGCCAGACGCGCGTTTCGTCTACATAAGACTCATCAGTGACGCTCAGATCAAAAAGGTTAAAAAGCCAAATAAATACAAAGTTGAAGAGCATTGAGAATTCAAAATTCCAAAAAGTTGTGTCAAATATGGCTAAGTTAATCTACTCCTGGGGTAAGAAAATCCTTAGTTTTTCGAAAAATTCAAAGTTTTGTAAACAGAAAATTTATAAAAATGACCATATAATTGATATTCATGTCAACACTGAAGTGCTGACTACTGGGCTAGTGATACCCTCGGGGACGAAACGTCCACCAGCAGTGGCATCGACCCAGTGGTGTAAATAGTTATCAAAAGTACCAGGATCATAATTTTATACGCCAGACGCGCGTTTCGTATAAACTATAAATGCCAATTAACGGATCAAATAAGCCTCTGCGGGTTAATCGATTATGATTTAGTTATACAGGAAATTGTAAGCTTTCCGTCCAACAGTGAATAATTAAAAACAGCATGCAGATCTAGTTGTTCGAATTAAAACATAATCAAAACTGTAATAAGAAACTGTAATTATGGATTTTCGTTATCTTTTTTATAATTAATCGGAGCCTTTATTGCTCTTCATCAGTGTATACATGTATGCAATACTTTCATTTTAAAATAAATTAGAATTCTCAAGAATTTAAGACCCAGTAAATACCAAAAGCTGAATGTTTGAAAGCTCGAAAGTTACATGTAGTGCACATTTTTGCCATTCTATGAAAAATTACGGTCAATATCCCTTTCTTACTGTTTACTGTACATGAAAATACTGATAATATGTAATAGTTTGAAACCAGTACATTCCCAGACTTACGTTTTCGTTAAGGCATCAAACCATAAAGTCGTTGTCACATTTCAAGGTTCACAAAACATGCACATGTAGGAGTGCGAGCGAGTTCTGTTATGAAAACTGATAATAATACAATTATACTCTTTAGAAAAATTGCAGGTGAAGTTAAAAAAAATCATCTTTAAGTCAACCCTTCATTGAATTTTTCTGACATGCTAAGGAATTAGTTATGAAGCTTTAGAAATCTATCATTTAAAATAAGGCAAATTTCACCATTTTTTTTAATTAGATGTAAATTTCGGACAGATGCATAACAAATAATAGCATTAATCCAGGATTACAAAATCATCTCCGCTCGAAACACACAAGCGGCAAGCGATTGTAACGATATTGAACATTATATGATTGTATAAAAACGACGTTAGGGACAATAAAAGAAATGATTTTTTTTGTTCAAATACAGAATTAACGGCTCATCCTTTTCAAATGATATGGATTATCTTTTAAAAATATCAATACTCAAACCTTAAAATTGTTTTCTTTTTTGTTTCATTGTCAATGTTTATATTTGACAGTACATTAGGGTCTCATTAACAAATCGTTTGACTACAAAAGTATATGCTTTGAAATAATTATTTGTATCTCAGTAATGCAAAACATGTCATAAAACGTCGCTAAAAATTCGTTATACTGTAGAGTTAGATAGTGCTATAATCGAAAAAGGGTTGTTTTATCATCAGAAACTTAACGCGTTAATCAAAAATTTAGGAATGTAGTCTTTTTATGATACACTTAAGTTATACATGTTCGAAAATTCCGTTCAAACATTACATAACACATGTAATAACATCTAATAACGACCGTTTAATAGCACAGCAACATATTCTACAAAAATATCGACAAACTTCACCGAGTTAAATGGAAAGTTGATATTCAAATTAAGATATTACCAATGAGATTTCTTCCGATTTGATTTTTTTAGGAATCGTAATGCGCATGCGTCAAAGACAAAAACGTAACTTCTGACTATTTTATTGGAAGTATTCATTATGTTATAGCTTCTGTATTACATTTTCTTTAACCGTTACAGGGAAAATACAGTCTGTTTTAATTTTCAAATGCAATCAATTAGTGTGTTTGCTGTGATTAACATATCATAGCTGGAATTTATTTTCGAAGGTAAGAACGTTTTTTTTTTATTATTTATTTTTATTTAGCAGATATATTTAATTGAATGAAAAAACATTTATAAATAAAAGTTCATCATGATGACACGACGTCCGATCCGTTCGTTCTAATGCAGTGTTTTCATTTGCAAGCGTGTAGGTTTAATTAAAAAAAAAATATAAAAAAAGTCCCTAAAATATATTTGTTTTAAAAGAGAATGTATTTCCACTGAATGTTGTGGAATAGCAATGACATTGCGTTTCCGATAAAAAAAAATGTTCCTGGATGGTATGTCAAAAAAAGGTTCTTCTGTGAACAAAAGCGAACATTTACACAAAAAAAATGAATGATCGGTACCTCACTTTGAATAAGCTTGCTACTTCCTAAATTCAAATTTACATATGTCAGTATTGACTATTCTGTTTAGGTTTGTTTGATTTATATGCTATGATACGTAATATACGTTTGGCTTTCGACATCATATATTTCAATATGACGTTTAGAGGGCTATTCCAGAAATACGTATTCTGCGAACAGATTGTATGTGTTGGTTTTGGACAATAGATTTGTTTTCAATATTAAGAAACTGTTCAAAATACACTCGACGTAAAATGTACTTATGTTGCTCGTTCACACATTTACGTATTTCGTCTAAAAGATTTATAATAATAGTGTCTAAAAAAATATTACTCATCATAGATAACATGATTGAAATGTAAACGTCAATTGCGCGAATCGTTTTCCCAAGACTCATCAGTTATGCTCCAATCAATGGTTAAATTAGTCTACAAATATAAGTCAATCATTATTTGCAGTGTATACAAGAGATATTGAAAGCTAAATCTAAAAAAGAAATGAACATTGTTACTTTGCAGGAAACTTATTGCATTAGATTTTAAATCGTGTTGGTATGCATTTGTCTTATTACGTAACAATTCGAAACCAAGAAATAATAACTTTAAAATGAGTAAATAATTGAATTGAGTCATGAAAGTTTTGAAACGATTACTATAACCATTATTTGTTCATTATGTCACACGATCGAAAGTGTCGGGTAACATATTGCTTTTCCTCGGTTTCTGTTTCCGTATAATTATAAAAAATTGAAAACAACACGTTTAATAATTACTTGCGTCCGAAGTGCTTTACTGGATTTACCTTCATCAGGAATGCTTAAAGCCAAAATTTAAAATCCGAAGATGTATAAGTACTGAAACCGCTATAAGTCAAAAATACCTGCAATATATAGCCATATCCATGTAAAGCCAGCTTTGCCTGAGGAAGTTGAAACCTTAGTTTCTTAATAATTTCAAAATTTATCAATGGACAATTTTAGTAAAGTTTGTTCAATCATGTTAGTACCGAAGTACAGACTACTGAGCTGATGAAACCCTCGGGGACTGATAGTCCACCAGCAGAGGTATCGACCGAGTGGTGTAAAAAATAGAAAACAACACGTTTAATAACTTCTTGTGTCAGAAGCGCTTTTTTAGATAGATTTACCTTCATCAGTAACGCTAAAATTTTACTTCCACCTATTTCGTTCAAGAGCTTCCCTCAGAGCTTATGCAATCAATCTCAATGATAGGTCAGTATACAGATTAACTCTAACGTTCGAGTCTTTAAAGGTGGCTGTCGTTACAATAGAAATAAAAAAAAAATATAAAATTATTGGTGTTTAAGTTTGGTAATTTTTTTTAGTATGACTGACCTTAAAATCATTGGATTTTTTCTCGGCTTCATTAATGTTTCCAAATTTTTATTTATGTTTCTTTTAGATGTTAATTGTAATTCCCTCTTCAATTACATGTCAAAGTTTTACAGGTTTTAGACGATTTTGACAATCTTTGGAATTACTCTGTCGCCAGATAAACAAAAAAAAAAAAAAAACCCAACAAATTGGCCCAAACTTAATGACTATTTAAAGGATTTTAATAACATAAGCAACACGACGAGTGCCACATGTGGTGTAGGATCAGCTTACCCTTCCGGATGTGGTTTGCGGCTTTGTGATTTCCTAAATGGGCGTCGTTACCAAGAAAAAAATACATAAATGTCACAATGCTCCAAAACCTTAAAGTAGAATTTCCTAAAATGAAATTTTTATGGTATACTCCCCCTCATATATCATTATGGCATCAGTTATAACAATTTTGAAAATGGTCACTGCTTCTCCAAAATTCAACATAAAATTCAAATATTTCAAAATGTCCCAAACGTAATATAAATTTATGTTATGTTGACTTGCTATTTTTAATGAGACTTGTGCTTTGGAATTTCCTAAATGGCCGCCGTTACCATTGAAAAAGCAAAGTTATGAAAATAATCAATATGCTCCAAACTTTAAAATAACATTAACGGGCATATATATATGTCTCCCTATATATAAAAAAGAAGATGTGGTATGATTCCCAATAAGACAACTGTCCACAAGAGACCAAAATGACACAACCATTAACAACTATAGGTCACCGTACGGCCTTCAGCAATGAGCAAAGCCCATACCGCATAGTCAGCTATAAAAGGCCCCGATATGACAATGTAAAAAACTTCAAACGAGTAAACTAACGGCCTTATTTATATAAAAAAAAATGAACGAAAAAAACAAATATATCGCACATAAACAAACGAAAACCACTGAATTACAGACTCCTGACTTTGGGACAGGCACATACATAAATAATTGGCGGGGTTAAACATGTGACCGGGATCACAACCCTCCCCTAACCTGGAACAGTGGTACAACAGTTCAACATAAGAACAAACTATAAAAATCAGTTGAAATAGGCTTAACTCATCAGATGGACAAACATACAAGTAGACGTGACCTGGTACTTATACATCCCGACAACAAAAAAACAGTAGGAACAGATCTGAGAATACGTATATATATATATTAGACGAGTTGTATATACATTATGTACACAGCCATGTATCACCATCATTGATGGCGATCCGATGGATGCATCTGTTGTAGGGTTGCTATTGCAAACATTAAATTTTATCAAATGAATATGAAAGAGATATACACAAAGAAACTGAAGTATTAACTAATTACAGAAAACTAAACCTGAATACATAACGCCTAGATATAAAAGATCGAACGTGAAAAAGGTACAAAGTTGTACAGCACTGAAGATCAAAAGTTGAAAAGGTTTTGACAAATACGGCATTGTTTTTATGCACAGGATAAGAACATCCTTATTATATAGAACACTTAATGCTATTGCAAACAGTAAATTCTAACAAATGAATATGAAAGAGATATACATAATGAAACTGAAGTATTAACTAATTACAGAAAACTAAACCCGAGTTTATCACAAAATAGACACACATCCGAATCAGTCCAGGCGTCAACGTAATTCAAAAAATGTGACGTCACATACGATGGCGAAAAGGCAGAAACGTTATGCCACATTTGAATTTATGAAATTTAGAAACAGCATGACGTCACATATGAAAAACTAGCATTCAAAAATGAGATAGAATAGGATTGATTTAGAATTAAATACTGATAATTCATTTAAACAAAATGCATATTGCAATACTTATAAAATAGCAATTAACTGTAATAGATATATGTCCAGTTTGTTATGAATCCAACTTCAAACGTAAATAATCGTACAAAATTTAATATAATTAATAAAGAGGAGGTGATTAATTTTTCTATCCGTCACACCTAAATATATAATAAGAAGACGTCAACACATTTGACAAAATATGATGAGAATTACAAATATAACATTAAACATGTAAACTAAATACATGAATTTGGGATAAACAAGTACAGAAACACGTCTTATAGTAATGCGAATTCACATTCAGCAAAACAGTCACAATCGGGAATACAAATCATCTTAACTTGAAATCGTTAACTCCAAGATAATCATGAATCACATATAAACAATGCTCCAGGGAACCCTTTAATATGTTATATTTCATCACGAAAATCACAGCAAACCATCAATAAAATATTTAATTAATAATAGTTTTAAGAGATTCAATTGAAAATGAACATACATGTGGCCGTTTGTTTTCTCAGGTGAAATGTTGTATTGTTTTTCATATCTGACTTTAAGGTATGTGAATGCCTTTAAAACATGCAGAATTGAAATGTGAGGGTTAAAACTTTGATGTTAAAACGACCGATACTACAGTATGATATTAATAGTTAAGAAATAAAAGTGCAGACCTGCTGGTTTTTTTAAATTGTATATATACTAGTCAACAAAAATAACGATACAAGCCTTTTTTTTCAAATTAAATATAAAGTTTTCCGTTCATTGGACCAATATTGTAGGTAGTAATACTTAATCATTATGGAAATATAAATCCAATTAAAAAAAAATATTTTTTTGATTTCGTGACTTCTTTTGCGATTTTTTTTTTACCAAATTTACATAAACCGACAATTTAGAAAAAAGAAGTTCCAACTAATGATGCCAAACTCTCATTTCAAGGTAAAAACAACGTTGCCATCAATTTGTTTTTAAAAAATCATACAGTTTCTTCGTTTATTTGTTAAACAAAGTTCGGCCCCACGAGAAATCGTTAAAATGTGTACATTATCAACTGATTTACCATAGACAGTATGTGTAAAGTGATATTCAAAAAGCGGTAACAATTCTAAAACTAATCCGAAAGGTCCCAAATTTACTCTGGGTTGTTTTCATATCTAAAACATTGATTTGAGACGAAAAAAAAAAAAAAAAATTGTGCATATTTTTAGACCTTTTTTCCCAAAAATTCGAAAAAAACAATATTTTAACCCATTTGTTGCAACTTAAACATAACTTTATTATCATATTGAACATTTTTAAACAAATTTGATTTTTTTTAGTACTTAGAAAATTATATGCTAATTTGCACCCTATGATCGTTTACACGGAATTTGGATACTTTCCAACAAGTTTTGATTTTCATTATCACTTGATTTTACATTGCAAATGAAAGCTTTTTAAAATAGTGTATCTCATTTTGTTTTATATGTTATACTTTTTGATCAATTTTATTTCAAAGTCGTGTATCGTTTCTTTTGTTGACTAGTATATAATAGAATATAAAAATGAAATTTTCTATAAAAACATAGATTTGTGTGTCCTTATGCAAAAAAAACTGGACATAATCTTGCTTATATAGTAATGGAAAGATGGCTTTGAACATTTCTAGAGGCATAGTAGTTGAAGGTAAGCGATTCAGAATCTTGTATAGTTGTTAATAATTAAGTGTTTACCCCTTGAACTTTCTCTGCTACATTGTAGTTGTCTTTTCCTGATTAATTCTACATGAATGTTTTCCCTTTTCTCCTGTTTATCCTAAAATTATCACTTGTTGAACAAAATATATATGGATTACTTTAAAGTACATAATCTCAATTGATTTCACAGATTATGGGAAAGTGCGGTAACAATTCCTTGTTACTATACAACAGTACCGGTGACGATCTGTGTAAAAGCGTAAGTATACTTATCAACTAATAATAAACAGGTATGGCCTTCATGAAAACAGTGCAAAAATACCAAACTCCGATGAAAAAAAAAGTTTTTATGTATAACAAAATCAAAAGCTCAAAACATCGAGCGAGTGGATAACAACTCTCACATTCCTGGTTTGGTACAGGCATTTTCATATTAAAAAAAAACGGTGGATTAAACCTGTTTTTGTAGCTAGCTAAATCTTCACATGTATGACAGTCGCAGAACTAACGAATAATCAAAATAGAAAAAAACCAAGGAAAAAGCTTAACGAAACGAGTAAGGTGTAACTACAATCGTTTGATTGTAATACCAACAACACGTCAACCAACCTTATCATATGCAAGCATTTACTGAAAATTATTTAATGAACAGATGAGTAAACTAGTGTTGTATATCCAGGACATACGTTCGTGAATATATGGATTGAAGCGTGTTGATATGATGTGAATAGGAATATCATCGTGTACATGTTGTATGCAAAAGTTTATTTGCTATGATATTTGGATTTTCCTTGACATTTGCATTAGTGCAAACACATACATTTTAATGAAATGGTTTTAGAATTTTAAAAAAATGATTTAATTTTAATGTTATTACGATATTGTTCAAATTTAAATACATTGAACTTTATACTGTATTTGCTTATTATGTTTTAAGGATTATTCTAAAGTAACAAAATGGATTTCATTATTGGAGATGATTGGTATTATATCGTTGAATCTTGCAGTCATCATTCTTCTAGCAAGGCGTGACAAACAATCAAGAATGACTTTCTTTGTTCAACACTTAGCAGTAGCAGGTATAGTATATTAAAAATAAGAAAGCAAAAACAAATGTAATGTTATCGGTACCCACACTTTCCTGGATTAAGCTTTAATACAATAAGTTGTAGACGTGTTTTATTAGTCTTTGATGGACGTGTTGGTTTAAACACATTTTTATGTTGCAGCGCTTGGATAATAAAAAATTCGAAGAGCTTATCAAATGCAATGAATGCTTCTCAGACCTCCTTATATTTAAAAGTTTATAGAAGTTTCCGCCCGCCATGCTCTCGGAATGACAACTTAAATGATGTAAACCTTACACTTTTGTGTCAAATAACTTTTAAACATAGTCATGGAATAGCAAATACCAAGAGAATCAATCTTTTTTCTAGGTGCGACAGCTGTTGAGTTCTTCAATTTGTAGATGTATAAAAGCCTTACATCCGAGTGCGGCCATAAATTTATGTCTTTTCTTCAATTTGTGTCTATAGTCGGTACGTCATTCGCAGAACAGTTTCTTTGTAAAACATTCGGCCTGAAATTTTAAAATTCTACCTGAATTATCCACATTATCTGTCCAAATTTGTGCCCAATCCTTGTGCTATCACTTTTAAATTGCAATGTGTAAGCAATGACTGCCAGAAGATTAAAAGAATATTTTTCTCAACAGGTATTTTATGCACATTCTCCCTTTTCAAACTATTTCCTTACCAATGTGGATTTTTTTTATAAATGGCGGACTTCGTTTCTAGTAGTTATCAAAGGTACCAGGATTATGATTTAGTACGCCAGACGCGCGTTTCGTCTACATAAGACTCATCAGTGACGCTCATATCAAAATATTCATCAAGCCAAACAAGTACAAAGTTGAAGAGCATTAAGGATTCAAAATTCTAAAAAGTTGTGCCAAATACGGCTAAGGTAATATATGCCTGGGATGAGAAAATCCTTAGTTTTTCGAAAAATTCAAAGATTTGTAAACAGGAAATTTATAAAAATGACCACATTATTGTGACTAAACGATTCCCAAGGATGACGAATCACGTTTTCAAAATTAGCAACATTATCTATCCCACGTCTATCCGAATGAAAACTTAAAACTTCCACACATATTACTATACCTGTTTTTTTTTAATACAGCAAACCTATGAGATCCTGATTTTAAATTACAACAGAATGTAAAAACAAAACTCCTAATACTGATCAATTTTCTCTTTCGTCGACCCTGTAGAAAGTAAGACCTGTCTTGCATGTTATGACTGGAGCTATGGTATCCTATAAAATTGATAGTTTTCATAAATCTAAATTCTAGCTATTTATATGAAGCTTACACTTGCTCATACAAAAGCTTCTAAAAGACAATAAATAAAAGTAGACATTTTTAGTACGCTTAGTATTAATAATGTGGTGACATTCATAATTCAACATAACCCCCAACAGTATAAAAATCAGTTATATCCTTGATTGAAGTCAACTGTTTTTTTTACCATCAGACTAAACTGATGTCTTTCAGCTTCAAATAACAATCTGACACAGTTGTAGACCTCATATCTCGTTAAAAGCTGCTTTCATTTTCTATTTGTTACATAACATCTGTACCTTATATAGTATGACATATATATCTCTTTATTGGAACACTAATAATAGTTTTTTTTTTATCTGATAATGTTAATAATTATATCCTTAGGGTTCTTTGATTGAGTAAAGTTTCTAATTACAGGTAACAAACCTGGATATTATTACAGTAAAACCTGACTTAACCGAACCCCTTCGGGACTAGATGTTTTGTTCGGTTTTGGCAGGTATTCGGTTTCATCAGGTTCACAATGCATAAAATGTGATATATTTGGTCTTCAGAACAAGTGTGGATAAGACAGGTTTCCGGTTTATTCAGGGTTCGGTTTAATCAGGTTTTACAGAATCAACAATCATATCCCATCTTTTTATCTTTATAACAATAAACTTTTTTTTTTTCATGTAACCGACTTTTGACTCCGGATTATATAATTTATTGACATGTTACCTTTTCAGTGGTAGGATATTCTGGTAGTTGTTCAAGTTAGAACAAGTTAGAACAACCAAAAATTAAACAAATAAACGGTGTAATTTGAGTGTTCTGTTTGCCGATGATTTTGTCGTGTAAAGAAAATGTAAAGCAGTTAATTTTAACAAAAATATATTGTACCGATTTTAGTATTTTACATTGCTCTTACTTGACTTGATAGAAGAATATCTCACCACGGAAAAGGTAACATGTCAAAAATTACATAATCCTAATTCAAAAGTCGGTAATTTGAAAATAGTTTATTGACTACACATATTTTTGGAGATTATATTCAATTATAGCTGTAACACATGAAGAATAAAACCGATAATTCTCTAATTAACACAAACTGATTGATTATTTAGAAACGAATTTATTGGTTGGTTTTAGGATGTACAAAGTATAAATATGTCAATTTCCAATTACTGATGAAATTCAAAATAAGAAATGATGTATGCGTTTATTCCGAGTGATAAAATGTCGAATGGTAAAGTCTAATTTTTTCTTCCCGACATAAATCAGATTGTTTTAGAAATTCCAAGAGTCAAATTCTATAAGGTAAAAATTAATTTCCTTGAAAATAAATAGCAACAACAAAAAATATAATATGTAGCTGTGCTTCGATCAAATCTAACACTGTTTTTAGAAAATTTTCATGGTTTTGTTCCATAACTTAAAAATATCGAAAGTAATCTTCATCCTGTTTATTTTAATGATTTGTTGAAACAACTATCAAAATTGATTTTTTTCGTTCTTGATATAGATTTTGATATTTGTAAAAAAGGAAAACAACACGTAATAAATTTGATGCATACGAAGCGTTTTCCTGATTTATATTTACCAGGAACGTAGCATATATAACAGATGTTGTTGAGTGATGTCATAAAAAATAGTTTACTTGTTATTGGGCTCAAATATTTCAAATAAAAGAGTGCTGAAAAGATACCAGAGGGACATTTCAACCCATAGATCGAAAAGAAAATGAAACGCCATGGTTAAAAAGAAAAGGACAACCAAACAATATTATCCAAAGCACAACATAGAAAACTAAAACTAATAAACACAAACCCCACAAGAAATGGGATCAGGTGCTCTTGAATGGTAAACAGATCCTGCTCCACATGTGTCACCTGTCGTGTTACATATCCTGTAAATAATCTTATTACGGTAGGTAGGTCACATTCGAGGAAAGGAGAACGAGATTGTAGTTACAAAACAAGGAACATAACAAATACAAATAAATGAAAAAAGGAGGTTCTTGTCCGATAGACATCAATCAGAGTCCAAATGATGTGAATGTAGAAACACTACAAAATTCACTCACCATACGGTAGAGTTAACTGTTAAAGGCTAAGAGATGATACGATGTTAAAAGATTTAAACGAGAATCATGGTGGCAAAATTTCTAATAAAACAAAAACACGAATATGACAGAATGCAACCAATCGCACCGAATAACTGGTTTCTGACTTGAAATATGCGTATGTTACAGTGAATTTGTATAATCAGGGATTATGTAGAATTCCTAAAATGTCCAGGGGTAATGTATAATCACTGGTTAGTTTAGGGATTTTACATAATCACTAAAATGTTCAAGAAGTATGTATAATCACTAGAAAAAACGTCAGGGATTATACAGAATAACTAAAATGATATTAAAATATATGCATATTGAAATATGATAAAAGTTGACAGTATTATATCAAACTAATAACCTTAATATTGTAAAATGTTAGGCATAATATATTAATATGAAAGACACAAACAAAATTGAAATGTTAAACACAATTTAATTAAATGATAAGCACAATATTTTTAAATGATCAGCAAAATATATATTGAATAATTGATGTTTTGTTTTTAATACTGACTTTATCAATATTAATATCAAGCGCGCCCTTTTTGATACTGACTGTATCAGTAATAATAATATCAAGCAAGCCCACAAGGGCGGGTTGGTGAAGTAAGTATGAAAATATTAAATGGCATAATGATTATTCTTTTTATCGTATTGTTTTAGCAATTGTTTTTAGGTTGAGAATATGAATTAAAATGAAATTGTCATTTAAACTATATTTATGCGTACAATCGTTTTGATAATATTTTAAAAATAAACATTTTATTTACAAACTAGGATGGCATCGACTTTTACACATTTGCCCTGCTTTTCTACATGTATATCTACTAAATTCATATTTTTTTTTACCACAATGTCAACATTTAAAAAAAACCTTGTCCTCCATATCGAATAATATTTTACGGCACGTCTCAGAGAAATAGAGTTTTCAGCACATATATCTGTAGGTACCAATGAAGGGAAATCAACAACCTCAAACTGATATCGTGTATTAAAGATCCGAGCAGGAGTCCATACTACTTGGCAAGGCGATATCCTTCTTCAAACTTTGTGAATAATGACCATTATTTTTTTATCTCCCTTTCCTGGAACCACTAGTGGAATTGGTTTGAGATTTATGGTGCATTTTGTTTTTCCTCTGCAATTTTCATTAACTTTTGAGCATATGTTTTTTTCAACCCAAGCAACATATGTGCCTGTACAGAGCTTATTTGTTAGTTACATTATGAGGTTCAACACTTGAATAAAATATAAAGGGAAACACGCATCACTTAAGATTCACATAGCAGATAGAGAATGAAAACTGAAAATAAGAAAAAAAAATAATTGATAATTTGTCTATGTTAATTTGTTTCATCATCTTAGGAACGTTTAATTATTGATAACCCCTGAAATCATATTAGGGAATTTGTACAATACTAATTAAAATTATCAGTGATTATGTAAAATCACTGGTCATTTCATGAAATCTGTATAATCACTAATGATTTTAGTGGTTCTACATAATCCCTGAAAAAATCAGTGATTCTACATAATCCCTGAAAAATCAGTGATTCTACATAATCTCTGATTATACAAATTCACTGTAACACGTATACAGAATGCATAAGGGGGAAAAGGGTTAACATTTATGTGAGCGTGTATCATCTATCTCTTTTTCTCCTTACCTGGGATATGATGTGTAACAGTACAATAACAAAACAGCAGCCTGAAAGAACACAAATTAAACTATATTTAAGACAAACATTAGTCATAAAAATAATCAAAGTGCACGTAGGCTTCTACATTTACACTCTTCTTTTTCAGATCTTTGTGTTGGTCTTCTATATGTAATGCCAGAATGTATTTTTGATCGATTCTTAGAACACTGGGAGAAACATTCGTGTTTTATATTTTATGGATATTTCACAAATTTAGTCATCAATGCATCAACTTTTCTTATATTAGTATTAACCGTAGATAGACTGTTTGTGATTGTTCGTCCGGTATCTTCATATACAACAGGGAAAACGTATAGATATGGACTTATAATTAGTGCCTGGAGTGTCGCTGTACTAATAGCCATACCTTACGCGATGCATATAACCTACTACTATAGTTCTAAAGACGGAATAGATGGATACATATGTCGGCATAATTTTGGAAATGGTATTTATGTAAGTAATATCTAAGCATATTAATATAACATTATCAGTCAAAATTGGAAATTATTTCAAAAGTTCAAATTTGTACTAAACAGAATCATTTTAGCGCATTTGACACTTCATTCTTAATTAAATGATGCTCTATGCTGAAATATTTGATAATCCAAAATCGATAACGTTTGTTATTCCATATTGATAAAATATTAGTAGGTTTTTCTATATGAATGGGATTTTGAATAAATAAGCATATTCACCTACGGAAAAAGGATATTCACCGCGCAAAACGTCGCGTGCTTTTACGTGTATAATTTTGATAAAAAAAACGTTTGATGTACAATTGGTTTTGGTAAATATTTTCCATTACATCAATTTCTCTCGGAATATGGAATAAAACATTTACTGTCTTTGTTTTCGGTAAATATGTGGTTTTATTGACTTTTGAAAAACTGATATTCACTTCGGCCGTTGGCCGTTTTTCAAAAGTCAATAAAACCACACATTTACCTCACCAAAAGACAGTAATTGTATAATATCTGATGGAGGAAAATAGAGCATTGTCTTCGGACTGGTTACCATCATTGTAATGTCGCATGGAGGTCTTACTTAGTCACCTAACAACGCCCTGTACAAATATTGTTGGCTGTTTTCTTTGTTATATAGGTTTGTAATTGTTTCTGTATTAAAATGTATGATACGTTTGCAAGTATTTGAAAGAAGACAAATGTATGTGAAACAAAATAAAAAAGCTTCCGATTTAGAAATTGTTCACAGACTATTAACATAAAGATGTAAGTGTAAGAAGATGTGATATTAGTGCCAATGAGACAAGTTTCCATCCAAGTCACAATTTTTACAAGTAAACCGTTATGGGTCAATGTACGGCCTTCAAAACGGAACTTTTGCTCACACCAAAGAGCAAGTTCTAAAGAGCCTCAAAAATGACTAGAGTAAAACCATCGGTCTCATCTATATAAACGGGAAACACTTGAAACACTTATGAACCACATCAACAAACAACAACTACTGAACATTATGTTTTAACAGACGTCAACCTTCACCCTTACCTGAAATAATAGTAATATTATGCATAGATTATATAAAAGACGTATTAAAAGTTCGATTCAATACTTATTTGCATTTACAGGCTGTAGTTGTTGGTGAGGTGTTTATTAGTATTGTAATACCCGTATGTGTAATTACGGTGTCTTATGTCTGGATGATACGTATCATATGGCGAAGAGAAAAAGCAACAAATTTCATGACATTGAAACAGCCCCGGCTGTCAAAAGGTGAGTACCATATTTCTTATGAAGTTCAATGAACTAACTTTGAACCGGCTAAGCTAAGGTTTAGTATTGAGATTATTCAATACGGTTATTTATAAATTAAATCATGTATAATGTTATTTAGCACCCTATGTTTTGATTCAGAGCATTTAAATGCAGAATTCAGCAACATGTATCTTGAAGCTGTGGTCTAAACGTCAAACTCAAATGTGAAAAAAATGAGATGTATCGCACAGAGCAAGAAGGATTTTTCAAAGATAATACAACCAATTTTCTTATTTGTATTTGAACTATGTTGGGTTTGTTTATATTTTTATGCACCATTTATGGTCCGTCTGTTCATTCGTCCGTCCGTCCGTGTGATTTTTCGTCTGTCCCGCTTCAGGTTAAAGGTTTTGGTAAAGGTAGTTTTTGATGAAGTTGAAGTCCAATCAACTTGAAACTAAGTACACACGTTGGCTATGATAGGATCTTTCTAATTTTAATGCTAGTATCAATATTACAGATTACTCCATTTTCACGGTCCACTGAACATAGAAAATAATAGTGTGAATGGGACATACGTGTACTGGGGGCACATTCTTGTTTGATTTTATATTTTTATATTTCTATCATTATATCAATCATGAGATACAATAACCATAAGAAGCCCAGTAACCTTGTTTAGGGGTCCATGCTCAATGACAGGGCACACACAAATGCAATAACATTTTTAAATTGAACTTTATAAACAAACTCATCATAGATACCAGCATTACATCTATTTACGCCAGACGCGAGTTTCCACTTCAAAATATTCATCAGTGACGATAAAAAAAAATGTTTAAAAGGGCAATTGTCTTCAAAAACATTGTAGTGCTGAATTAAAGTTAAACTTTTGTTTTTGTCTAATAGGACCGTATAAACTTAAAATCCGTATAAAATAGAAATTCCAATTCCAGGAGATGCTAACAGATTTCTGATGTGTATACTGACAAGAAGAATCAACAGAACCTGGAACTTCGGTTTCGAAGGTCACATAAATGCAAATAGGCTAAGATCAAGAAATCTGAAAATATGAAATCACAAAAATACTAAACTTCGAGGAAAACTCAAACTGGAAATTCCCTCATCAAATGCCAAAATAAAAAGCTCAAACACATCAAGCGATTGAACAACTACTTCATATTCCTGACTTGGAACAGGTATATTCTTATGTAGACAATGATGGATTAAACCTAGTTGTATAGCTATGTGTGAACAAAATAAACAAACATAATGACACATATGAAAAGAGCTGTCTGAACTCTGAATTTTATTGTTATGCACCCACTTCTTAATACTTATTCCGTCTTTGTGATCCTAAAACACAAACATAAAAAAGCTATGCATTTAAACACATATTTAGATTATATACTACGAAAAATAGAAAATCAGAAAATATATTTTAACTTGTTTTAGGTTCAGCAAACATTTACCCGCAGACCATAAGAGTAAACCAAACAACTGTTATTTCAAGGGCAAAAAAGAAGACAATAAAACTGCTATTAGTAGTAGTTATAGGTGAGTTAAACTTCATTGTCAGTAAAATAAATGTGCACATAATTTAAGTATTGAATATAACCTATAAATGGTGATGTAAACTAACTCAAGACCTTTACAAAAATGAACGAGTTCTCTTGAAAAAAGCATATCACACCAGCAGTGGTCTGACAGATAAAAAAATGGCTCATATTTCATCACTGCCAGGTTGTTGGTTACATATGACGTTATTTTATTTAAGTTACTTGTGAAGAGTAAAGCAAAATATACGAATAAGGATATGCGGTATGATTGCCATGAAGGTCCAAATGAAGTGGATGTAAGCAAAAATACAAATTGGCATGCAGAAATAAAATGTTAGACATAATTGAAAAGCTCCCTAATGAAACAACTCATCATTATTCTAAGCATGATGTCGTTTCTGAAAAGTGAGGCGAAAATATGTGTTAGGTGAACGGGTTGATAGGGTGAATGCAAATTCATAAAAGGCATAATTAAGACGTAATTTTTAATAAAAAAAAAAAAAACCCAAAACAAACGAACAAAATTAAAAGAAGCTAACAATGGTATGTGTGTGTGTCGACGTTTTGTTGACATGCAAATAAGTTATTATTTAGCCTTTAGTTGTATATTTCTAAATCATTTCATTTGTCAGAAAGCAGTTTTGTTTCCTTACCATTTCAGTTTACATAACCAGTACAGCACCACTAAATATAGCACAGATAATGAGTGTTTATGATCTTATGAAACCAGGAAGTACAATATACAAGTTTCTCCATGTTCTGGCTCCGATCAACAGTTTGATGAATCCTCTGGTTTTCTTAGTGTTTAATAAACAAATGTTTAGTCAGAAACGTGGACTTGGCAACCATACATGTACCTAGTTATTGAACAGCAGACGACTTTCGAAAACGTGCGCTTTACCGGTAAAAGCTATGTCATAATCAGTAGGTTATTACGTAAAATGACCCCTCCCCCAACAAGTGTGATTCATTTATAGAAAAAAAAATCGAGATACAGTGGTGTATACCAAAAAGTTAATGTTGAAATCAGTATGGAAGATTAGGGGAAAACCACATAAACAGATGAAAGTCAAAGTCAATCTGAGTTGTGAAATGAGGGTGCAATTGACATTAGAGAAGTTTTATGATAATTTTCATGATAAGTTTTATGACTCGTGGACCGATAGACCGATAAAGCGTGTCAGTGTGTCAATCAACTAGAGACATGTTTCCTTGTTTATAGATATAATCGAAAGCTAGTAAATTTACCTTTATCCTTAAATTTACATTACCGAAGACAAAGTAAGAATAAGTGTGGTGAGTGATGGAGGCACAAAATAGATACGCCTATCATGTCGACGCATATTAGTTTGATCATGTTTTATCGCTTAGATCCAAGAACAATAACCAGTAAAACTGCTGAACTTTTTTTTATTTATGTAAGCAATTTAATATAATGCATGAGAATAATAAATCATGAACGTTGACTTTCAAGTTTTAGGTTAAAACTGTTTTATAGGATTGATATGTATAGCAGAAAAACCCACAAATACTTTAAATAAATTTCAATTAAAAAAAACTTTACTTTTTTTTAATTCAGATTTATATGTTATACTAGTGATCAATTCCGTGAGTGTGCTAATTTATTTTAAAGATTATATTGTGACAAAAAGTAATGATGGAATAATAAATAAATAAATAATCATACATTTAGCAAAAACAAATTACAAACAAATATAACAAAAAATGAAAAACAGCATGTGAAAAACCAACAAAAAGACAATAATCAAACATACTTGATTAAGAAAACCATGTCAGTTTAAATAATACGAATATCGTATAAGATTTTCTCCTCATCCTGATATTGTAAAAAAATCAAACAAATTACTGCGACATGTATCTCAACTGACTATTACCGTAAGGTGGTACCTAACACTACAGGGAGATAACTCTGTAAAATCAGCAGAACGTTTTAATGACGTTGTGCTCTTAAGGGAATATTAAGCTTCTCAATGATCAAAATTGGTGTTTGTCAAACAGCTATATAACCAGTGTAATTTTTGTGACAAAACGGTTGGTTCCAATTTTTTTATATTTTAATATTGTTGTTAAAGGGTCAAAGTAAATACTTTGACAAAATTTTATGAAAATTAAACGAGCCAAATTAATTTCAGTGAAAGTGTTGGGTACCACCGTAAAAGCATATGAGTTGTGCCTAGATTGCTCTAAAAAAATAAATCGGAAACACCAGAAGTTGTTACTCATCATAACAAAACAGGTATATACAATTATGGCCCGCTGACAACATGGCTAAGGAGGTGAATATCCAAAATGGTCAACCCGAGTAAAGGTTGTTATATGAGGGTTTTAGCATAGATATTCAACTATAACACGTGATTCCGTATTAGTCAATCAAGTAATTACTATGTAATGCAAGGTTAACAATAAATGACGGGGCATACTGCTACCATTCATAAACAATGAACTGAACAAGACTAGGTCATCTGGATAATGATCGGAACCGATGTTAAAGCAACAGGTGACAAACGAAACATTCCTGCAGTCTACAGAACATGGATAAAGAAGAGGAGGCAGCATACATAATTATAAATAATTCTTATATGATTTGCATATTAGGGAATACGTTGATATGATTGGTGGAGTGGACTTCCGGAAGATGTTTCGGACTTTTATTTGTTTGTAAGTGAATTGGTAGAGTTTTTACACCAATAAATTTATTTAAAAGGCGTTTCATCATAAAATATCAAATTTTCATAATAAAGGGTGTTCTAGGTTCAAAAGCGTTTAACTATTTTTACTTTAAAATTTCCTCATTACGTTTTGCTTTGCGACATGTATTATCTGTATTTGATCAAGTGTCGACAGATTCAAAAGTAATGATAGTTTTTTTTTCTTATTTGTTCTTTTTGAAGAAATGCAAACGTCGTCAATTAACACTAATATAAAATAAAATTGAAAAAATACCAAAGAAAAAGTCAAAATGACACCTTGACGGATTGAAAGACAAAATTCATTAAAAACGGATTCAAAAGTTATGATAGTAATGCAAATTTCATCAGTTAAGAGTAATTTAAAAAATAAGATTAAAAACATACCAAAGATTAAAGAAAAGAAAACACACTGACGGAAAGAAAGAAAAAAAACCCTAATAAAAACAATAAAGGTTATTTAAACTAATATCAAATGCCATGTAGTTTTACAATGATGTTGCTTTTACTCCCTTTTTATCATTTGATTCTTCCTGAACATTATTAGATACTTCCTCAATATCATTTGATACTTCCTTTTTATCATTCAATAATTCCATTTTGTCATTCGATAATTCCTTTTTATCATTCGAAACAGTTGTAATACTGTCCTCGTGTTGCCTTTCGGGGTTCCTCTTTAAACTTAACCTTCTTTTGATTCTTGTTACTAATCCAACTTGTGGCTGTGTTAATTGTCGGTGAAGGTCTTTCGTAATCCATTCCTTGTCATGTTCAAAATTATATCCGGCATCAACTACCTTTCTACATAGGCTTAATGGCAGTTTTTCATTTGAATTTACAACGGTATAAAGTGCACTTTGACCTATATAATCAACAACATTTACGTCAGTTCCGTTCCGTAATAAGAACGAGCTTATTTCGTCATTTCCGTCTTGTAGAGCAAGAAGAAGTGCAGTTTTCCCCGTGCAATCTGTGAGGTCTAAATACGCACCTATGTAAAAGAAAATTTTACAATAAGCATTCAGGTATTTCCATCCAATATTTTATGATAATGTTTTTTACAAAGCACAAAAATGTCGGCATTCAGCTCAAAAGCTAACAAAATCTTTAAACAGACTTATTAAGATGGGATACAGTTACGATATTTGAGCCCTTTTCACAAAAAATCTTCAGCGTAAAATTAATCTTACAATTGAAATGTTCAGGAATATTTTAGACTTGCGATAAATTTTACTCTTTTGTGAAATTGGCTTCTGGTGTCAGGTCATTAAAAAGGCATATTTGGCTTTAATATTTATTCACTTATTTAATCTTTGCATAGTAAATAAAAACATCAGTTGTTAGCATGATACTAAAATTAATTGCAATACGCGCCTCTTAACTAGTCTTTCCGGTGATAAAAGGTAACAAGTGACTATGCATAAAGTTGACGTACACACATATATACATATATATATATATATATAATTTATTAAATGTCGAAGAAAAGTAAAGAAAAAACAAAAAGGAAACAAACGAATTAAAAGTAGAAATCAGACAGAACAGATAAAACTTAGACAAACAAGCTTTGAAATACAACAAACAATTTAAAAACCTCAAAGCCACAAAACCACGATACTTCAAATACTAAAAAAAAAAGAATAAAAAATAAAAAATAAAAAGAACAACGCAGTAATGAAGAAAGGACCCAAAACAATAAATGAAAAAATCAAAAAATCATTTGGTTTGAAAGAGAATGTTTCTCAAACATTTGCGGACATCAACTTATCAATTAATTGAAATGTTTTATGTATGGCAAATTTCAATAAAGTGAAACAAAGAACTTGTGTTTTAAATGATGTTTTTAAATGCAGTGTAATTTTAGTTCATAAATTTGTAAAGGGCGGAGGACTAAAAGGAACATAAATCAAATAGTTGTCAATCATATTCAGATATATGTATTAATTATCAATTAACTATGAATTAAATAGCATGTCAAATTAAGGTTTATTGCACATGAACTTCTCTTTGTTTCCTCGCCCTGCCACTTTTTCCCTGTGTGTAATGTTCCCCTTACTTTTAAATTGATTTCGTCATGTTTATGGTGTATAATTTGAAAGATTTAATTAGATCTTTGTTTCACAGGAAGTTTTTAAGGAAAGTTTTCTTACAGTGTTGACTCTCCGGTACTTGTCTCAGATTTCCCCCTATATACCTTAATGTTATATCAAGGTATATAGGATTTTTTTTTCTGAGACAAGTGACTGTGTGTTGACTGTAGAATCTAAAGAACTAAACAGTGTATCCTAGCTTTGTAAATATAATTCAAATATTGTCAATTATTGGTTTGAGCTACCTTAATGTCAGTCACAAATATAATAAACAAAAGTTTGAAAAGCAAGCCATATTTACCCAGTGTACATTTAACATTCAATATTGAGTTTATCAAATAAACTTAATAGTTTTCTATGTCGTATCATTTAAATAATTGAATTGTATAGGAATGCGTTACATTCTGATGAAGTCTTGCAAAGTGTACTTGAAACATTGTCAGGATTGTTTGTAAAGTATCGATTATTTAAAAGCTTTCTTCTGTTAAGAAAAATGAGACATTCAAACCATGCGCACAAAAACAAAGCATACAACAAAAACTTTAAAATGCTACCATGTAGACCTGAATATAGTATTGACATTAATAGGGCAGGGATAAACACAACTTTACGGGTGACAGAACATACTAAAAAACAAAAAGGTATACACGCTAGCACTGTTCAACACATATCAACGTTAAAATAATTAAGAAATAAAAATAAAAAAAAGTGAAACATATGTCCATCAAAATACAAATTATAATGTAACCAGAGTGCATAATTCTTGTGAGAAAATTACATTGTCACCATCGGGACTCAAACCTGGGACCTCGATGTTTCAAGGCAGCGCTTTAACTGACTTATCATAGTAAGTACTTTCTTAGCTCTATCACTTACGAGTGGCTAAGTTATGACCCAACATAGCAATAGGATACTATGGGCCTAATGAGAAAGACTTAAAAACGCCATGGTCAAAAGAAGCAATCGTTAATTAATCACTGCAAAGGCGAATACAACCATCTTTAAAATGGGGTGTCATACCCCCCGAACCCCCACCTTTTTTTATTTAAACAATCCGGTCACAATATTATAAAGCACTGACACTGTTTCTAGATCGTAGTGCTAAGTTAGTATCTACTACATGTACTAAGGCAAGTAATTCCGTCACAGTAAAATATTTATCAGCATTATAAAGCAGCGATACTGTTTCTAGATCGTAGTGCTAAGTAAGTATCTACTACATGTACTAAGGGAAGTAATTCCGTCACAGTCAAATATTTACCAGCATTATAAAGCAGCGATACTGTTTCTAGATCGTAGTGCTAAGTAAGTATAGATCTACTACATGTACTAAGGGAAGTAATTCCGTCACAGTAAAATATTTACCAGCATTATAAAGCAGCGATACTGTTTCTAGATCGTAGTGCCAAGTTAGTATCTACTACATGTACTAAGGGAAGTAATTCCGTCACAGTAAAACATTTACCAGCATTATAAAGCAGCGATACTGTTTCTAGATCGTAGTGCTAAGTAAGTATCTACTACATGTACTAAGGGAAGTAATTCCGTCACAGTAAAATATTTACCAGCATTATAAAGCAGCGATACTGTTTCTAGATCGTAGTGCTAAGTTAGTATCTACTACATGTACTAAGGGAAGTAATTCCGTCACAGTAAAATATTTACCAGCATTATAAAGCAGCGATACTGTTTCTAGATCGTAGTGCTAAGTAAGTATCTACGACATGTACTAAGGGAAGTAATTCCGTCACAGTAAAATAGTTACCAGCATTATAAAGCAGCGATACTGTTTCTAGATCGTAGTGCTAAGTTAGTATCAACTACATGTACTAAGGGAAGTAATCACGTCACAGTATTACATTTACCAGCATTATAAAGCACCGACACTGTTTCTAGATCGTCATACTGTACAGCTTTCATTAGTGCTGTCTGTCCTAAAATATTTCTGGCATTTAGTTTGCATCCTGAAATGAAACGTAAAAGTGTTTATATATATATATAATTTAGAATGGAAATTGGAAATATGTCAACGAGATATCAATCCGACATAAGAGCAGAGACAACAACCGAAGTCCTCCAATGGGTCCTCAAAGCAGAGAGAAACTTCCTCGCCCGGAGGCATATGTACTATTATTGATATGTGTGTATTGTCTCGAGTTTTGTGTACGTTTGTCGAAAATCGGACAAAACACAGCAACATAAGCAATGAAAAGCAAAGATTTAATAAAGAAAATGAATTAAATTGAATAAAACAAAAAGATTAAATCGAGAAAAGGCATAACAAAATCGTATTTTCAGAGGAACATGCCTTGCTTATCTGAGATTGCTAATCAACGCGAAAAATACATTATATAAAAAAGAACTAACAATTAGACAAATCACCACCAGAGTCCAAATGACATAAAAGCTAACAACTGTTGGTCAAAGTAAAGGCCTTCAACAATGAGCAAAACTCATACCGCATAATGAGCTATAAAAGACATCGAAAAGACAAAAAAACTCAAATACAAGTTTAAAATTTACAGCAACAAACAAAAAATGCTGAATTACAGATTATGACTTTGGACAGGCGCATACAGTTTATGGAGGAGATTGGTGCCAGCAAACACTTCCCCTAAACTAGGACAGTAGTGCAACAGATCAACATCAGGACCCACCATCAAGAATCATTTGAAAAGTGCTTATCAGACCAAAAATACAGCCATTTTTTCAACAGAAAACTAAAGATGCAGAACTTAACTAAAGGTCACAGAATGGCCCACAATCTCATCATGTATGAACAAACCCCATATTCTAACTATAGCTTATAGATATAGAAGGCTGCGAAATGACAAACGTTTAAAGAATCAAAGAAGAAATCGAACGCCCTAATGTATTAAAAAACTTAACAAAACAATGAACAAAATACAAATATAATATACAGCAACAAACGTCAACAATTAAATTGCAAGCTCATGGTTTGGGACGGACACACAGAATGTGGCGGAGTGAAACATGCTAGCGGGCGATCAACCATACCCTTAATCTGGGACAGTGATGTAACAGTATAAAATATGAACAACCTATACAAATAATTTAAAAAAAAGGCCAGAATAAACAGAAAAACAATAACAACAAGTACAGGTTTTATTTACCTTGAAATCTATGTGATATATTCTTTAAAACTAATTGAATGCTTTGTTCTTACAGAGCCATGTAATATTTGTAATAGTTTGTGAACAAATTATAACGTGTAGGTGTTTCTTCAATTTTTTAAATTAATTAGTTCAGACAATTAATATCCATTAATTTTAAAAGCAAACCAGATGTCAGTTATTACGTAACAAGTACAAGCATTTCAAGAGCTGAACTTCCGTGTGTTTTGTCACGTTATTAAATTTATCATTTTTAAGAAGATTAAATAGTCCTTTGATATAAATTTCTTAAATTCTTTAACTGTTATTTACAAGAACTCATTAGGACAATATTAGAATTAAAGTAATTTTAAATGATTAAAATATTCAAATTTCAATTTATTCCAAATACTTAAAATGATCAAATTCAATTAATCTGAAACAATAACCAATATTCCATTTTCAATTTATTTTAAAATGATTGAAACAATCAAATTCAATTAAATTGAAACAATAACAAATATTCAAATTCAATTGATTTAAGTTAACAATAAAAATGTATTTACCGTATTCTACCAGCATATGAATTATTTCAATATATCCCCCATCAGCAGCCATGTGTAGAGCAGTGTTCCGATTAATATCGGATAACCTCGGGTTACATCCAGCTTTCAACAATTGCTTCACTCTCTCCGTCTCACCATTTTTGGCGGCAAAATAAAGAAGGGTTCTTCCTGTGCTATCTCGATATGTAACATCAGATTCGGTAACCGTCGTTCTCTGCTGTCTGGGCATAGATTTCCATCGTCTGATGAGTTTTCGCGGGTCAATATCCGTTTTCAAAGATCTGAAGCTCATTTCGGTAAGTTACGAACCACTTGTCTATCATACATTAGATGTGTATACTTGTACGTGTGTGGTGAGACTATAATAAACTATTGAATCTACAATGAAATGATTCAATTTTAAATGTTACATAACACTGGTCAAACTTTTAACCGATTGAATCATTTTCAGACTACACACATTATGAGACACACTCCTAAAATAGGACTACTTAATTATATATCAGTCAATCAAGCATGGCAATATACAAATTATCTGTCATTTGTCTTAATCATTCAAAAATAAAAAATGGGGGAATACACTAAGGCCAAACTTATTGTTTTAACACATTTGTTCATTATTAAATCTTTTTTTAATAGTGTTCTTTTTATTAATATTATAACTAATATTGTTTAAAAAAAATTAACGTGGCAGACATTTAAAACAGAAAAAAAGTATTTGTATTTAGTAAGATATTTTTTTTGGTATTTTCATTGTCGTTTGAATGCATGTATTTTTAAAAGAACAGTTTAATGAACATATTTTTAAATCAAATTCTGAAAGAGTTATACATTGATGTTCATATATCAGTGTTATAGAAAACATAATTAATCATCTAAATATAATTTGTAACTTTTTATATATTATTTCAAACTTAGTATACATATTTTTTTCTGAACAGACAATATCCAAGAAATCAAAGAGGTTAACAACAAAAACACAATATTGTGGCCTAACAATATGCAAATGAGATCTTGTAATTTGAACGTCACTATTGTCAAATCAGGACGACTTTGACATATTTAATTGCTATACCATTTAGAGGAAACCATCTATCATTACCTAAGTGTTATTATAAACAATAAAATACATTCAAAGGAGATCTATATGATTGTCCTAAAAACAAACGGGAAATCAAATAAATGACTTTGCGGTTGGGAAGGGTCAAGATATTAGTCTAGCTAAAAATTATCAACTTTTTAATCGAGATTGAATGGTAGAACAAGTGTTTCCTTATCGATATGACTAATAGATTATATCAACTGTTTTTTTTTGGATGTCCAGTGACAAGTGTTTTATACATTGAAAGAGCCATATCAGCATAAATATTGACCAATCATGTCTGCAATATTGGTAATATTCTTCATCACTATAATTAAAAGATTATACCAATTGGTGATTTTTCTTCTTTTGTCCAATGACAAACATGTTATCAGTACATTAAAAGAGTTACATTTGCAGAAATTGACCAACTGTTTTTGTTAGATAAAAACGCAGATTAGGGATTTTCTTAGTCTTAGATGCATGACTTTTTTATTAGTTGTGAGTGGCTTTGAACAATAGCTGTCAGATAACTGCGAGTACTCTCAGATCTGTTCATTGACAGTGTCTTTTTTGTCGGGATATACAAGTACCCGGCCACGTCCACTTGTATTTTTGTTCATCTGATGAGTTAAGCCTTTTTCAACTGATTCATATTTCGTTCTTATGTTTTACTGTTATACCACTGTCACAGGTAAGGGGAGGGTTGAGATCCAGCTCACATGTTTAACCCCGGCACATTATTTATATATGTGCCTGTCCCGAGTCAAGAGACTGTGATTCAGCGGTTTTCCTTTGTTTATGTGTTACATATTTGTTTTTTGTTAATTTTTTTTTTATATAAATGAGACCGTTAATTTTTTCGTTTGAATTGTTTTAAATCGTCTTTTTGAGGCCTTTTATATCTGACTATGCGGTATGGGCTTTGCTCATTGTTGAAGGCCGTACGGTGACCTATAGTTGTTAATGTCTGTGTCATTTTTGTCTCTTGTGGACAGTTGTCTCATTGGAAATCATACCACCATCTTATTTTTTATATAATATCAACTAATCTTATCTATGAATTGTTTCTCATTTCCAGTGACAAATATTTCAAGCATTTAAAGAGTCATATGTGCAAAAAGGGACCAAACGTTTCGGGAAGATTGAACGCAGATCAGGAATTTCCCTTTCATCAATATAACAAAAAGACTATATCAACTGTTTTTTTTTTTTAAGGCCAGTGACAAATATTTCATGATTATAAAAAAAAACAGACTAATTTCAACTGCAAAACAATCAAGTACCGGTATATGTTTTCTCCAAATTATATCGACCAGTGAGGCAGCCAGAAAACTAGAAGTAAGAGCTGCCCCTTGGAAGGACCGATATAACGTATGAATCAACTGTCCCATTAAAAAAGAACTAAATTATGCATTCAGTATGTTTTTTTTTTAAATTTAGTTTCAAACCATCTTATTAGTTGTTTTAAATTTATAACAAGAACTATGAACCAATGAGTGGAACAGGGGACTTCATTTTTATGCAGACCCCCTTCCTTTCTCTCTTATATCCAAAAAGAAAACACAAATCGTGGTTCTCAATGACATATATTTATTTATTGAATTTACACCTTCAATGCTCTTCAATTTCGTACTCTATTTGGCCTTTTAATTAAAAGTTTTTTTATTCGAACGTCACTGATGAGTCTTCTGTAGACGAAACGCGCGTCTGGCAAAAATATGAAATTTTAATCCTGGTCTCTATGATGAGTTTATAATTATAGATAGACTCTGGGTTCTCTTAGTAAACGAAATAATTCTTTTTTCACAAACCAGTCTAGTGATTCAGACACAAAGTTTACAAAAACTGTTGTCGGCATGATGTATCAGCATATGAGTATTGACACAAAGTCATAGCTAGTTTTTGATCGGTAGGTGAATGATTAAAGTTACGTGACAAACAGTTCATGCATTTTGAGGAAGAGAACACCATATTACCAATGAAGTAAGTTTTGTTAATTCGACCAATTGAGATTAAGGATACAAATCTCAGCTGTCACTTTTTGTCACACAAAATTGGGGTTTTGGTGCATAATCTACATAAAATCTGTAATTTTTTCACAACACGTAGCATGAAAAAAAAACGCGGTGACCCGTACTTTAAATATATTTTGTTAAAAGTATGATATTAACTACATTTTGGATTTTAGTTTAGAATCCCCCCGATACCCCATCTACATAAACGTTCACACTACATTGTGTCAGCACTTTTCGCAATGTATTCCATACGAAATAGGGTCAGCATCAACTAATACCAAACCCTACTAGGTTAAAAGGAAAATCACAAAAAACTTAGAGGAAGACTAGCAACAGAAAGTCCGTATTCAAAAGCAAAATCAAAAGCTCAAACACAACAAACGAACGGATAACAACTGTCAAATTCTTGACTTGGTACAGGCATCTTCTTATATAGAAAATTGTAGATTAAACCTGGTTTTATAGCTAGCTAAACTTCTCACTTATATGGTAAGCCACATTTTTCATAATGTGCTGTAGTATAAATCAGCAGTAACAGTTGACGGAAAGCATGTTCTATCAATAGATAAATGACATCAATAAAGTAGTAGAAACAGGCGGCTCGGACTTTGAAATTGATAATTTAACCATCTCGATTGGATAAATCCGATAATCCACGAGTAACTATGTAAGAATCTCTATATACCTATAGTATACGTATAACTGCAATATTATACGACGGGGCGTAATCATTGAGAGGGTAACAGTTGCATATGACCTTAAGTTACCCCTCATTACAATATCCAACGACAAGAGGTGACACTAGGATAAGGATACATTTGTTCGTAACCTTATAGCAATCCACCTTGAATTGACTAAAGTAAATGACAAGGGCGACATACAGAGCATAAAATTAAATCAAAAATAAGCAGGTTTAACCTTTTCAAAAAGTTATTGCATGCTTCACAGCATTAAAAACATAACGTCAATTTTTATTCATGTGTTCTTCATTTTCAGAAAAAAGACTCATGTTTTTTTCATTTTTGTTCAATATTTGTTTTATTTATCTACAGTACTGATACTTTTGTTTTATTTTCATCTTTATTGCACTAAACCCTGTTCACTGGCGAGTCTTATGTAGACGAAACACGCGTCTGGCGTATTAAATTATAAGCCACTGGGTCGATGTGCAGGTAGACATTACGTCCCCTAGCTATGTATAGGGTATCACCAGTCCCGTAGTTAACACCTCGTTGTCGACATGAAAATCAATCATTCGGTCATTTTTTTAAAAATTTCCTGTCTACAAATGTACGAATTTTTAGAAATATTAAGGATTTTCTTATTCAAGGCATTTATTACCTTAGTCGTATTTAGCACAATTTTTTGGAATTTTATGTCCACAATACTCTTCAACATTGTATTTGTTAGGCTTTATCTTAGCGTCACTGATGAGTCTTATATTGACGAAACGCGCGTCAGGAGTATTAAAATATAAGCCTTGTACCTTTGATAAATATTAACAATTACTTAATTTACAGATTTGGGATAAGTTTCCCTGTGTTTTAATTTTTATATATCCAAAGAGAATATATAATAGAATATATATATATAAATGTTAGTATCATACAATTAGACATAATACATCATAAAAATATTCTGTTTGTAATATGATAAAATGTGACCAAAAAAGGGTAATGGCCCCGTTATGAAGTTCACGAAAAAAGGAAAGTGTAGTATACAATATTTTTTTTTAACAAACACCGTGTCACCATTTACTGGTGTTTATGTATCATAACTTGTATTATTCGCTCGTGTATGTTACAACGTATTAGATTTTAGAGAAAGAAATCTATGTATTTACACCAGGCTCAAGCTAGCAGCAACTCGCTAGCAGCCACTTCGCTAGCAGCCAGTTTTCAGATGTCTATAAACCCAAAAGTTGCATAAGATTCAAACGTACTGTTAATGTCTTTATCAATCATAAAATCACAAAATAACCTGTTTTTATATATGAGTGAGCAGCCGAAGACACTATTTAATGTTTTTTTTTTAAATTAACATGTAATTTCCTGTTCATTACTTTATTCGCTTTTCATATACCAAACAGCGTACTGCGCGCAATTTTAAATAGTGTATGAAGAATAGTAAATAGCTATGCACTTATTTAAATGCTGGCAAAATTGTTGTTACATGACATCGACTTTTCCATAAAAAATCAAATTTGTGATGTGATATTGTAAGAAATAGCTTTCCATAGTCTCGGCATCCTGTCAAGTAGTTCCTAAAAAGTATCAATAGTTTTGCATTACAAGAATAGAAAATTGCACTCGTGTTTTGCTATTTTTTATGTCAGACAAATTTGTCTTGACAAAATTTCTACTTCTGAACAAGCGGAATGCACTCACAGTTGATTATACGAAAGGTTTATTTGTTGTACTTAATGTATGGTGTGCACGGAAAATATAAATTAGCAATTTATAAAAGAAATCTACTTTATGACCTATGGTGAAAATTCCCATCTGGACCCTTTTACCCATTGGACCTTAGACTCTTACCTATCATTTGCACCTAGTGGGTAAAAAAGTATTGCCGTAGGGAATTTTTGACAGACTTTTGAAAATTTGGGGTAGGCATGTTTGACCCTTAAGACCTAAGTTCGGACCTATTACCTACCATTTCCAACTAGTGGCTAAAAAAGTATTGCCGTAGGGAATTTTTTACACTCTTTTAAAAATTGGGGTAAGGCATTTTTTTGAAATTTAACTTTGGACCCATGGTGAGGACAAACCTTGAGTTGTCCCACCTGGACCTTTTGACCCATTGGACCTTAGACCCTTGCCTATCATTTGCACCTAGTGGGTAAAAAAGTATTGCCGTAGGGAATTTTTGACAGACTTTTGAAAATTTGGGGTAGGCATGTTTGACCCTTTAGACCTAAGTTCGGACCTATGGTGAAGACAAACTATGAGTTGTCCCACCTGGACCTTTTGGTCCATTGGACCCTAGCCGATTACCTACCATTTCCACCTAGTGGCTAAAAAAGTATTGCCGTAGGGAAATTTTCACACTCTTTTAAAAATTGGGGTAAGGCATTTTTTTGAAATTTAACTTTGGATCGATGGTGAGGACAAACCATGAGTTGTCCCACCTGGACCTTTTGACCCATTGGACCTTAGACCCTTACCTATCATTTGCACCTAGTGGGTAAAAAAGTATTGCCGTAGGGAATTTTTGAGAGACTTTTGAAAATTTGGGGTAGGCATGTTTGACCCTTAAGACCTAAGTTCGGACCTATGGTGAAGACAAACTATGAGTTGTCCCACCTGGACCTTTTGGTCCATTGGACCCTAGCCGATTACCTACCATTTCCACCTAGTGGCTAAAAAAGTATTGCCGTAGGGATTTTTTTACACTCTGTTAAAAATTGGGGTAAGGCATTTTTTTGAAATTTAACTTTGGACCCATGGTGAGGACAAACCATGAGTTGTCACACCTGGACCGTTTGACCCATTGGACCTTAGACCCTTACCTATCATTTGCACCTAGTGAGTAAAAAAGCATTGCCGTAGGGAATTTTTGACAGACTTTTGAAAATTTGGGGTAGGCATGTTTGACCCTTAAGACCTAAGTTCGGACCTATGGTGAAGACAAACTATGAGTTGTCCCACCTGGACCTTTTGGTCCATTGGACCCTAGCCGATTACCTACCATTTCCAACTAGTGGCTAAAAAAGTATTGCCGTAGGGAATTTTTTACACTCTTTTAAAAATTGGGGTAAGGCATTTTTTTGAAATTTAACTTTGGACCCATGGTGAGGACAAACCATGAGTTGTCCCACCTGGACCTTTTGACCCATTGGACCTTAGACCCTTGCCTATCATTTGCACCTAGTGGGTAAAAAAGTATTGCCGTAGGGAATTTTTGACAGACTTTTGAAAATTTGGGGTAGGCATGTTTGACCCTTAAGACCTAAGTTCGGACCTATGGTGAAGACAAACTATGAGTTGTCCCACCTGGACCTTTTGGTTCATTGGACCCTAGCCCATTACCTACCATTTCCACCTAGTGGCCAAAAAAGTATTGCTGTAGGGAATTTTTTACACTCTTTTAAAAATTGGGGTAAGGCATTTTTTTAAAAATTTAACTTTGGACCCATGGTGAGGACAAACCATGAGTTGTCCCACCTGGACCGTTTGACCCATTGGACCTTAGACCATTACCTATCTTTTACACCTGGGCATTTGGCCAATTTGACCTTGAATTATTACCTACCAATGTGCATTTGTGAAAGAAAAGAGAAAAAAGTCACATAATAAACACAAGGTATGTCTGAGAGAGAATAAGGCTCAGGAGGTAGAAATCTTTAGTTGCCGGTACCCATAATCTATATCATTCATTTATTCATAGGAGCATACCGAGGAGGGTTGTCTTTGAAGGTGCTGGTAGCAAATTATATCAGACCGGCTTCGTCGTTGAATTGCTGACCACATGCACACCTCAAGTAAAGTCCATCACCATAGGTGATCCGGGCGTTTGAGGGTTTGAGGTAGAGATCGTTACCACTGGGATTCACTGTGCAAATAAACTCACCATAAATACCAGAATTGAAATATCTTAAAATTTCAATTGCATCCACCAAGTTTCAGGTAAAATCATGATCCCAATACCTTGTTGACGGGTACACCACCCAAAGCAATCAAGTCTCCAATACCCAAGGCAGATAGAATGGTTTCAGATGCCCTCATTGCCAACCCTACGAACATGGGTAGGTATCCACCTACTTTTTGCATGTTTTCTTGATCGCGAGTAAAAAAATAACGCGAAAATAAATCGTCGCGAATATGTCAATCTTTGATCTTTCCTGAATAAACTTTATCAAGTAAATCAGATAATCGCGAAATTAAATTCCCTTAGAAGACAAAAATAGATAGTGAGGTGTTCGCCGCGGAGTTTGATGGGGTCACCATCCTGATCGGTAAGATAAGTGCACATGCGATTGATGGTTTTCAGGGTCACTGGTAAGTACTCCAGTCTTTGGGGGCTTCTTCATACCAGGATCGACACCGGGATGGTGGATAACTGCTTTCCATTAACTTAGCTCCCATAGATAATACGGCTATTTGCCAGCTGAATGCTGAATGCTGATGATGTTGATGATTCTAACAATGTGTTCCCCTTCTGTATAGCCCTATCGTGATGTACATTTGCCGTTCTAATCCCAAGACGGTGTTGCGGCTATTTGTTAAGTTGAAATCTACTTCGTAGTGCCTGGCGAGAGTTAGTGTTGCTCTTAGGGTTTCCCGATTTGCATTTTTGGCTGTGTGTTTGTTGAGCCGCAGCTGTCGCTGTATTTCATCGTTGATGCCATAGGAACCTGTGTGAATGTTGGGGATGGAGTATACGTAGAAGGTCTCATGATTTCCCAATGACATCTCATAATCCTTTCCAATTTTTAGTGGATTGAAGCGGGTATGAATTTGGCTATGGTTCCCGGATACTATAAACGAGAACCCCTCCTTTAGATCGGATTTACTTACGAATTGCTGCAAAATAATGCATTTATTTATTTGCAGGCTTCAAACACGACGTTCATCTTCTGTCCGTCAGATTCGAAGTAAAAAACTATGTCGGAGATTCCTAGTGCAAATGCTTCGGTGTTGGCGGAAACATTGCGATCGAATTCGGCTCGTATCTGGATGTCCACCGTGGATTCTTTCAGCCGCTCGGACTGATGACTTGCATAGATGACCAACACCGGTTATAAGCCCGTGAAATCAGAGGTATTGCCGCCGTTACTGATGAGGGTGACCATGTTGTAGAGTTTCTTTCGGATGTCTGCAGCCTCCTTGAACACTCTGGAAACCCTATTTTGAGTGAAACCGGCATTAAATACGACGGCTAGGTAGCGTTCAGCGTTGACAGTAATATGGATGTTCCGCAATCGACAGTGATCGCACACGGCGGCGTCATGGGTCTTATCCACACTTTTGTCGGTTTGGATGGCAACGATTGTATATCTAGGCTTTTAAGTACCACTTGTGGCAGATAGGCGCCAGTTGAAAGTTTGTGTTTTGGGGAACGGCGATAGAATCACACTGCCTCATGCGAAATCCACAGTCGATTTTACTTTTACTTTGTATGGTTTTGTACAGCCGCATCTTGTTTTCGTCTGATGGGGTGACGTGAAGAACGAACCAAGAGATCTGAATATTTTTTGCCACATCGTTGACTGCGGCGGCTCATTGCATGGCATTGTCGTCTGAATCACGCGCACTAGTGACAATACATGCTTTAATACGTATACAATCTTGTCGTAGTCGTCTGAAAAGCCGAAAATATGTCTCAGGGGTATGGTGAATGAAAAAGCTCCTTTGTTGGCATGTTTTGGGATATTTTTACCATGACGTGCTGTAACCCTGTGTTTTCGGTCTCAGCCTCGGAAGATGAATCCTTGCACCACAGCTGGTTGAGACCATGAGATTTGGAGAAATCGTCGAGATAAATCAAAATTCCCAACATGGTAGTGGCAACGCCTGGGTTATTGATATGTTCGATAAGCTGGCCTGAGAGAAGAGATACATGATTCCATTGTGACAGAGAGACATTAGATATGTATCAGCATAAGCACTACTGCCGTTCTTTTGCAGTTGCCCTTCTACCAACAGATTACTTTTCAGCGGGATGGAGTAATAAGTCTTGGGTTTCGATATTGATTAGGATATCACCTTGATTATTCAGATTGTCACCAGTTTGAGGTTCGTATTCGTGAACCTGATAAATCCCTGGAGATTTTCATCGAAAGTCAATCCTTCGGTGATTGTAAGGATGTCAGACATAATGTATGTATTTTTAGCGTGGACGAAGTGGTAGATGGTTTATACCACTTTACCAACTACATGGTCGACGGTTTATAATTAGGAGGCCCCTTTTTCAACACCTTTCAAGGCTACTGTGTCAAACAGTTCTCTACCACCGTAGTCGTACTTTTGTGCGTAACCTTTTTTTATTTGCAACATTTATTTATAGGATGCTACGATGAGGCGCCTTATATTCCTCAATGCTGATATGTCTACCCTTTTTCATAGCATCAAAAATCGACACAATTTCGTTGCGCACACCATTATTTACTGCTTGGTAAGCTGCAGCACACAGTTCTAAGCGATCGAAAAGCTGCTTGAAGTTGGCCGGAAGAAACACGACTGGGAGTCCACTGCCAAACGTATCCTTCTGGTAGATATGGGATACTATTTCCTTCCTTGTAACCCTTGTTAAGAGGGTGGAATTGCCTTGATACATGGCACCGGAACTTTTCAGGATCTCTCGTCAAGGTCGTCAGCGTCGAACGAATCTGGTTTCTTTTTCACAACGAGTTCCCAGAGGCCAAGGGTTCCTTTGTACCTCACACTATTCACGAACATATCATCGCCGTCAAACTTCACTGATAAACTTCGGATGAAGAAACCATCGTTTTCAGATCGCAATCCAAGGTTGTGGTCGGCGGAATGAGTCATACTGAGCTGCAACTACTGCTGTGCTCGATGTCCGAGGACGGTGTCTTTAGGTGGTGCAATAGGTAGAGGGTCGGCAAACTCGGGCGTTGGAGAAAGGGGGCTGGCACAAATGGAGGTAAATCTTCAATTGTTTTGGTGATTTTTTTAAGCTGCTTTCCGCTGAGCCGTAACCTCAGGCTTAAACACTTTGGAAAGGTCCAATCCTGTCACGGCGGTGCTGCATGTTACAGAATTGAATGCTCCGCTTAGTTACATGCAACTCCTTTGAGAATGCCTCCCGCTGCTTTAAGACGGGAATTTTGATGAACGTCATTTATTCATAGCGTTGAATCAAACGCCCCTAGGCGTTGGTGTGAAGGGCTTCGAACGCCTTCAAGGGATTGAAAGAACGCATTCGAACGCACCTTACCGTTGGTGTGAACGCCTTCGATTGCCTCGAACGCCCCAATAGTGTTGGTTCGAATACCAAATCGACCCAGGTCGATCGATTATATGCAATGGTTCAAGCGTGGGTCGAATGCCCATCTTCTGAAGATACCTGTGTCTGAGACATACGTCTTTACGCGGTTTGCATCGGTGATTGCACTGATGACCGAAAAAAGTCTTGGCGGGCATTTGGGTTGTTGTGGGCGTTGGGATATTCCATTATGTTTATAGCCAATTCAACAGACTTTCATCTATATCGGGACATCAATAATGAAACACAATCCAACCTCACTGTTAACACATTATTCATACCTTGCCCGGGGCCGACTCAAATTTTCATTTACAGGGCCATTCGTATTTCTTAGGCTGGGGATCTCTAGCTCCAGTTCCTTTTCAATATCTGACAATGAATACTCTAGGAACTCTGAATACTTGTACTCCGAGGGGTTATCTTTGTAACAATTCATTATTGATACTATACCTATAAAACTCATCAAATTGCATCGATATTTTCCATTTGCCTTAGTGCTTTTAATATCGATGGTTGACCACAAATGTTTACACTGAATGCCAAACTATTCCTTGGTGAGGTTGTTGCAGTGATCACGTCAGATTTGTTCGAAATTCTAAGCATCATGCTAGAAGAAGCATCGGACATTGGCATTCTCCCGGATAGACTGGCGGGGCAGTTGAAGTAGTTCTGTCACAATTAAAAACAATCAATATTGTCTTCATTTGCTAAGCATCAAGTCGTCGAACACAATTAGGTTTGGTCGAGTTTCCGTGGATTAGTTAGTCGCTCCTTTGCTCGAAGAAAAAGTTTCGATATCACTCGGGTGTTGTGGTGGTGGTAAGGGGTTGCTGCAACAGCCGGTAGATGGGCTGGTGAAGCGATTTCCAGAATACGTACAATTGCTCGTACTCGAGTCATCCATCGCACAGGATTATGTTGCTCAACAGCGGTATCTTACCACAGTCCGACTTCCCAATGATAAACCTTCTGATTTCGGCAGGAGATAGCGATTGCTCTTGTGGGCGTTGGCACTGTAGAAAATGTTTTCGACGTTCATTTATTTGAATAAAATAGCGATGAACTTTTGCTTGAAATGTCATTGGAAGACGGACATAGTTAACCCCAGCGAGGTAATGACCAGGAACCGGCGACGGAGAAAAGTTGGAAATTGTAAGGTATGCGGTGCCATGAAGTCTCAGTTTGTAGCTGCAACTGGTGCAGGGTTTATGGACAAACTACTAGTAATTAACCGATCACCCATGGAAATGCATCTACCCGGACACAACTTTAACGGGCCAGAGATTAAACTTAGCAAGCGCCTGCACCCAGAAAAGCTTGGTCAAACCACATTAATCGAGTTTACCATGCTGCATATCACCACGATCTCTGTTATGCCCATCACAAGGATAAAACCGCCCGTTACTCCATCAGTGGCATATCTATGCTAGCCTCGCTAAACACCATTGCCAACACCTCCACACGCGAACGCATGGACCACAACATCATCGGACCAATCATCGATATCAAAACTCGATTTGGTTTGAGTATTTAGAAAATAAAAGTTCGCTGGGCCGATGATTTAGCGGATGAGTTGCACAAACCAGTTCGACGCACGTTTCAAAAACGCGGTGTAATAGTGTGTTGTGGATGAGGCTTAGGCGGCCGACCTTGTTGATATGAGTGTTTTTTGCAGGGACAACAAGGAAAATAAATTCAACTGGGGCATTATCGATGTCTTCTCCAAAAATGTCTGACTGATACCACTCAAGAACAAGAAGGGGTTGACGGTGCGGAATGCCTTCCAAACGGTATTCAAATTGCGTGTGCCAAAAGAAACTATGGACAGACAATGGTACTGAGTTTGACAACAAGGATGTAAAGCAGCTGCTTCAAAAACATGGTATCGAGGCTTACTCCACCGAGAATGAAGAGAAGTCGATTGTTGTCGACCGTTGGAACTGCAACATGTTCAAATACTTTTCAACCAAATTCATGCGCACCTATATCGATGTCCTGGACGATCATGTTCGCCAGTACAATACCACCCACCACCGCTCAATCAAGATGACCCCCGTCGCCTCAAGTCACAAGGGGCATGCAAACAAGGTGTATTTGAACCTTTACGGCTGCATACCTCCAATATTTGTACTTTTGTACTTCTGGTTACACTGGTTATGTGCTGCGCCCCTGTATTTTCGGTAAAGTGGCAGTAATCCCTCATCTTGTCCTCACCAAGCGAACAATCACATAACCAGCGCTGCGTGGCCTCCTGGTGGGTTTCTTGTCCTCTTTCGTCAAGACCATATGCTTCATAAGATAGTTTCAGGTCTAAATGGCCTTGATTTCTTTCTCAATTCATTCAACAAAGACCTGTGCCACATCTTCTCCTGGCTTTTGCATTATATACAGAACAGGTGCCTTGGTATACACGTTGTCGTCAAAGCACTTGATGTGGTAGCAGAAACACGAAGGCATGTACTGATGGTAGGCTTTCGTATGTGGTTTATCAATCCTAGTTTCAACCTTCTTTGTTAAACACTAAAATTCCGCGAACAACACGAAAGGGACTCCTATCAAGTGAGTGTTGTCAAAGGTCTTGTAGGTCCCTTCCTTAATTAGCTTGGGCAGCTCGATCTTAACCGCCTTGTGGTTGACGCAACACTCTTTGTGGGTCTCCAGGACTTCTTTAATGTGGACTGGCACACCTGTAGCACAGATGGGTCTCACAATTGTGGTCCGAAGTCTGGCTCAACACCAGCAAAGACTTTTTTATCAGAAGCAAGGTGATGTCTCTCTCCCGCTGTTCGCTCACGTCTGATATGATAATTTATAATACATTGACTATCAGGGTTGAATTGACCTTCTTGAACTTACCAATACCCTTTAGGCTGACCGAGAACTACATCTTTTTCCAGATTGAGCTCTTCCTGCCACAATTTACCGTGTTATCATGTCTGTATGTTTTGGGTCTACCTCGTCATGGTGCAAGGCCGAAAGTATAGCCCACTTACAACAATCCTCATCAGGTTTTTTTCATATTGTTTACAGCCTTCTTTCAAAGTATTGTGACCCTCCCAGCGGCCGGTGTTTGTTAATATTGACGTGAATTTTACAATTGCATTCAATATTCAGCCCAATTTTTCAGAGGTTCACTGGGCAATCTTTACTCCAATCTTTTTGTCCATCTAATCAAGGGTTTCAGCTAAGATCGTGGCCTCGGTGAAAATCTCGAGTGAAAGTATCCCTTGTTCTTATCATCTGCATTACCTGTTGGATTAATATTCACAATGGTACAGTGCAGTACCACATTGAATTTTTCTCCTTTCAATGTCCAATTTATTTTAAGTTCCTCCAGAGACATCTGAGAGACGTCAAGGAAAGTCTGCACATCCATAGCAATAATGGGGGTCATCTTCCAGGTAGTAAATGCCTCTTTCAAGGCTTTCGTTGGCGGATGCACTATCGATAGCCTACTAATACCTTTCAATCCAAGTTTTTTGCCTGGGAGATAATCCTCTTTCTCGTCTGGGGTTTCGGACGACGCTGATATTTAAGGTTGGTATCTTCTGTTACAATCAACTCAACCAACTGATCTTTCCCAAACCGGGAGTACCATCAAAGGTGGTTCATTTTGGTAATACCTCTCAGGGCTTTGACATTTTCAACAACTTACTCCATGTCCGCTGTCGGATCCATGTCTTCATTCCAACAATAAAAAATATCAATTTAGGTTACCCCAACCACCATCCCTAATTCAATTTATTAGACACATTTTTTTCGGTCCTTAAAATCATATCTTAACACTGTCAATCCTACCGTCCGTGAAAGTCGTGGTAATCATACCAAGTGCGCCTGGATTTTTTCATACCATAGCTTTCAATGTGCAAAGTTCCATTGATATCCTTGCCCAGACGGTGGACTAAAATGCCTTCCCCTAATCTTTGAAAAGCTGCCAATATTCCCTACGGTAATACTTTTTTTACTCACTAGAAGCAAATGATAGGTAATGATCTATTGTACAATGGACCAGAAAGGCCCAGGTGGGACATCTCATGGTATGTTTTCACAATGGGTCCAAAATTAGATTAAAAAAAATGCTTTACCCCAATTTTTAAAAGAGTGTAAAAAAATTCCCTACGGCAATCCTTTTTTAGCCACTACGTGGCAATGGTAGGTAAAGTTCTAAGGTCCAATGGGTCAAAAGGTCCAGGTGGGACAACTCATGGTTTGTCCTCACCATTGGTCCAAAGTTAAATTTCAAAAAAATGACTTACCCCAATTTTTAAAAGTAACAAATATGCCTACCCCAAATTTTCAAAAGTCTGTCAAAAATTCCCTACGGCAATACTTTTTTACCCACTAGGTGCAAATGGTCTAAGGTCAAATGGCTCATGGTTTGTCCTAACCATGGGTCCAAAGTTTGATTTTAACAAAATGCCTTACCCCAATTTTTAAAAGGGTATAAAAAATTCCCTACGACAGTACTTTTTTCAGCCACTAGGTGGAAAGGGTAGGTAATGGGCTAGGGTCCAATGGGCCAAAAGATCCAGGTGGGACAACTCATAGTTTATCTTCACATAGGTCCGAACTTAGGTCTGAAGGGTCAAACATGCCTACCCCAAATTTTCAAAAGTCTGTCAAATATTCCCTACGGCAATACTTTTTTGCCCACTAGGTGCAAATGATAGGTAATGGTCTAAGGTCAAATGGCTCAAAAGGTCCAGGTGGGACAACTCATGGTTTGTCATCACCATGGGTCCAAAGTTTGATTTTAACAAAATGCCTTACCCCAATTTTTAAAAGGGTATAAAAAATTCCCTACGGCAATAATTTTTTCAGCCACTAGGTGGAAATGGTAGGTAATGGGCTAGGGTCCAATGGGCCAAAAGGTCCAGGTGGGACAACTCATAGTTTGTCTTCCCCATAGGTCCGAACTTAGGTCTGAAGGGTCAAACATGCCTACCCATAATTTTCAAAAGTCTGTCAATAATTCCCTACGGCAATACTTTTTTACCCACTAGGTGCGAATAATAGGTAATAGTCTACGGTCAAATGGCTTAAAAGGTCCAGGTGGGACAACTCATGGTTTGTCATCACCATGGGTCCAAAGTTTGATTTTAACAAAATGCCTTACCCCAATTTTTTAAAGGTTGTAAAAAAATCCCTACGGCAACACTTTTTCATCTACTAGGTGGAAAGGGTAGGTAATGGGCTAGGGTCCAATGGGCCAAAAGGTCCAGGTTGGACAACTCATAGTTTATCTTCACATAGGTCCGAACTTAGGTCTGAAGGGTCAAACATGCCTACCCCAAATTTTCAAAAGTCTGTCAAAAATTCCCTGCGACAATACGTTTTTACCCACTAGGTGCAATTGATAGGTAATGGTCTAAGGTCAAATGGCTCAAAAGGTCCAGGTGGGACAACTCATGGTTTGTCCTCACCATGGGTCCAAAGTTTGATTTTAACAAAATGCCTTACCCCAATTTTTAAAAGGGTGTAAAAAATTCCCTACGGCAATAATTTTTTCAGCCACTAGGTGGAAAGGGTAGGTAATTGGCTAGGGTCCAATGGGCCAAAAGGTCCAGGTGGGACAACTCATAGTTTATCTTCACATAGGTCCGAACTTAGGTTGAAGGGTCAAACATGCCTACCCCAAATTTCAAAAGTCTGTCAAAAATTCCCTACGGCAATACTTTTTTGCCCACTAGGTGCAAATGATAGGTAATGGTCTAAGGTCAAATGGCTCAAAAGGTCCAGGTGGGACAACTCATGGTTTGTCCTCACCATGGGTCCAAAGTTTGATTTTAACAAAATGCCTTACCCCTATTTTTAAAAGGGTATAAAAAATTCCCTACGGCAATACTTTTTTCAGCCACTAGGTGGAAAGGGTAGGTAATGGGCAAGGGTCTAATGGGCCAAAAGGTCCAGGTGGGACAACTCATAGTTTGTCTTCACCATAGGTCCGAACTTAGGTCTGAAGGGTCAAACATGCCTACCCCAAATTTTCAAAAGTCTGTCAATAATTCCCTACGGCAATACTTTTTTACCCACTAGGTGCGAATAATAGGTAATAGTCTAAGGTCAAATGGCTCAAAAGGTCCAGGTGGGACAACTCATGGTTTGTCATCACCATGGGTCCAAAGTTTGATTTTAACAAAATGCCTTACCCCAATCTTTTAAAGGTTGTAAAAAAATCCCTACGGCAATACTTTTTCAGCTACTAGGTGGAAAGGGTAGGTAATGGGCTAGGGTCCAATGGGCCAAAAGGTCCAGGTGGGACAACTCATAGTTTATCTTTACATAGGTCCGAACTTAGGTCTGAAGGGTCAAACATGCCTACCCCAAATTTTCAAAAGTCTGTCAAAAATTCACTGCGGCATTACTGTTTTACCCACTAGGTGCAATTGATAGGTAATGATCTAAGGTCAAATGGCTCAAAAGGTCTAGGTGGGACAACTCATGGTTTGTCCTCACCATGGGTCCAAAATTTGATTTTAACAAAATGCCTTACCCCAATTTTTAAAAGGGTTTAAAAAATTCCCTACGGCAACACTTTTTCAGCCACTAGGTGGAAAGGGTAGGAAATTGGCTAGGGTCCAATGGGCCAAAAGATCCAGGTGGGACAACTCATAGTTTATCTTCACATAGGTCCGAACTTAGGTTGAAGGGTCAAACATGCCTACCCCAAATTTCAAAAGTCTGTCAAAAATTCCCTACGGCAATACTTTTTTGCCCACTAGGTGCAAATGATAGGTAATGGTCTAAGGTCAAATGGCTCAAAAGGTCCAGGTGGGACAACTCATGGTTTGTCCTCACCATGGGTCCAAAGTTTGATTTTAACAAAATGCCTTACCCCAATTTTTAAAAGGGTATAAAAAATTCCCTACGGCAATAATTTTTTCAGCCACTAGGTAGAAAGGGTAGGTAATGGGCAAGGGTCTAATGGGACAAAAGGTCCAGGTGGGACAACTCATAGTTTGTCTTCACCATAGGTCCGAACTTAGCTCTGAAGGGTCAAACATGCCTACCCCAAATTTTCAAAAGTCTGTCAATAATTCCCTACGGCAATACTTTTTTACCCACTAGGTGCAAATAATAGGTAATAGTCTAAGGTCAAATGGCTCAAAAGGTCCAGGTGGGACAACTCATGGTTTGTCCTCACCATGGGTCCAAAGTTTGATTTTAACAAAATGCCTTACCCCAATTTTTAAAAGGGTGTAATTAATTCCCTACGGCAATTCTTTTTCAGCCACTAGGTGGAAAGGGTAGGTAATTGGCTAGGGTCCAATGGGCCAAAAGGTCCAGGTGGGACAACTCATAGTTTGTCTTCACCATAGGTCCAAACTTAGGTCTGAAGGGTCAAACATGCCTACCCCAAATTTTCAAAAGTCTGTCAAATATTCCCTACGGCAATACTTTTTTACCCACTAGGTGCAAATGATAGGTAATGGTCTAAGGTCAAATGGCTCAAAAGGTCCAGGTGGGACAACTCATGGTTTGTCATCACCATGGGTCCAAAGTTTGATTTTAACAAAATGCCTTACCCTAATTTTTAAAAGGGTATAAAAAATTCCCTACGGCAATACTTTTTTCAGCCACTAGGTGGAAAGGGTAGGTAATGGGCTAGGGTCCAATGGGCTAAAAGGTATAGGTGGGACAACTCATAGTTTGTCTTCACCATAGTTCCGAACTTAGGTCTGAAGGGTCAAACATGCCTACCCCAAATTTTCAAAAGTCTGTCAAAAATTACCTACGGCAATACTTTTTTACCCACTAGGTGCAAATGATAGGTAATGGTTTAAGGTCAAATGGCTCAAAAGGTCCAGTTGGGACAACTCATGGTTTGTCCTCACCATGGGTCCAAATTTTGATTTTAACAAAATGCCTTACCCCAATTTTTAAAAGGGTGTAAAAAATTCCCTACGGCAATACTTTTTCAGCTACTAGGTGGGAAGGGTAGGTAATGGGCTAGGGTCCAATGGACCAAAAGGTCCAGGTGGGACAACTCATAGTTTGTCTTCACCATAGGTCCGAACTTAGGTCTGAAGGGTCAAACATGCCTACCTTGTAATGCAAAACTTTTGATACTTCTTGGGAACTACTTGACAGGATGCCGAGACTATGGAAAGGTATTTCTTAAAATATCACAAAATTGATTTCTTATGGAAATGTCGATGCCATGTAGCAACAATTTTGCCAGCATTTAAATAAGTGCATAGGTATTTACTATTCTTCATACACTATTCAAAATTGCGCGCAGTACGCTGTTTGGTATATGAAAAGCGAATAAAGTAATGAGCAGGAAACAACATGTTAATTTGAAGAAAAAAATATTAAATAGTGTCATCGGCTGCTCACTCATATATAAAAACATATATAAAAACAGATTATTTTGTGATTATATGAGTGATAAAAACATTTAAAGTACGTTTGAATCTTATGCAACTTTTGGGTTTTTAGACATATCTGAAAACTGGCTGCTAGCGAAGAGGCTGCTAGCGAGTGGCTGCTAGCTTGAGCCTGGTTGTATTTACTGGAAAATGATTACACGTGGGTTTTCGATATCACCAGCTAGTCAAAAAATTTAATTTTATCATCGGTACAAGGACATCATTTGTAAAGATAAATCAACATGCAAACATCCTATACGTTCAGGTATTTCACATCCAATTTTTTATGGTAATATTTATTACAAAGCACAAAAACTTCGACATTCACCTCAAAAGCTAACAAAACATTTTAACAACCTAATTAAGAAGGATATACGCTACTGTTGTTAAGTCATTAAAGATGGCATATATTGGCCTAAATATTGATTAACTATAGGGTCTTTGCATCTGAAATAAACACATTTATTCGAAAACCAGTTGTTTGCATGATACGGGTTATGTTCTTCTCATATATTTTATGATGGTATGATACTAAAACCCTAACGGGAGGAATTTTGCTTGATATTATTCATATGAAGAAGTCAGAATCTTCCAATCAGTTTAGTTGAGGTATTGAGCTGGCATGTCAGTGACTTCTAGTAGTCGTTTGTTAATTTATGTATCATTGTCACTTTGTTTAGTTTCTTTTGTTACCTATTCTGACATCGGACTCGGACTTCGTTAGACTGAATTTTACTGCGTGTATTGCCTTTTGTTTCTTTAAATTTATATGTATTTTGGAGTTTAGTTGGACGTCCGTTATCACTGAACTAGTACACATTTTTAATTAGGGGCCAGCCGAAGCACGGTTTTTTTTTCTCAACTTCTTACAAACTTTTTTTTTGGGTTAAAATATGCCATAAAGTGGCTATAGCAATAATTAAGTTTAAAGATTCATGAAAAGACATACATTGTTTAATATGCTATCAGAGAATATAATACTTATATGTATTATTATATAATTTAATTTTGGATGTAACGCGTCTTCTGATTGGCTGACGTTATTTTGTTATCAGACAAAAGACATAATTTAGTCATGTGACCGTGACGTCATCATCGCTTTTATATGGTTTTCTACGGTTTAAAATGGAATTTAGAATTAAATAATAAGAAATGATTGTAATATTTTTTCTGTCTATTCGAAATAACATAAAAATGTGGTGCACACTGTTAAATAACCCGCTACGCGCGTTATTTAGTGTGCACCATTTTTTAATGTTATTTCTTCATAGACAGAAAAAATATTACAGTCATTCCTTTAATTTCTCTGATGCTATCTAGTATGTTTACATAATCATCTGTAGCAAGTGGTAGAAGTTGATAAACGTTTGAACCAACATAACTTAATCAACGATGTTGTGATATAGCTGACAGTTTAATCTTCTCATATTTATCATAGGCATATCTGTGATCTAAATTAAGAACAACATTGTCCCATTTTATTTTCCGGTACAATAGTCCGCGGGTATACTGGTGAATTTAAGCTGACTGATACTTGTGTTTTATTGTGTAGACTTCTTACGTTCACTTACTATTTCTATGCCAAACTTAAATTTATTAGCCACATAAGGTATGTATACTTAAAATTTAGGTATGAAACAGTAACCATGATTTGTATGTATATATATTTATATATAGAAACACATAAAGAGGTACTTTCGGTTTCAATACTCATTTAAATTGTAAATTTAGTAATTGTCTATCAAACAAATAAAGTACACAGAACTCTGTAAAGTACATTATATACTGTTCCAAAAGAAAAAGAAACGCGTAGCTTGGGTGAATTTATATATTTTACGGGGTAAACTAAGACAAAAGTCTTACAACATAACAGACGGCATAATTTGGTTGTGTTAACCTATAAGAATATATAAATTAAGTGTGGGATGTATGTTAATCAGACAACTACCTTAAGACACTTATAGCAACAGACAAAATGAAAAGTGAGACTGTCCTGAAAAATTGAACGCAAATAAAACATGGCATGATACCATTTCAAATCAAAAGTTTTCAGATATATTCATATTAAAAGAAAAAACTTGATGACCTTATTTGAAAGAATAGTCAGAATTTTACTAATTTTATGAATGTTTTGGCTGTATGACCTAGATGCGCCCAAACTCAAGTTTGTCAGTAAATGAAAGAACGCAAAGTACAAAAAGTTTAATAATAACATGTTTGGCGACGATTGTGCGCTGTTTCATATCTTATCATGTACACGTGCAATATTCCAAATTTGCGTAATATTAATACCTTTTATGGACTGCTAAAGTCAAATGAACAACTAACACATATCATGATGATACAGACCACAAATGTGACAGTTTATTTTTCAAAATCAATCATATCAAAAGATACATGTATACAATTTGCATATATACTACATTACAGTCTGAACCAATGAGCATATCATGTAATAAATGAAAAGACAAATGTCATAAATTATTGAAATTGAATGTTTAGAAAAGTCAATTAATTTAGAGTTATTTCCCCCTGACTATAAATTTGTTAATAATATTAGTAGTGTAACATCTCAACTTTTGGGAGCAGATACCGCTCATATTGTCCTCATTCAAATCAACCATTAACAAACTTCTTTTCAAGATGGAAGAAGGGGAAGGGGGAGGGGATAAAAATATTTTATGAAATTGAATGTTACCAAATTTCTGTACTTGTTTCTCCTTCGGCAGCAATTTGGAAACGAGGCTGGATATTAAAACATGTGCTTGAAGTAGTACCCCCTTTCAATTAGAAAATTCAAAAGAGTTTGAAGTCAGATAATCACATATGTACATAACTTAACTATTTTTTTTAACATATTTTTAAAATTTACAAAACATGATAACACAAGACTGAATACAATTACAGTCTTTATTTGTACCATAAAGTCACCTATGCTGCACATAAGTGTATATAATCTAAATTTGTTATCAATTGTTTTTTACCAGGAATATATATAACTGAGATTTGGTGAAATGGAACAAGCCACTCAATTCCGCCGTCAAGGCACATCAACAGCAAAAGAATCTACTTCTAAAGAAATACACTCGAATAATGGATCTAGCCATGAAGCTGAAGTGTTAACTGACTCAGATGAAGACTTAGCCTCACCTTTCAATGAACAAAATATCGCATTGGTATTTGGTCAAAGAAAGCTCCATGTAAAAAAGGAGCATCTAATTGCCGTGTCTCCTGTGTTTGAAGCAATGTTCAGTTCAAAATTTAAGGAGGGATCGTTAACTGAAATATCTTTACCTGATAAAAAACTAAGTCACTTTGTTTATTTTCTACGCTACCTGTTTCCAGGATTCAATGACAGACTAAGAGGTAAATACAAATAAAGATTAATAAAATCCACACATGTTCAACAGACACAGTTGAAGCAATTGCAAGTATTTGCCTACTGTGAATATCTTTTTTTGAATATTGGTTTTTCCGATGTTTTTTTCTCTCGATAAACTAAATATGTCATGTGTGTACTTGCCAATAATTGAGGTTATCATTCATCATAAATTTCTACTTTTATTGTTATAAATTACAACTTTTGATCAAATTTAAAAAAGGCAAGCATAGCAAAACTACTCACCATTTGAAACAGAAAATCTGTGACTTCGATTATACAATTACTGTGGATTCATTTATTTTTGTGGGTGTAAATTTTCGTGGATTGATGAAAACTTTTTCGCGGATATTTGATTTCGTGGTTTTGTTTATCTCTGTATACAAAGTCTATTGACAATATGTTGTTCGGTTGACATTTGAATTCGTATTTCGCCTCTACCCATCCAACCCACGATATTAGAATAGTTATGAGAATCTCAAAGTTGCTTATGGCAATAAACATGAACAAATACATAATTACGCATTCAAGTATGTAGGCTTGCATTATCTCACAAAGATCATTGTATTCTTTATCAAGTCATTTATCTCAAACTTGGGTCAAGACAATAAAACAGTTTTCTCTAATTTTCACATTTTCTGACCGGTGTGAGAAAAAATATTTCTTATCTCTAGACGTGAAAAATTTGTTCTCAGCAAATGATTGGTCGAAATGTTATTGTGACGTTAAAATTTCTTTGTTTCTTCCGAATGTTTCTGTTGTGACGTCATGAAAAAAGGCGACCATGCCTGATGACTTCACTTAAAAAGTACACAACTTTCTTCAAAGCTTTGAAAAAGAATGATAAAAATCATTACAGAAACAGATTCCGCCACTATAACTCGTGTATTATGATATTTCTCCACTCTCGACAGTTAAATTTTAACTATTCATAAGCTCGGCAAAGCCACGCGCTTTAAATATTAAAATTTAACTGTCTCGACTGGAGAAATATCGTAACACACTTGTTGCAGTTGTGGAATCTATATGTCTATTCGTTTGATGTGTTTGATATTTTGATTTTGCGATTTGATAAGGGATTTTTCGTTTTCAATTTTCCTTTGAGTTCAGCATTTTTGTGATTATACTCTTTGATATTAGCTTGTCTATGTTATTTAAATGAACTGCACCAAACATACTAATATAAATTCAACTCTGCTTCGCTCATAATGGCAAATTTAAACAAACAATATGCGCTTCAGCAGTCTGTCTGAGTTTTTCACAAAGTCGTCCGTTTCTTTTGATGTTTTGATGTTATTTGTGTCAATGGGTCGCTATATTTAAGACATATACCCCCAGTATCACTCTTGAATGAAAAAAAAGATGAAAATATAAGTTATCTACCTTCATATCCGTAGATATGGATATCTAAACACCCTGAAGTATCCAAGTACAGGGTACTGAAGGGTGTTAAAATATCCATATATGGGCGTTTTTCAATAAAAGCGTAACTTTCATACCTAAAAAAAATGGAAAATCAACTTGTCTAAAATTTAATTTCAAGAGTTATTTTGAATACCTCTATTATAGACCTGTTTGTAAACAAAAAGTGCAATCTTAAATATTCTTTAAAATGATATTATTTTCATAATTTGTGTAATGTTTTGTAGGGGACTTTTGTCCCTTACGATACTTCTTCTAAACACACATATATTTTTTGTAATTTTAAATGTTTCCTTTATATATATTCCAGTTTGTTTACTTTAAATACTAGACAAATCTCATTTTGTTCTGAGTTGGAAAACCGTTTTTATCGATAAAGATTAGACAGTACTTCACATATGAAGGTACAACTCATGTTACGTAGTGGACATTTTGATGCGTTTCGTAGTGGACAAAACCGTTTCGTAGTGGACAAAATGTTTCGTAGTTGACATCAACCCTATCTTATGTTAATAAAAACATAATAAAAATAACATGAAACTAACCCTTATTATTTGTTTTGCACGAATTTAATTGAAAAAAAATTAAGAAAAGACTGCATGGTAGTTGTAGGGTCAACTACGAAACCTTTTTCTCCCATACTTGTTTCGTAGGGGACCGTTTTGTAGGTGACGTATTCGCATAATTTATTCCCCCCCCCCACAAACCTTATATTGCAATAGTAACAAGACTGATTGTATTCATCAAAGCATTTATTTAGCTGTACACTGATATTTTTTTCATAATTTTAAAACCAGATACTGAACGAGATTTGACCCGTTTCGTAGTGGACATTAAAAACAAATACGGTATCACTCTGGTCCATTTTATGTGCTCAATTTTTCGTACCAACAATTTAATTGGCGTTATAAAAGCCTCACTTCTTTTGTAAGACCCTAATGTTTATATCTCTTGCAAACAAAAATTACATTGATTTTTTAAAACTGTTTATTGGCAAATTTTAATGACTTCGTTTCGTAGTGGACATTTTGTAAGGGACATACCTTCTGAAATTAAAAATACTATTTTGAAAGCTGTTTATTAAAATGAACTCTGAACATACTTTTGATTATTATTAAAGAACTTATGTAAAGTAAAAATAACATTTTTTTCTTCATTTATTTACGATATTTTAGAGTATGAATGTTGAACAGGCGGTCTAGGGACATGCCATTTTGGTTGTTTCGGACCATTCAGGAGTCAATATCTTATCAATCCCTCTAAAAATAAACTGTTTCTTTGCTTAAAAATGTTAAATCTAATTCAATGTACTGACTGCACAAAAAATTACTTACAAAGATCAAACACAAAGTGGCTGGGACAAGAACATCATCGGATATGAACGTAGACAACGAATGTTTTCCCGGTCTTATTCTAAATCTGGTGATTTTTAGATAAATTCGACAATAGAATTTAACTTAAAAGTAACGTTTTTTTTTCATTTTGTAAATATCTTATGAAATTTGGGATTTTTACATATTTTTAACGGGACGTAGGCTAATACCTTTGGTAGAACCCTACAGGTAGTCAATTATTAGACGTTTTTAATCTACAGACAGAGAAAGTGAAATGGGTCGAATTTGGCTCTCAAAATTGTGAGAATTACATCATAGACGGTGTGACGTCAACGTGGGTCATTTGCATAGCTAGGTCAGTAGTCCCATTCATTGACAATGTGGCAGTATACATAGTGATGCATTTACCAAAATGATTGCAAATAATCGACATAGTAAGATAAAATCGTTAGTGGATTACGTATCTAAGTTTACAGACATCATTGATAATCTACAGAATTCGATATTTCATCAGGAACAACCATGGAACTAAGGAAAACGTGCGTGAATTTCTCCGATGCAATTGGTTAGCAAAGTCCGGAAATATGGGTTAGCAAAACTCAGGGGCTCTGGGTTTTGTAACGACGTGCGTTAACCAATCAAAATCATAGAAATATACTAAGCCGTGGATAAATATTTGTGACATAAATATACATGCTTGTGAATATGAGAATAGCTTATTTTTTCTTTCAAATGCAAATACTTTATTTGTTGTAATCTTTGAAAAATAATTATTCTTTTTTCAGAGGACACTGCTTACGACATATTACCTTTGGCTGATGAATACCAAACTGATGGTCTAAAGAATAGGATTGAAAAGTTCCTGATCAAGATTCTTTTTAAATCAGTTCCAATCGCATCGGTGGATATTATCGAAAAAATTCTTGAAGCGGAACGGTACAATTTAAATGGCTACCTGAACAAATGCATTGATATAGCATCTCGGAAAAAAATTCAGACCTTGAGAAAAAGTCCGAAATTTGAAGAAATAACTAAAAAAACACAACTTAAAATTAGTTTAAAACGATGGGAAGACATCGATAATATGCATAGTCAAGCGGTAAAAATAAATCCTAATTTCACAGAATATCTTGAAAGAAACAGAAGCCGTATCGGAGCACCAAGTGAATATGCAATTGATATTAAAGATGTGGGCGAACACTTAGGAGCTTTCATGAATGAATAACTAATTGTGGTTTCCTGTCTTACTAAATCAATATAAGTATTTGTACACTTTCATTCATTTACATTCGAACACATTACCACTCACAATTAATAAGTGATTTCGGTTTTATATATATATTTACACTATTGTTAAACTTTATAGTTTCCATTTCTTAAACAAGTGTAAATTGAATAGATCTATTGTTACGAATATCAATGGACTTTGGCCACAGGGTGTGACGAGCGGGGTTTCTGGAAATCCCTGATTCTACATCCCGATAACAATGTCCATTCTTATTCATAACCAATAAAAATTGATCACTCATTTAATAGCATAAACATAAGAAATAACAAATAGTGTTCACTAAAAGTTGTTTCAAGATTCCAAAAAACGAAAAAAAAATTAAGCATCTACATATATACTGAGCCAAAAAAGTTTAGCAACGAAAGTGTGAAATTTTAATTTATAACAAAATCATAACAAAATATAATTTTAATAATAACAAAAAACAATTATGACATGTCAGAAGCAACATGAATGTTAATCACTCACATTTATTAGAATTTTCTTTGTATGGAGCGCGGGAGGGTCAAAATGTGGAAATGAGTAAAGTGTTATTCAAAATCAATTTCTCAGCCATGCCCTAAGTGCACCAATGAAGGATTGGCAGGCGCACCAGCAGCTGCCCTTAGTCAATGCACTACTTTTTGGCCGGAAAAAAACTTGTCACGTTTTGATGTAAAGCGTAGGTGGCGTTCCTCCCTTTACGACAGTTTTTTTGGGTGTCTATGAGATATCGGACTATCTTGCGCAGTTGCAATTTGTCGAAATCTGTTTGTTATTCTCTAAACTGTTGCCTTTTGCTCATTTAATCATGATGTCAGCAACCCTCATTCCGGCATCAACCATTTCAACAGCTTTCCGACTGTCATTTTCGGGAAGGCCTGATTGACGCCAAATGCAATTTTTATAAATGTGTATGCGTTTTTCTTACCAATGGTGTGTTTCTGAATGTAATTGGAAAAGAAATTTTTAATATCGTTTAAAAGTACAGGTACAGAAGGTAAAACATCATTTACACGTGCAAAGCTGAAATGGCGCGAAATGAATTACCAGGAAAAAGTACGACTGTTTAATTTACAGGTAAAACTAAGGATTATATCAATAATGTTTAAATATTTTTTTCTCTCCAGAAACAACCAAAAAAAAAAAAAAAAAAAGTGTTGCTAAACTTTTTTGGCTCAGTTTATTTTATTTTATCATTCACTCTTGCTTGAAGGTTACATATTTTATCCCTGTCATATGTCTCTATTCTAAAGCAGTAATCTTAAAAAAAGAAACGGATTCGAAATCCCAGTGGCGAATCAGTTGGTTCGATACCCATTTCATTTGAACGGTCAACGCATTTAAATGGTGGGAAAGCATCTTTGGAAACCCCATCCTCTTTGGTTGCCCCAAATAAGAATGATTGTATCCGTCCCTAAATGCCGCGCAAAAAGGGAGTTCCTCAATATTCAATCTGTATCTTTGTATGTTGATCGTGCCTAGTCCTTAGGTTTCTAATCCAGATACATATATCCTGCAGTATTTCCAAATACGAATGTTTGTTTATTCTCGAGAAGAAAGGGGTCGGGTTATACAATCGTTATATATCAAACTAATACAGGTTTAAGTACTTTGGGTAATAACATTGCTTTTATCTTTTGTCTATTTTACCAAATCCAAAACTTGCCACAAAATGTCGTCCGTCTTATACCTGTCCATATTGCCAACTGTATACAAGGCCATGATGTATTTTTCTTCGTTATAAAACAGTCAACCTTGAACTGCTGATCCATATTAGCCCTTGTAATTAACGGGGTGAAGCAAAGCAACAATTTTGATATAGCTCTTCAACAGTTTCTGTACTAATACATCCTCGGATTTCATTTGTTTTGCATTTAGCGTTTCTGATGAAGGTAAATCCAGAAAAACATTCGGACGCAACGAATTATTAGACGATGTTTTTTCATTTTTTTTGTAAAATCTAAACTTTGAACTAAGATAGCTAAAGTAAGGTTATTAGTATGGTTTCATGTTTGATTTCACTCTATATAAGAATGATGTATTTTGAATGGTTGGTATCCAGTGTACTTTCGAATAGTCTTACTTTTTTTCTTATTTTAAACGAATTTGCATCTTTTTTTAACACTGCCGGTGACTTTTACTCAAATTCCCTCCTATGCCCTGGTATTTTCTATTTTTGGTTGTTATCAAATAATTGATGGAAAACTGTTTTTTTTTTTTATATAATATGAGACAACAGAACATCGATAATGATCATTTGAAGATCCCTTCTTTGTGTTTGTTACTTTCCTGAAGTTAAGCAAACATTTCTTTCGTCTCTACTTCTAGTGTTCTAAAATTGATATTTCTGTGCTTTTAAATAATCTCTTTCTGTAATTTTATTCACTTTGTTATTTTATGGAATAAAACATTTTTGAAGTAGAAATATATAAATGTTGAACTAATTTATGTGGTTAAGGTGGTACCTAACACTACAGGGAGATAACTCTGTAATATCAGCTAAACGTTTGAATTACGTTGCTTTGTGAAGGCAATATAAAGCTTCACAATAATCAAAATTAGTGTATGTCTAACTGCTAAATAACCAGTGTAATTTTTCTGATAAAACGCTTGGTTCAAGTTTTTTGATTTTTTTTTACATTTTTGTAAAAGGGTCAAAGTAAATAATTTGTCAAAATTTTATGAACATTAGACGAGCCAAATTAATTTTAGTGAAAGTGTTGGGTACCACCTTATAGGTTTATTTCTCAATACAGTTGGCAGAATTTACTTTTCGACTTTCTGTATCACTTTACTACACAGTAGTACATGTATCAACAAAAGGTTTTTACTATTGAATTAAGTTTATGTTTTTATAAATCTAATATCACATCCCTTTTGTAAAAATAAAAGTATATATGCCGGATATACTTTCTTCTACTGTGCTAATATGATTTGAGCTGTATCGTTATTTTTGTTATAACATCTTCAACGTTTCGTCTGTTAAGTTTATCGACAGGTTATAGATATTCCTTATAAGACCAACTGCACCCCTTGAATAATCATTTTATTACATTGTTTTAAATATCAGTTTATAGTCAGATTAAGTAACGCTCCATCTAAATTCCATATACCTTGGTCATATTTTTTCTATATACAATCGAAAATGTACTTATTTTACTCTTGAAATTTATCCAAAAGACTGGCGTTAATCAGTTTTAGTATAAACAGTATATCATTGACACTTTAAAGAGATGGATACGTTAGTTTCTCATAAAAAACTCTATACAAAATTGTTCAAAAAAAGAAATGATTGTTCATCTCTTTTAACTCTTTTGCCATGCCAGAGTCTGTAGCCATGGCAACACTCCATTAAAAGTATTTTTTTCTTACCAGGTAATCTATAAAGTCAGAGTCGTTACCACAAATAACTTTACACATTTACAGGATTATCTCGTTTACACAAAGACAAGTGTGACTGTACCCTTATTCATGTAATTACAATCGGGATTTGCACATTAGTATTTTCGGTGTAGTTATTTACAAATTCCATTCAATTTGATACATCCGTATAAACTTATTCAACTTTGAATAAATTCTTGAAAGTTTTCAATTTCACATTTTGAAACATCGTCTTGATCAATACCAACATTGATGTTGATCCGTCTTAGTAGATCAAAATCAATTGAATATGTAAATACGCTTCGCACAAGCGTTTCGTAACTGCGAGTTCACTAAATATACATGTACTTTGTTGTTTTGTGTCTTTCCTTTACTTGTATTTGTCCTTTGTAACGATATGATGAACCAAGTCGTGTGAAAGTGATTTTAGTTTATTCCGTTGTTGCACTATATTTTTTATGTCTTAGTATAGGACCCACAAACACGCTTACGTCATGTTCATAATGTGCCAATTACAAATCAAGAACCTGTAATCAAGTGGTTGTCGTAGGTTTCTATTCGTCATATATGGTCTTGGTTTTGTAATTGGTTTGGTTTTATTTCACAAAATTGTGAAAAAATAAGAGGCTCAAAAGAGCATGTGCAGCTCACCTTTATCTTCAACAATGGCCATTTGTTTTGGTAAAAATCATCATGAAAGACCAAAATCTTATATAGAGTTAATTGGCATTTGCAGTCAATTTGACATATATGTAGATCTTGCATTGTCAATATTTTTTGCTTTTTAGCTCACCTGGCCCGAAGGGCCAAGTGAGCTTATGCCATCACTTGGCGTCCGTCGTCGTCCGTCGTCTGTCGTCGTCCGTCGTCGTCTGTCGTCGTAAACTATTTCAAGAATCTTCTCCTCTGGAACTACTGGGCCAAATACTTCCAAACTTTAACTGAATGTTCCTTAGGGTATCTAGTTTATAAATTGTATCCGAAGTTTTGATCAATCAACAAACATGGTCGCCATTGCTAAAAATAGAACATAGGGGTCAAATGCAGTTTTTGGCTTATAACTCAAAAACCAAAGCATTTAGAGCAAATCTGACAGGGATAATATTGTTTATCAGGTCAAGATCTATCTGCCCTGAAATTTTCAGATGAATCAGACAACCCGTTGTTGGGTTGCTGCCCCTGAATTGGTAATTTTAAGGAAATTTTGCTGTTTTTGGTTATTATCTTGAATATTATTATAGATAGAGATAAACTGTAAAGAGCAATAATGTTCAGCAAAGTAAGATTTACAAATAAGTCAACAAGACCGAAATGGTCAGTTGACCCCTTTAGGAGTTATTGCCCTTTATAGTCAATTTTTAACCATTTTTCGTAAATCTTAGTAATCTTTTACAAAAATCTTCTCCTCTGAAACTACTGGGCCAAATACTTCCAAACTTTAACTAAATGTTCCCTAGGGTATCTAGTTTATAAATTGTATCCGAAGTTTTGATCTATCAACAAACATGGTCGCCATTGCTAAAAATAGAACATAGGGGTCAAATACAGTTTTTGACTTATAACTCAAAAACCAGAGCAATTAGAGCAATCTGACATGGGGTAATATTGTTTATCAGGTCAAGATCTATCTGCCCTGAAATTTTAAGATGAATCAGACAACCTGTTGTTGGGTTGCTGCCCCTGAATTGGTAATTTTAAGGAAATTTTGCTGTTTTTGGTTATTATCTTGAATATTATTATAGATAGAGATAAACTGTAAACAGCAATAATGTTCAGCAAAGTAAGATCTACAAATAAGCCAACAAGACCGAAATGGTCAGTTGACCCCTTAAGGAGTTATTGCCCTTTAGGTGTAACACCACTAATTCAGGCCCGGCCAGAAAGCACATACCAGAAAGTAGTACATATTTAACACAAAATAGTTCCTACGCATGAGTGTAACTTTCAAAATATGAAGAATATTTAGGTATTTCTGGTATCAAATGAAAGCTGAAGGACTGGTGATCATTGCAGAACACTTTTGGACTTTTAATTTTGAATATTAAAAAAACTGCACCAAATTTTAAAAAGAGGGTACATTTAGTCTGTTTGTCAGATCTAAAGTACCTGTCTTGGTACATCCGAAGTTCTGGGAACCAGTTCTTTCTTATATGCCATGTAAGGTATGTTGATTTTGTCAGTAGAAGACACCATAAAGTGTTGCTTTGACATGCAATGATTGCCACTTTATTTGAACTTAAAATGAAAGAGGTGTGCCTGGTTGAAATGGAGGAATTTAACATAGAAAGTAATGGGACCATGAATTAGTGGTGTACTTCCTTTATAGTCAATTTTTAACCATTTTTCGTAAATCTTAGTAATCTTTTAAAAAATCTTCTCCTCTGAAACTACTGGGCAAAATACTTCCAAACTTTAACTGAATGTTTTCTATGGTATTTAGTTTATAAATTGTATCCGAAGTTTTGATCTATCAACAAACATGGTCGCCATTGCTAAAAATAGAACATAGGGGTCAAATGCAGTTTTTGGCTTATAACTAAAAAAAACAAAGCATTTAGAGCAAATCTGACATGGGGGAAATATTGTTATCAGGTCAAGATCTATCTGCCCTGATATTTTCAGATGAATCAGACAACAAGTTGTTGGGTTGCCGTCCCTGAATTGGTAATTTTAAGGAAATTTTGCTGTTTTTGGTTATTATCTTGAATATTATTATAGATAGAGATAAACTGTAAGAGCAATAATGTTAAGCAAAGTAAGATTTACAAATAAGTCAACAGGACCGAAATGGTCAGTTGACCCCTTTAAGAGTTATTGCCCTTTATATCAATTTTTAACCATTTTTCGTAATCTTAGTAATCTTTTACAAAAATCTTCTCATCTGAAACTACTGAGCCAAATACTTCCACACTTTAACCGAATGTTCCTTTGAGTATCTTGTTTATAAATTGTATCCGAAGTTTTGATCTATCAACAAACATGGTCGCCATTGCTAAAAATAGAACATAGGGGTCAAATGCAGTTTTTGGCTTATAACTAAAAGAACAAAGCATTTAGAGCAAATCTGACATGGGTTAATATTGTTTATCAGGTCAAGATCTATCTGCCCTGAAATTTTCAGATGAATCAGACAACCTGTTGTTGGGTTGCTGCCCCTGAATTGATAATTTTAAGGAAATTTTGCTGTTTTTGGTTATTATCTTGAATATTATTATAGATAGAGATAAACTGTACACAGCAATAATGTTCAGCAAAGTAAGATCTTCAAATAAGTCAAGATGACCAAAATTGTCAATTGACCCCTTAAGGAGTTATTGCCCTTTTAAAGACTTTTTTAACAATTTGTTCATCATGTTGACTTACTTTAAAAAATCTTCTCCTTTGAAACTGCTGTATCAATTTCAGCCAAACTTAAGCTAAATAAGTTTCAGAGTATCTAGTATAAATTTTATATTTTATTTCCTTGTATGTCAAGAAACATAGCTTCTATGGCTAAAATAGAACATAGGAAAAAATGATTATTTTTTTTGGCCTTTGAAGAAAATAGGACGATCCAAAGAACATTTAAATAAATTGAAAAGCCAAAATAATCATTGATGAGAGATTTAACCAAAATAATTAAGGTGAGCGATTCAGGCTCTTGAGAGCCTCTTGTTTAAGTCCTTAAGATTACTATCTATAATTGTATGATATACTTTTCAAGATACATGTAATAGGCAAAAAAAAACCACAATTCATTGTACAACATCTCCTTTTAATTAAGTATTATGTTCATGTACATGCACTGTTTCAGTATATGTGTCGTTCTGAGTATAAACTATGTATTAAAATAAAATTGTAACAATACAACACGATCCATCATTTGAGAGATGTTTGATTTTCATATTTTTAAGGAAATACTTCCAATTGTGCGGGTTATTTCTTACTTACATGATGTGTTTATTATTGTTCAGTACATATTTGTACTCCGGCTTCCTCCACCAATAAAATTTGGCCACCACGAAATAGCCTTAATACGGTGCTTACAAGTGGCGTTAAAATACAAAAAAAAAATCAAATCACAAAGTCATGTACTCAAAAACCCATATCTCAGTAATATGATTCTAAGATTAAATTTTTATCTACATTTTCACGGTATTGGTTTTGTTCATCATTGAAGACCTTACTGTGACCCACAGTTGCAAACATTTCATACTGCATTTATCTATTTACTAGCAAATGCGATTTTTTTTGCTATTTGTTCATTTAGGCTTCATATCATACTATGTTTGTAAAACAATTTGACATGTTCATGATATGCTACCTTAATACCATCACAGTCATCTGTTTTGATGAATGGTCAATGGGATTCAGCTCGGTTCAATATCTAATGAAAAGAGACGTGATCCAATTAGATAATATTAGTACACTGTTTACAAACAAATTATATTTGTTGACATATAGTACGTATATAACCATTAACTGATAAATTTATCCGATAAACCTAAAGAATTGGCATGATAGTACAACTATGGGTATTTTTTTTTTCTCTCGGAGTGAATATGTAAATACAGTCAACCAAATAAACATTTTTCAAACTAGTTTTACCAACTCCACTTATGTCGTATTTCATTTTCATTTTTTATTTGCTGTAATACAAATTTAAAGTAATTTACAAAACGATTAATATGCAAAATAGAGATGACAGGATCGTTGGTGTTTTTTTTTAAAAAGTAGTTTTAGCAGCCAACCCACAGTGTGGCCTTCAAATCTTTAGTGCTTATACTCTGCTTGCGTATATTATGGGGGGAGGGTTGAGATCTCACTAACATATTTAACCCCACCACATTTTTGCGCCTGTCCCAAGTCAGGAGCCTCTGGCCTTTGTTAGTCTTGTATTATTTTAATTTTAGTTTCTTGTGTACAATTTGGAAATTAGTATGGCGTTCATTATCACTGAACTAGTATATGTTTGTTTAGGGGCCAGCTGAAGGACGACTCCGGATGTGGGAATTTATTGCTACATTGAAGATCTGTTGGTGACCTTCTGCTGTTGTTTTTTCTATGGTCGGGTTGTTGTCTCTTTGACACATTCCCATTTCCAGTCTCAATTTTATTGTCATACTTCTTTCTCTTTCGAAAAAATCAACATTTGATTTACCCGACGTAATTAAACATAACGGGTTATTGAGATCGCACAAACTTATAAAAGATTTTCTCACTTGCTTTTCTTTGTGAAACAGCCTTGGCTACTCTAAAATCAGTTAAAAAATGTTGCATCTCAATATTGCCAAGAATTAAAAATAAAAAAAGGAATCAACCCATTAGAATTATGTAAACAGGAAAACGTAAACGTGCTGCAACCAAACAATTGTACGTCAGAAACTTGTCTAACTGTCCTTCCTACAATGATACCGGTAGACGGGGTTCGTTAGAGACAATCAATGACCAGATCAATACGTGGTGAAAATGCAACGTCAATAGAATTTGATTACACATTGTCATATGCGAGACAGATCTACGGCCGCAGCGTCAATAGAATTTGAATACACAATGTCATATGCGAGACAGATCTACGGCCGCAACGTCAATAGAATTTGATTACACATTGTCATATGCGAGACAGATCTACGGCCGCAACGTCAATAGAATTTGAATACACATTGTCATATGCGAGACAGATCTACGGCCGCAACGTCAATAGAATTTGATTACACATTGTCATATGCGAGACAGATCTACGGCCGCAACGTCAATAGAATTTGAATACACAATGTCATATGCGAGACAGATCTACGGCCGCAACGTCAATAGAATTTGATTACGCAATGTCATATGCGAGACAGATCTACGGCCGCAACGTCAACTGCTTATCAAATTTCTGAACGCCATTTTGCACAAATTTATGCCATAAATGTTTCCAATTAACTGAAATGCCACAGAATTGAATGTAGAAAAAAAAATTTAAGCCTAAAAGTTTCAACCGCATATTTGGCAAAACCAGTTGTAATGAATGGAACAAGGGCAAAATCAGAAGGTGCAAAACAGAATCTCAAACGTGCCAAACAGAAATGGTTGACCTATCTGACACTCATTTTTGCGTTTGTTACAGGCAGTCATTGCTTTTGACGGTGACTAATTTTTAAGGGGAAAACCAGGAATTCAGTGTAAACCACAATATTTGAACATTGGAAATGACGTAAACAATTCAACTTTCGAACTGACATTTATTCTAAACATTTAAGTAATGAAAGAACTTTCTGGTATTAGACAGTAAAAGTATACTCAAATGGTCTGACTGTCATACTGTATGCATATGGTCGGACTGTAAGAGTAAACTTATATGTTCCAGACCGTAAACATACGGTCCAAATACTGATATGGTCTGGAACATTAATATACATGTCTTAAAATTAATACCAATGTTTATGAACTTGGTAATAAGTTATTCGATAGATCTGTAATGTTTTGGGATATCAAAAATATCTCATTTTTAATTTTAATAAAGAGGAAGATTATTGATGTATGTATAACTGTATATGAAAATGAGACAGCAAGCCAACAACACAAAAAATAAGGATAAAACAATATAAAATTTTTGTAGCAATGTTATAATTTCCAATATTCCAAAGAGTTATAGTTATTTTTTCATTGAAATAAAGTTGAACTGTCAGAACTTCAAAAGCTTCAGGAAATGTTATTTCTTTTGTCTGGGTTTTGTAAAATATATTACGAATTCTTGTGAATAATGGAATGGTATCATAATTGTCTAAAGTTTTAACATTGATCTTTATATATATAGCTTGGGAAAATACCCAAATGTTATAAAGAAGAATAAATTAATTGATTGTTATATAGTATTAGAATAGGAAGATGTGGTATATTGCTAATTTGACAACTCTCCATCAGAGACCAAAGGATATAGGCGGTTAGCAACTGATGACCATGATGACACTGGACAACCTTTAACAATTAGTAAAATCCATATCGCATAGCTATTTTTATTGAAAATCATATTATTACTACATGTATGCAAACAATTTTGTATAATTAATAACTTCAATTTTTGTTGGGTCTTTTTCATAAGGATTGAAATTCATCACCTAGAATAAATGAAGAAAACATAGAAACAAGACCAGAATAAATTCAAAGACAATGTTGGATCAGTTATTATTGTCATCCGTCAGTCAATGATTTAGAGTTCTTTAAAATACCAAACGATCTTGAAACCACAATAATGTCAATGTTCTTTGCTAAATGACAAAAAAGTGGACTATACAAACACACAATGCTTGATGATAAAAAACTATTAATGTTTTGTGTGGAGGGATATTGTGAAAAAAAATACATTTACTTAAATAGCTACTAGTATGTTTAGCCTAATAATAGAGTTTTTCACTGATTTCAAATGGTAAATAATTGTGTTTCGAAAAAGTATTCTATAATTCATAAATAAATATATATATTGATACTTACAATATCTACTTTGTTGTTTAAAAGTTAAGTTTTGAACAGTTATAGAACAATATGTTGAATTAACATTTTCAAAGAAAAAAAGATATTCAATTTAAAAGATTCATCTTATAACAATTTACTACCAAAATAGAATATATTGTTACTTACACATAACTGTATATTTTTATCTATATATTTATAATTAAAATCCCATAGGACTTTAATTTGTCCCATGGGATATTTAAAATCCCATGGAATAATTATAGTCCCATGGGATTTTTTGTTCCCATGGGACAACAAATATCCCATGGGACCAAAACAAATCCCATGGGATTTAACCAAAATCCCATGGGATAATGGTAAATCCCATGGGATTTTGCCCTGTCCCATGGGATATTGAAAATCCCATGTTTTATAAATCAAATAGCAAAATAAATATAATAGTAACAGTAGAAAACCAATGAAATTATTGAATCCCAATTGGAAAAATATTAATTATAAAATCTTTGATCTTACCTAAATTTACATTTTTGGCTACTTCGTGTATTGTTCCAAACAAATACATAAAAGAGATTGAAAGCTGTTGTTTTAAATATATTTGGGAAGGTAAAAATGACAAAGTAAAAAGAAATACACTTATTGGAGATTATCAAAAAGGGGGGTTAAAAATGGTTGATTTTGATAGCTATTTTACATCACTGAAAGCTTCATGGGTTTCCAAATTCAATTCAACCACTATGCCGAACTGGAAGATTATTCCTACCAAATATTTCAACAATCTGGGAAAAAATTATCTTGTCTTTAACATGAATTTAGATAATATTAAATCACTAAAAGAATTTGAAAATATACCAGACTTTTATTTGCAAGTAATTTCAAGCTGGGTGAAAACAGGGGGAGGTTTTACAAAATGTAAAGATCATTTTTCAAATATAAGAAAACAGATTATTTGGGAAAATAGATACGTTAAACATTGTAACAAAAGTTTGTTCTTTCAAAACTGGGTAGCAAGTGGTTTGATTTACATCAACGACATACTTGATCGTGAGGGAAAGTTATCAGAGGGTTTTATTTTAGAAAAATTAAGCAATAAGTCTAATTGGATTGCAGAGTTTACAATATTAAAATCTTCCATCCCAAAGGAATGGCAGCAAATTATAATTAAAGAAAACTCTTTAAAGAGTAAAATTAGTATTAATAAGGATAATTTGAGATGGGGAAATAAACAAATACAAGCACAAGATATCTTTAATAAAATGTTATATAATAGTCTAGTAGATCAAAAGTATACACAGCCGATTGGTATCAATATTTGGACAAAAAATTTAAAGCTAGATAGCAAGCCAAATATGTCATTCGTAAACGATTTTATATTTAAATTTTTAAGAGAGAATAAGATGAAAATGTTTAGATGGAAACTGCTAAATTATATTATTCCCACAAAGCAATTACTATTTAAATGGAAAATTTCTACTAATAGTAAATGTAATTTTTGTCAAACAGAAGAGGAAGATTACTTTCATTTCTTTATAACATGTTCTTTTTTAAAAGACTTTTGGGATAAAGTGGAACATCTTCTTGCACAACTCAATTTTAAAAATAAGATATCAGTTAAACAATTAGTATTTGGATACAAAATATCAGATAAAGGTTATTATGGTTTTAACTATTTTTGACAGTTTTAGGTTTTTGCATTTTCAAGTCATACTATGTTTCAGAGCAAAAATTGAAATATATAGATGTGTATGAATTGTTTATAAAGGAATTAAGAAGGGTTATGAAGGAAAGCAAAATAATTTCTCAAAATGTATTTTTCATAAATTTGAAGAAATTGATTTAATAGAATAAGTTGAAAATATTGTAATAGTTTATGTAATATTGTTTATTATATTCTGAGTATGTTCCTGGCACCTCAGAAGTTTTTTCACAGGAATACTCCACTGGCGCTTGGACAGTGAAGTATAATTGTAACAAGATATCTTTAGAATAAAGACTATATTTGTTGTTAAAAAAAAAAAAAAGAAATTATTGAATCCCATGTAATTCCGCACATTTTGGCTATATACATGATACTGTAGCACTTATTTGAGGCGGCGGCGAATTTGCAAATGAGTGTTTTGCAAATTAAAAGTGTCCAGTGGTAAACACTTATTTGCTTATCCTCATGTCAATCGCTCTAGACCAATGGACCATATCCGTTGAATAAATACAAATATAACTCAAATAGTCGTAGTTTTGCATTGTAAAGGTAAAGTGAATCTAGAGATAGACAGAGGCATGTGTTAAACCGTGTAAGTATATGTATACATGTAAATATATGTGTTTGCATAGGCACCAAACGCAAATGCCTTACTTATTTCATACAAACCGCCATTCATCGATTACGTAATGTTAGAAGCATTATTCCAACGGACATACGTTATAGCTACTAAAATGTCAAGATCAGTTTTTAACATCACTCAAAATGTGAATATTGCTTTAATTGATACCTAGTCTTCCAAAGAGAACGAAATCCCTATAAACCGTTTGGAAATAGATAGTATATACTTTGTACTTTTTTCACTTTCGATCTTTTATATCTGGGCGTCACTGGTGAGTCTTGTGCGGACAAGGCGCGTTTTTGGCGTATTGGATTTTAAACCTGATGCTTTTTGTTATCTAATAATCATGTTTTTCTTTGTCTAATATGTTCTCCTATTTATTTGTATTGTAGTCCTGTAATATTATGTTGTCATTTCAATGTTATATTTAACTTTGCCAGTAAAGTGCGAGGTTTGGCATGCCACAAAACCAGGTTCAACCCACCACTTTTATTCCCCTTTAAAAGTGTCCTATACCAAGTCAGGAAGATGGCCATTGTTATATTATTGTTCGTTTCTGTGTGTGTTGCATTTTAACGTTGAGTCGTTTGTGTTTTCTCTTATTTTTGAGATATTGAGATAAGACGTGGCACGGTACTTGTCTATCCCAAATTCATGTATTTGGTTTTCATGTTATATTTGTTATTCTCGTGGTGTTTTGTCTGATGCTTGGTCCATTTCTGTGTGTGTTGCGTTTCGGTGTTGTTTCGTTGTTCTCCTCTTATATTTAATGCGTTTCCCTCGGTTTTAGTTTGCTACCCCGATTTTGTTTTTTGTCCATGGATTTATGAGTTTTGAACAGCGGTATACTACTGTCGCCTTTATTTATATACTGACCGACTTTAAAAACGCAACACTCATTTTGTTGATTTTTTTTTAACCAAATCATGTTTGATCTTCCTACACGTACTATTTATGCTTGTCTTTCAGTCAGTTTAATTGAAGTCTTTAGCTGGCATGTCAGTTAACTGCTAGTTGTCATTTGTTGTTATTTATGTTTTATTGTCATTTTGTTTGTTTTCTTTGGTAACATCTTCTGACATCAGACTCGGACTTCTCTTGAACTGCATGTTAATGTGCGTATTGTTATGCGTTTACTTTTCTACATTGGCTAGAGGTATAGGGGGAGGGTTGAGATCTCACAAACATGTTTAACCCCGCCGCATTTTTGCGCCTGTCCCAAGTCAGGAGCCTCTGGCCTTTGTTAGTCTTGTATTATTTCAATTTTAATTTCTTGTGTACAACTTGGAAATTAGTATGGCGTTCATTATCACTGAACTAGTATATATTTGTTTAGGGGACAGCTGAAGGACGCCTCCGGGTGCGGGAAATTTTCGCTACATTGAAGACCTGTTGGTTGTCATTTCAATGTTATATTTAACTTTGCCAGTAAAGTGCGAGGGTTGAGATCTCACAAACATGTTTAACCCCGCCGCATTTTTGCGCCTGTCCCAAGTCAGGAGCCTCTGGCCTTTGTTAGTCTTGTATTATTTCAATTTTAATTTCTTGTGTACAACTTGGAAATTAGTATGGCGTTCATTATCACTGAACTAGTATATATTTGTTTAGGGGACAGCTGAAGGACGCCTCCGGGTGCGGGAAATTTTCGCTACATTGAAGACCTGTTGGTGACCTTCTGCTGTTGTTATTTTATTTGGTCGGGTTGTTGTCTCTTTGACAAATCCCAATTTCCATTCTCAATTTTATTGTCATACTTCTTCCTCTTTCGAAAACATCAACATTTGATTTACCCGACGTAATTAAACATACCAGGTTATTGAGATCGCACGAACTTATAAAAGATCTTCTGACTTTCTTTTCATTGTGAAACAGTTCCTGAAAGCCTTGGCTACTCTAAAATCAGTTAAAAAATGTTGCATCTCAATATTGCCAAGACTTAGAAATAAAAAAAGGAATCAACCCATTAGAATTCTGTAAACAGGAAAACGTAAACGTGCTGCAACCAAACAATTGTACGTCAAAAACTCGTCTTACTGTCCTTCCGACTATGATACCGGTAGACGGGGTTCGTTAGAAACAATCAATGACCAGATCAATACGTGGTGAAAATGCAACGTCAATAGAATTTGATTACGCAATGTCATATGAGAGACAGATCTACGGCCGTAATGTCAACTGCTGAATGCCAGTTTGCCCAAATTTATGCCATAAATGTTTCCAATTAACTGAAATGCCAGAGAATTGAATGTAGAAAAAATTTAAGCCTAAAAGTTTCAACCGCATAATTGCCAAAACCACTTGTAATGGATGGAACAAGGGCAAACTCAGAAGGTGCAAAACAGAATCTCGAACGTGCCAAACAGAAATGGTTGACCTATCTGACACTCATTTTTGCGTTTGTTACAGGCAGTCATTGCTTTTGACGGTGACTAATGCAAGTTCATTGATAAGGGGAAAACCAGGAATTCAGTGTAAACCACAATATTTGAACATTGGAAATGACGTAAACAATTCAACTTTCAAACTGACATTTATTCTAAACATTTAAGTAATGAAAGAACTTTCTGTTCATAAGTTTGATGACTTAAATTTGCTTATTTAAAAATAGGAAATTAACAGAACCATCTAGTGTTGCATTTCTAAAGTCGTTCAGTATATGTAAGACTTCAACATGTTCAGTTGATTAAGGTGGTACCCAACACTTTCACTAAAATTAATTTTGCTCGTTTGATTTTCATAAAATTTTGACAAAGTATTTACTTTGACCCTTTTACAAAAATATAAAAAAATCAAAAAATTTGAACCAAGCGTTTTGTCAGAAAATTTTTACTGGTTATATAGCAGTTTGACAAACACTTATTTTGACCATTGAGAAGCTTTATATTGCCTTCACAACGCAACGTAATTAAAACGTTAAGCTGATGTTACAGAGTTATCTCCTTGTAGTGTTAGGTACCACCTTAACATAAAAACAACACATTCTAACCTGTTTTTTGGTATCTTATTGTCGTGACAAAAGACAAAGAAATCAAGAAACGTTTTTTGCAATACATTAAACCTTATTCTCCCTTACAAAGATGATCAAACAGAATTGTAAATTCCTTGGCAACAACCTTTTAGGTGGTTGATCTATTTTAATTGATTATCAATAGTACATGTATACATTGATACATCTTCCAAGATGTGATAAAATTTAACATATGTTGCTTAAATATTTTTATTTACACATTGTTTTGCTAGATTTATTGAATCGTTTTCCAATAAAATAAAACTGATCATCATGATCATTGTTTCCCTCTTCCTTCAATTTTCGGACGCGAGGAGGACCCTTGTGTATAGCAATTTAAAAGCACACCAAAAAAACGTCATCTTTAGAGTATATGTTTGCCTGAAGCCTTTGTTTACTTTCAGAAGGCTTGCTTGAGTTAATTATCGAGACTTTTACCACATACCAGCTACTCTAGTAACCATTTTAATCGTAAGTTAAGATACCACTTGTATAATCATCACCTTTTGTTTGTTCAACGCATTTTAGTTCGTGCGATACATGTAGGTTGAAACATGCAATACGCGATAATAAATGTGAGTTGAAACCCGCAATACAGGTAGAGCAAAACACGTGAAACATGTAGGTTGAAACATGCGATACGCGATAATAAATATGAATTGCAACATGATATACAGGTAGAGTAGAGCAAAACACGTGATACATGTAGAGTGAAACATGCAATACGCGATAATAAATGTGAATTGCAACATGCAATACTGGTAGAGCAAAACACGTGATACATGTAGAGTGAAACATGCAATACGCGATAATAAATGTGAATTGCAACATGCAATACAGGTAGAGCAAAACACGTGATACATGTAGAGTGAAACATGCAATACGCGATAATAAATGTGAATTGCAACATGCAATACAGGTAGAGCAAAACACGTGATACATGTAGAGTGAAACATGCAAAACATGCAGATTGAAACATGATATACAAATAGATGGAAACATACAAAACATGCAGATTGAAAAATGCAAACCATGTCGATGAAACATGCGATACATGTAGATTGAAACATGCTATACAAATATATTGAAACATGCAAAACATGCAGATTGAAATATGCATACCATGTCAATGAAACATGCGATACATGTAAAGTTAGATTTGCGATACATGTAGATTGAAACATGTAATACGCGATAATAAATGTGAATTGCAACATGATATTCAGGTAGAGTAAAACACGTGATAAATGTAGAGTGAAACATGCGATACATGTAGATTGAAACATGCTATACAAATAGATTGAAACATACAAAACATGCCGATTGAAACATGCAAACCATGTAGAGTGAAACATGCGATACATGTAAAGTGAGATTTGCGATACATGTAGATTGAAACATGCTATGCATTTTATTTAGATCGAAATATGCTGTAAGCAGATTGAAACATGCAGTACATGTACAGTAAATATGCTATACATGAAGAAAGAAATAAGCTATCCATGTAGATTGAAACATGTGATATATGTCGAGTAAAACATAGACACATGTCAAGTAAACCATACAATACAGGAAGAGCGAAATACGTGAAACATGTAGAGCGAAACATGCAATTTGAAGATTGAAACATGCTATACATATATAGATTGACTCATGTTATACATCAAGATTAAAACATGCGATACAGGTAGAGCAAAACATGTGATACATGTAGAGTGAAACATGCTCTAATACATGTAGGGTGAATATGCAATCCATGTATACATTGAAACATGCGATACATGAAGAGTGAAACAAGCGATACATGAAGAGTGAAACCTGCGATACAGGTCAAGTGAAATATGTGATACAGGTACAGTAAACATACGATACATTAAGCATGAAACATGCAGAACATGAAGAGTAAAATACGCGATCCATGTAGATTTAAACATGCGATACAGGTAGAGTAAACATGCGATACAAGTAGAGCGAAACATGCGATACAGGTAAAGCGAAACACGCAATACACGAAGAGTGAAACATGCAATATATGAAAAAATGAAACATGCGATACATGTAAAGTAACATGAGCGATAGATGTAGATTGAAACATACGGTACACGTAGAATTAAATATGCGCCACATGTAGAGTGAATCATGCAAAATAGGTTCAGTAAAAATGCTATACATGAAGAATGAAACATGCGATACATGTAGATTAAAATATGCGATACTTGTAGATTGAAATATGAGATACATGTAGATTGAAACTTGCGATATATGTAGAGTTACACATGCGAAAAAGGTACAGTAAAGTATGCGATACATAAAGAATTGAATGTAGAAAAAAAATTAAGCCTAAAAGTTTCAACCGCATAATTGCCAAAACCAGTTATAATGGATGGAACAAGGGCAAAATCAGAAGGTGCAAAACAGAATCTCAAACGTGCCAAACAGAAACGGTTGACCTATCTGACACTCATTTTTGCGTTTGTTACAGGCAGTGATTGCTTTTGACGGTGACTAATGCAAGTTCATTGATAAGGGGAAAACCAGGAATTCAGTGTAAACCACAATATTTGAACATTGAAAACGACGTAAACAATTCAACTTTCGAACTGACATTTATTCTAAACATTTAAGTAATGAAAGAACTTTCTGTTCATAAGTTTGCTGACTTAAATTTGCTTATCTAACAATAGGAAATTAACAGAACCATCTAGTGTTGCATTTCTAAAGTCGTTCAGTATATGTAAGACTTCAATCTATTAACATAAAACAACAAATTCTAACCTTTTTTTGGGTATCTTATTGTCGTAGTGTTGCATTTCTAAAGTCGTTCAGTATATGTAAGACTTCAATTTATTAACATGAAAACAACACATCCTAACCTTTTTTGTGGTATCTTTTTGTCGTAGTGTTGCATTTCTAAAGTCGTTCAGTATATGTAAGACTTCAATTTATTAACATGAAAACAACACATCCTAACCATTTTTGGGGTATCTTTTTGTCGTAGTGTTGCATTTCTAAAGTCGTTCAGTATATGTAAGACTTCAATTTATTAACATGAAAACAACACATCCTAACCTTTTTTGTGGTATCTTTTTGTCGTAGTGTTGCATTTCTAAAGTCGTTCAGTATATGTAAGACTTCAATTTATTAACATGAAAACAACACATCCTAACCTTTTTTGTGGTATCTTATTGTCGTAGTGTTGCATTTCTAAAGTCGTTCAGTATATGTAAGACTTACATTTATTAACATGAAAACAACACATCCTAACCCTTTTTTTTTGGTATCTTATTGTCGTGACAAAAGACAAAAAAATTAAGAAACGTTTTTTCCAATACATTAAACCTTATTCTCCCTTACAAAGATGATCAAACAGAATTGTAAATTCCTTGTTGGCAACAACCTTTTAGGTGGTTGATCTATTTTAATTGATTATCAATAGTACATGTATACATTGATACATCTTCCAAGATGTGATAAAATTTAACATATGTTGCTTAAATACTTTTATTTACACATTGTTTTGCTAGATTTATTGAATCGTTTTCCAATAAAATAAAATTGATCATCATGATCATTGTTTCCTTCTTCCTTGAATTTTTGGACGCGAGGAGGACCCTTGTGTAAAGCAATTTAAAAGCACACCAAAAAACGTCATCTTTAGAGTATATGTTTGCCTGAAGCCTTTGTTTACTTTCAGAAGGCTTGCTTGAGTTAATTATCGAGACTTTTACCACATACCAGCTACTCTAGTAACCATTTTAATCGTAAGTTAAGATACCACTTGTATAATCATCACCTTTTGCTTGTTCAACGCATTTTAGTTCGTGCGATACATGTAGGTTGAAACATGCAATACGCGATAATAAATGTGAGTTGAAACCCGCAATACAGGTAGAGCAAAACGCGTGATACATGTAGGTTGAAACATGCGATACGCGATAATAAATATGAATTGCAACATGATATACAGGTAGAGTAGAGCAAAACACGTGATACATGTAGAGTGAAACATGCAATACGCGATAATAAATGTGAATTGCAACATGCAATACTGGTAGAGCAAAACACGTGATACATGTAGAGTGAAACATGCAATACGCGATAATAAATGTGAATTGCAACATGCAATACAGGTAGAGCAAAACACGTGATACATGTAGAGTGAAACATGCAATACGCGATAATAAATGTGAATTGCAACATGCAATACAGGTAGAGCAAAACACGTGATACATGTAGAGTGAAACATGCAATACGCGATAATAAATGTGAATTGCAACATGCAATACAGGTAGAGCAAAACACGTGATACATGTAGAGTGAAACATGCAAAACATGCAGATTGAAACATGCTATACAAATAGATGGAAACATACAAAACATGCAGATTGAAAAATGCAAACCATGTCGATGAAACATGCGATACATGTAGATTGAAACATGCTATACAAATATATTGAAACATGCAAAACATGCAGATTGAAATATGCATACCATGTCAATGAAACATGCGATACATGTAAAGTTAGATTTGCGATACATGTAGATTGAAACATGTAATACGCGATAATAAATGTGAATTGCAACATGATATTCAGGTAGAGTAAAACACGTGATAAATGTAGAGTGAAACATGCGATACATGTAGATTGAAACATGCTATACAAATAGATTGAAACATACAAAACATGCCGATTGAAACATGCAAACCATGTAGAGTGAAACATGCGATACATGTAAAGTGAGATTTGCGATACATGTAGATTGAAACATGCTATGCATTTTATTTTGATCGAAATATGCTGTAAGCAGATTGAAACATGCAGTACATGTACAGTAAATATGCTATACATGAAGAAAGAAATAAGCTATCCATGTAGATTGAAACATGTGATATATGTCGAGTAAAACATAGACACATGTCAAGTAAACCATACAATACAGGAAGAGCGAAATACGTGAAACATGTAGAGCGAAACATGCAATTTGAAGATTGAAACATGCTATACATATATAGATTGACTCATGTTATACATCAAGATTAAAACATGCGATACAGGTAGAGCAAAACATGTGATACATGTAGAGTGAAACATGCTCTAATACATGTAGGGTGAATATGCAATCCATGTATACATTGAAACATGCGATACATGAAGAGTGAAACAAGCGATACATGAAGAGTGAAATCTACGATACAGGTCAAGTGAAATATGTGATACAGGTACAGTAAACATACGATACATTAAGCATGAAACATGCAGAACATGAAGGGTAAAATACGCGATCCATGTAGATTTAAACATGCGATACAGGTAGAGTAAATATGCGATACAGGTAGAGCGAAACATGCGATACAGGTAAAGCGAAACACGCGATACACGAAGAGTGAAACATGCAATATATGAAAAAATGAAACATGCGATACATGTAAAGTAACATGAGCGATAGATGTAGATTGAAACATACGGTACACGTAGAATTAAATATGCGCCACATGTAGAGTAAATCATGCAAAATAGGTTCAGTAAAAATGCTATACATGAAGAATGAAACATGCGATACATGTAGATTAAAATATGCGATACTTGTAGATTGAAATATGAGATACATGTAGATTGAAACTTGCGATATATGTAGAGTTACACATGCGAAAAAGGTACAGTAAAGTATGCGATACATAAAGAATTGAATGTAGAAAAAAAATTAAGCCTAAAAGTTTCAACCGCATAATTGCCAAAACCAGTTATAATGGATGGAACAAGGGCAAAATCAGAAGGTGCAAAACAGAATCTCAAACGTGCCAAACAGAAACGGTTGACCTATCTGACACTCATTTTTGCGTTTGTTACAGGCAGTCATTGCTTTTGACGGTGACTAATGCAAGTTCATTGATAAGGGGAAAACCAGGAATTCAGTGTAAACCACAATATTTGAACATTGAAAACGACGTAACCAATTCAACTTTCGAACTGACATTTATTCTAAACATTTAAGTAATGAAAGAACTTTCTGTTCATAAGTTTGCTGACTTAAATTTGCTTATATAAAAATAGGAATTTAACAGAACCATCTAGTGTTGCATTTCTAAAGTCGTTCAGTACATGTAAGACTTCAATCTATTAACATAAAACAACAAATTCTAACCTTTTTTTGGGTATCTTATTGTCGTAGTGTTGCATTTCTAAAGTCGTTCAGTATATGTAAGACTTCAATTTATTAACATGAAAACAACACATCCTAACCTTTTTTGTGGTATCTTTTTGTCGTAGTGTTGCATTTCTAAAGTCGTTCAGTATATGTAAGACTTCAATTTATTAACATGAAAACAACACATCCTAACCATTTTTGGGGTATCTTATTGTCGTAGTGTTGCATTTCTAAAGTCGTTCAGTATATGTAAGACTTCAATCTATTAACATAAAACAACAAATTCTAACCTTTTTTTTGGGTATCTTATTGTCGTAGTGTTGCATTTCTAAAGTCGTTCAGTATATGTAAGACTTCAATCTATTAACATAAAACAACAAATTCTTACCTTTTTTTAGGTATCTTATTGTCGTAGTGTTGCATTTCTAAAGTCGTTCAGTATATGTAAGACTTCAATTTATTAACACGAAAACAACACATCCTTACCTTTTTTGTGGTATCTTTTTGTCGTAGTGTTGCATTTCTAAAGTCGTTCAGTATATGTGAGACTTCAATTTATTAACATGAAAACAACACATCCTAACCTTTTTTGTGGTATCTTTTTGTCGTAGTGTTGCATTTCTAAAGTCGTTCAGTATATGTAAGACTTCAATTTATTAACATGAAAACAACACATCCTAACCATTTTTGGGGTATCTTATTGTCGTAGTGTTGCATTTCTAAAGTCGTTCAGTATATGTAAGACTTCAATTTATTAACATGAAAACAACACATCCTAACCATTTTTGGGTATCTTATTGTCGTAGTGTTGCATTTCTAAAGTCGTTCAGTATATGTAAGACTTCAATTTATTAACATGAATACAAAACATCCTAACCCATTTTTGGGGTATCTTATTGTCGTAGTGTTGCATTTCTAAAGTCGTTCAGTATATGTAAGACTTCAATTTATTAACATGAAAACAACACATCCTAACCTGTTTTTGGGTATCTTATTGTCGTAGTGTTGCATTTCTAAAGTCGTTCAGTATATGTTATAACATGAAAACAACACATCCTAATCCTTTTTTTTTTGGTATCTTATTGTCGTGACAAAAGACCAAGAAATCAAGAAACGTTTTTTCCAATACATTAAACCTTATTCTCCCTTACAAAGATGATCAAACAGAATTATTGTAAATTCCTTGTTGGCCACAACCTTTTAGGTGGTTGATCTATTTTAATTGATTATCAATAGTACATGTATACATTGATACATCTACCAAGATGTGGTAAAATTTAACATATGTTGCTTGAATATTTTTATTTACACATTGTTTGGCTAGATTTATTGAATCGTTTTCCAATAAAATAAAACTGATCATCATGATCATTGTTTCCTTCTTCCTTTAATTTTCGGACGCGAGGAGGACCCTTATGTATAGCAATTTAAAAGCACACCAACAAACGTCATCTTTAGAGTATATGCTTGCCTGAAGCAGTTCAACAATCTTTACTTTCAGAAGTCTTGCTTGAGTTAATTATCGAGACTTTTACCACATACCAGCTACTCTAGTAACCATTTTAAACGTTAGTTAGGATACGACTTGTATAATGATCACCTTTTGTTTGTTCAACGCATTTTAGTTCGTGCGATACGTGTAGGTTGAAACATGTAATACAGGTAGAGCAAAACATGTGATACATGTAGAGTGAAACATGCGATACAGGTAGAGCAAAACACGTGATACATGCAGAGTGAAACATGCGATACAGGTAGAGCAAAACACGTGATACATGTAGAGTGAAACATGCGATACAGGTAGAACAAAACACGTGATACATGTAGAGTGAAACATGCGATACAGGTAGAGCAAAACACTTGATACATGTAGAGAGAAACATGCGATACAGGTAGAGCAAAACACGTGATACATGTAGAGTGAAACATGCGATACAGGTAGAGCAAAACACGTGATACATGTAGAGTGAAACATGCGATACAGGTAGAGCAAAACACGTGATACATGTAGAGTGAAACATGCAAAACATGTAGATTGAAACATGCTATACAAATAGATGGAAACATACAAAACATGCAGATTGAAAAATGCAAACCATGTCGGTGAAACATGCGATACATGTAGATTGCAACATGCTATACAAATATATTGAAACATGCAAAACATGCAGATGGAAACATGCAAACCATGTCGATGAAACATGCGATACATGTAAAGTTAGATTTGCGATACATGTAGATTGAAACACGTAATACGCGATAATAAATGTGAATTGCAACTTGATATACAGGTAGAGTAAAACACGTGATACATGTAGAGTGAAACATGCGATACATGTAGATTGAAACATGCTATACAAATAGATTGAAACATACAAAACATGCCGATTGAAACATGCAAACCATGTAGAGTGAAACATGCGATACATGTAAAGTGAGATTTGCGATACATGTAGATTGAAACATGCTATACATTTTGTGTGAAACATGCATTTTATTTAGATCGAAATATGCTGTAAGCAGATTGAAACATGCAGTACATGTACAGTAAATATGCTATACATGAAGAAAGAAATAAGCTATCCATGTAGATTGAAACATGTGATATTTTTCGGGTAAAACATAGACACATGTCAAGTAAACCATACAATACAGGAAGAGCGAAATATGTAAAACATGTAGAGCGAAACATGCAATTTGAAGATTGAAACATGCTATACATATAGATTGACTCATGTTATACATCAAGATTAAAACATGCGATACAGGTAGAGCAAAACATGTGATACATGTAGAGTGAAACATGCTCTAATACATGTAGGGTGAATATGCAATCCATGTATACATTGAAACATGCGATACATGAAGAGTGAAACAAGCAATACATGAAGAGTGAAACCTGCGATACAGGTCAAGTGAAATATGTGATACAGGTACAGTAAACATACGATACATTAAGCATGAAACATGCAGAACATGAAGAGTAAAATACGCGATCCATGTAGATTGAAACATGCGATACAGGTAGAGTAAACATGCGATACAGGTAGAGCGAAACATGCGATACAGGTAAAGCGAAACACGCAATACACGAAGAGTGAAACATGCGATACATATAGAGTAAAGCATGCGATATATGAAAAATGAAACATGCGATACATGTAAAGTAACATGAGCGATAGATGTAAATTGAAACATACGGTACACGTAGAATTAAATATGCGCCACATGTAGAGTGAATCATGCAAAATAGGTTCAGTAAAAATGCTATACATGAAGAATGAAACATGCGATACATGTAGATTAAAATATGCGATACTTGTAGATTGAAATATGAGATACATGTAGATTGAAACTTGCGATATATGTAGAGTTAAACATGCGAAAAAGGTACAGTAAAGTATGCGATACATAAAGAATAAACATGCGATACATGTAGAGTGAAATATCCGATATAAATAGATTAAAACATGCAATACATGTAGATTGAAACATGCGATACATGAAGAGTGAATCATGCGATACATTGAGAGTGAAACATGACATACATGTGAAGTGAAACATGCGATACAAGTACAGTAAAGCATGCGATACACGAAGAATTAAACATGACATGCATGTAGGATGAAACACGCGATACAGGTTCAATAAAGAATGAAATACATTAAAATGAAACATGCTATACATTTGCAATACATGTAGAGTGAAATATCCGATATAAATAGATTAAAACATGCAATACATGTAGATTGAAACATGCGATACATGAAGAGTGAATCATGCGATACATTGAGAGTGAAACATGACATACATGTGAAGTGAAACATGCGATACAAGTACAGTAAAGCATGCGATACACGAAGAATTAAACATGACATGCATGTAGGATGAAACACGCGATACAGGTTCAATAAAGAATGAAATACATTAAAAATGAAACATGCTATACATTTGCAATACATGTAGATTGAAATATGTGATACCTGTAGATTAAAACATGCGATCAATGAATACTGAAACATGCGATTCATGAAGATTGTTTACCTCTTACCTGTAAATCGTATCGTGCTGACATTTATTCTATGCAAAAGTTGATTGAAACTATATGTTAAAAAATATCACAGTGCTCCTTCTAAAAAACTATCAAATTATGAAATATTGAAGATCAACACAAACCTTAAGACCTATAACCTCAATTATCGTCCTTGATACGTTTGATTATGACAAAGAAACAAAGATACAATGTAACTGAGGGACGAAAGATACCAAAGGGACAGTCAAATTCATAATTCTAAGACAAACTGACAACGCCATGGCTAAAAATGAAAACGACAAACAGACAAACAATAGTACAGATGACACAACATAGAAAACTAAAGAATAACACGAACCCCACCAAAAACTAGGGGTGATCTCAGGTGCTCCGGAAGGGTAGGCAGCTCCTGCTCCACATGTGGCATCCGTCGTTTTGCTTATGTGATAAAACACTCGAACCCCTACAAAAAATTTGGATGATCTCATGTGCTCCGGAAGGTAATGCAAATCCTGGTCTACATGTTGGTGTCCCAAAATGAAATACAAATGTAGTAGCAGCAAAAAAAAAAAAACGTGATGCTTTAACAAATATATATACCTTTGTTTGAAGTCGGATGTAGTTTAATGCTCCTATGTTTCAATTAAGAAATAAATTCAGAGGAGCATGAATTAATTACTAAATTAACTTTTAACACCTTTGTTAGGTATCAGCTAACCGGAGAATGTGCAGCACATTTTTAATTTTATTGAAGATAAATTCAAAAGAAACGGCATCATTAATGTCTGTCTAGGTCACTGCAGGTAAGAAACATACCAATCCAATCTAAAAAAAAGAAACAGTTGTTATTTTGTATGTTAATATAAATTCTGAATCAATTTATCATTTCAATTTATAAAAATCATTATTCACATGAAAAAAGTACAACATAAAACACTGTACTTCACCACTGGCGAACATAGAAATACACTATCCTAAAAGCATATTACCGCCTTAATAGGAGCACACCATATTTATAAGGAACTTATTCCAATATCATAATCAGTTTTAACCCCTACCATTTAAAACCTTAACCTTTTATATAAACTCAACAGTTGTTTTGATAACAAACAAAGTCAAATCATTTTTTTAATTGAAAAAAAAATCAATGGATAAAAAATATGTTGTATGCAAGTTTCAAAGGACTCAACACTATGATTGGTTGATCGAATTTTGGTTGCTGAACATCATGTCATAAATCTGTCGTGATAGTTCTTGTAAAACATTTTAAAGGTTGTAACCAACCTCTTGCCTTAAATATAAAAAAAAATCTAACCTAGACCAATTACCTTCCCTAAAACAAAATGGTTGGATATATAGCAGTTGACAAACACTAATTTTGATAATTGCAAAGCATGATATTTTCTTGACAGTACAACGTGATTAAAACGTTAAGCTGATTTTACAGAGTTATCTCCCCGTAGTATTATATCCCCACTTAAATAGAAGGCGTCCTTCGGAGACTTTCGAAGTTCTACATAAAATGAGAAATGTTCCCTTGCATCTTCAAAGTACTCTATGGTATTTACATGCAAAATATTTCTTTGTATGTGAAACATGGACCTTTTATACTAAAATAGTTATATCAGTAGAGTAATTGTTAAGAGCGTGTGCAGTACTGCTGTTGTATTAAAAAAAACGAAAAAAAAACCTGTACATTTGGCAAAGTGAACTGTTCTACGAGCTGTTTCGACTTTAATTTCGGATTTATTTGACGCATTTACAATCCTTTCAGATATCCTTATTTTTCTAGGATATAAAATCTAAAAATAAATTTTGTTCGGAGAATTGTTATATATCATCGTGAAACCTGACTAAATTATCGCTTCCATCTAGACCTCACTTGCAATAATGGTCACCTCTATTCAGCAATCGACTACCTATCACGGTGACTTACCGACCCTCCTAAACGTTTCTGGGATATCATTCAACTCTTTTCAGCGCTTATAATATAGGGTTAGGCATACGACATGTGTTTAAGCCTGTGTTTTATATATTAAATGTAAATATGTACGTGAGCAGAGGCTTCAACCACAAATATATCAATTTATCGATTACATAATGTTAGAAAAAAAAATTCCAAACTATTAAAATGCCTGAGCCCGAATTTATTTGTCGATTCTAAACATTTCCCACACCAACCGTGCAAGGGTTGTATAGCCAGTCAAGTTCGTTAAAAATTCTCTTTGTTGTCCCCTCAAAGTGTGCTACTGATTTTAAATTGTTCTACCAAAGAGCTTTTTATCTCGATGAAATGTTTGAAAATAGATAAAATACGTAAGACTTCAATGTATTTACATGAAAACAAAACAACACACCCTACCTTCTGGTATCAATCTGTCCAGACAATAGTCGAAAATAAAAACAAATCACACGGTTATTTCAATACAATTAACCAACTTTTCCCTGGCGAAGAATAGTAACATCCTTATTGGCAACAACCTTTAAGGTGGTTGAACTATCAATAGTACATGTATACGTGATCGTCTAAGCTGTGGTAAAATTATACGTATGTTGCTTTAATATTTCTATTTTTACATTGATTTGAATCATTTTCCCTTAATGACGCAAGAATCCCTGTGTCAGCAATTCAAAAGTACACCAAAACACGTCATCTTTAGATTATATATTTGGCCAAAGCAAATCAACAATTTATACTTTGTGAAGTCTAGCCTGAGTGTTGTATCGAGTCATTTGCTTCAGTGTCACCAGCTACTCTAGGAACCGTTTTAAAAGTAAGTAAAGAAACGGCTTGCATATGATTACTATTCTGTATTCACAGCGTCTAACATTTTCTTTAAACAACGTCGGTTTAACAATTATAATACTTATATTGATTACTTTAAGCTTGAAACGATGTTTCAAAAATTCATGTATTATGAAATAACCTTTTATATAAAAAATGCAACACACATATTTTAATTTTGCTAAATGTGTGCTTATTTTTTTGTCCGTTAACTGGAATTGAATTTTACTTTGTGTACACGAGAGTGCATTCGCTTAGCCTTGTGTAAAGTTGTCAAGACCATTCTACCACATCCACTGTATAGAAATATTACCCTGATAGTCGTAATGTTGCTTTGTAAATTTATAGCTGACTATGCGATTTTGGCTTTTCCCATTGTTGAAGGCGATACGATGACCTAGAAGATTTTAATTTCTGTGTCATTTTGGTCTCGTGTGGAGAGTTGTCTCATTGGCAATAATACCTTATTTTTTTAAACATAAACGTGTCATACTGAAAATATCCAAATGGTAACACCTCTTCTGTTGATTTATAGAGTGAATGTACGTATGTCATAATGAACGAAAATATTTGAAAAAAAAGTCAAAAAACGTTCAAATAGCAGTTTAAAAAAAAAAATTTGAACAGGAACATATCCCCTCTTACAAACCCGTGTGTATTAATTTAAATAGAAAAAAAACGAACTCTAACAAACCTGTATTTTATTGACTTGAATAGGAACATATCCACTCTTACAAACCTGTTTTTATATTGATTTATTTAGAAACATAATCACTCCAACAAAACTGTTTTATTACTGATTCATAGAGGAACATATCCATTCTAACAAACCTGTTTTTTATTCATTTAAAAAAGAATATACATAATCTAACATCGATTCAAATATGTACATATCCACTCCAACAAATCTGTTTTTATTAATGAATATAGAAAAATACCAACTCTAAGAAACTTGTATTTTATTGACTTGAATAGGAACATATCCACTCTAACACACCTGTTTTTTATTGATTTAAATAGAAACAGATCGACTTTAACCATTTTATTTGAAATGATTTAAATAGGAACATATCCACCTTACCAAACCTGTTTTTAATGATTTAAATTAGAAAGTATCCACTCTAACAAACCTGTTTTTTATTCATTTAAATAGGAACATATCTTCTTTGACAAACCTGTTTTATTGATTTAAATAGGAACCTATCTACTCTTGCATACAAGTTTTTTTTATTGATTTGAAAAGGAATATACATACTTTAACAAACCTATTTTTATCGATTCAAATATGAACAGACCCATTCTAACAAACCTGTATTTTGTATCAATTCAAATAGGCACAGATCCACTCTAATAAACTTATTTTAAATCGATAGAAATAGGAACATATCCTATCCAACAAACCTGTTTTTTTATTGATTTTTACAAATAGGAACATATCCACTCTAACAAACCTGTTTTTACTGATTTAAATAGGAATATATATCCACTCCTATTAATCTATTTTCATTCATTTAAATGGGAACACATCCACTCTAACAAACCAGTTTTTATTGATTTAAATTGGAACACATCCACTCTAACATACGTATGTTATAATGATTTCAATAGGAACATATTCACTCTAAGAAACCTGATTTTGATTGAATTTATAGGAATATAACCACTGTAACAAATCTTTTTTTTATTGATTTAAATAAGAAACATAAAAACTCTTACAAACCTTTTTTATTTAAATAAAAGAACATATCCACTCTAACAAACCTGTTTTTTTATTGATTTAAAAAAAGGAACATATTCCCTTCAATAGGCCTGTTTTTCATTGATTTAATTAGCACAATACAAAGATTTTATAACTCCAACTCCCAAGTTTTAAAATGCTGTATCTTTCTTAATAATGCTTGAAAATTGAAAAAAGTGTTAGTTTTGGATAGCTAACAGATTACGTTATGTTAGTATTATGCAACAATTATGTAACCAATTATAATGTTAACTGTGTCTTATATTATTATATGTTGTTCCTTCAGCCATTATCTACAAAAGGGTGTCTCAGATTTTAGATAGAATGCATAGAACAAATTTTACACCTAATTAAACATTATCTTCTTTTATGTGGCTAGGATGTTTACACTAATTACAGATTTATGAGAGTATGGAATAACATAGAGACAATCTGAGACACCCTTTTGGAAGCCCATGATGTGTTGATTAAGATTTCGTTAAAATTTTCTGTACAGTTGAAGAGACGATAGAACTAAATTCATTCAAGTGAACGTATCCAGATTTTGCCACTAATTACATAATAATTGATTACATAATGATTGCATAATAAAAAAAAGTACATTCATTTAAAAGATTAATCTTTTATCTATCTTTGTATACCTCTTTTATTATTTTCTATGTATTCATAAGAAACTTACAGCATTTCAAAGGTTAGTGTTTGGAAGTAAAATAATCTTCGTATTGTGCTACCTTAAATAGGAAAATATCTATTCTAATTAACCTGTTTTTATTGATTTAAGCAGGAATATATTCACTCTATTAACAAACCTGTATTTTTAATTGATTTAAATAGGAACATTTCCATTCTAACAAACAAAACCTGTTTTTTATTGATTTAAACAGGAATATATTCACTCTCACAAACCTGTATTTTTAATTGATTTAAGTAGGAACATTTCCATTCTAACAAACAAAACCTGTTTTTTTATGATTTAAACAGGAACATATTGACCCTAACAAGCCCGTATTTTTAATTCATTAAATAGGAACGTATTTACTCTAACAAACCTAATTTTTTTTATCGATTTAAATAGGAACATATCCACTTTATCCAACCTGTTTTGACTAATTTTGATAGGAAAATACACACTCTAACAGACCTGTATTTTATCGATTTAAATAGGAACATATCCATTCCATCAAACCTGATTTTACTAATTTTGATAGAAATAAAACTATTCAACAGACCTGTATTTTATTGGCTTTAATAGGAACATATACTTTCTATAAAACCTGTTTTTAATATAGATTTTAATAGAAATATAACCATTCTTTCAAACCTGTTTTTTTTATATTGATTTAAATAGAAACATAACCACTCTAACAGTCCTGTTTAATTACTGCTTTAAAGAGGAACATATGCACTCTAACAAACCTGTTTTTACTAATTTTGAAAATACACATTCTAACAGACCTTTCTTTTTTTTGGCTTAAATAGGAACACATTTATTTAACAAACCTGTTTTTAAGTAGGTTTTAATAGAAATATAACCACTCTAAAAAACCTGTTTTTTTTCATATTGATTTTGATAGAAACGTATCCACTTTCACAAAACCTATTTTAATATTGATTTAAATAGGAACATATCCGTTTCTACACACTTATTTTTTTTTATCGATTTGAAATGAACATATCCACGTATTTATCAATAGGAACATATCCATTCTAACAACCCTGTTTTTTTTTTTAAATCAATCAAAATAGGAACATAACTTCTCTAATAAACCTGTTTTTTATCAATTTAAAAAGGAACATATCTTCTTTAACAAACATGTCTTATTGTTTTATTATTTTTAATAGGAAAATACACATTCTAACAGACCTGTATTATATTGGCTCAAATATGAACATATCCACTCTAACAAACCTGTTTTTTATATTGATTTTAAAAGAAATACATCCACTCCAACACATCTGTTTTTTATATTGATTTTAATAGAAATATAACCACTCCAACAAACCTGTTTCCTGTATATTGATTTTAATAGAAATATAACCACTCCAACAAACCTGTTTTTTATATTGATTTTAATAGAAATATAACCACTTCAACAAACCTGTTATTTTTATATTGATTTTAATAGAAATATAACCTCTCCAACAAACCTGTTTTTATATTGATTTTAATAGAAATATAACTACTTCAACAAACCTGTTATTTTTATATTGATTTTAATAGAAATATAACCTCTCCAACAAACCTGTTTTTATATTGATTTTAATAGAAATATAACCACTCCAACAAACCTGTTTCCTGTATATTGATTTTAATAGAAATATAACCACTTCAACAAACCTGTTATTTTATATTGATTTTAATAGAAATATAACCACTCCAACAAGCCTGTTTTTATATTGATTTTAATAGAAATATAACCACTCCAACAAACCTGTTTCTTTTATATTGATTTTAATAGAAATATAACTACTTCAACAAACCTGTTTTTTATATTGATTTTAATAGAAATATAACCACTCCAACAAACCTGTTTTTTTATATTGATTTTAATAGAAATATAACCACTCCAACAAGCCTGTTTTTATATTGATTTTAATAGAAATATAACCACTCCAACAAACCTGTTATTTTTATATTGATTTTAATAGAAATATAACCACTCCAACAAACCTGTTATTTTTATATTGATTTTAATAGAAATATAACCACTCCAACAAACCTGTTTTTTATATTGATTTTAATAGAAATATAACCACTTCAACAAACCTGTTTCCTGTATATTGATTTTAATAGAAATATAACCACTCCAACAAACCTGTTATTTTTATATTGATTTTAATAGAAATATAACCTCTCCAACAAACCGTTTTTTTATATTGATTTTAATAGAAATATAACCACTCCAACAAGCCTGTTTTTTATATTGATTTTAATAGAAATATAACCACTCCAACAAACCTGTTTTTTTTTATATTGATTTTAATAGAAATATAACCACTCCAACAAACCTGCTTTTTTATATTGATTTTAATAGAAATATAACCTCTCTAACAAACCTGTTTTTTTATATTGATTTTAATAGAAATATAACCACTCCAACAAACCTGTTTTTATATTGATTTTAATAGAAATATAACCACTTCAACAAACCTGTTTCTTTTATATTGATTTTAATAGAAATATAACCACTCCAACAAACCTGTTTTTATATTGATTTAAATAGAAATATAACCACTCTAACAAACCTGTTTTTTTATATTGATTTTAATAGAAATATAACTACTTCAACAAACCTGTTTCCTGTATATTGATTTTAATAGAATATAACACTCTAAAAACCGTTTTTTTATATTGATTTTAATAGAAATATAACCATTTAACACATCTGTTTTTATATTGATTTTAATAGAAATATAACCACTTCAACAAACCTGTTTCCTGTATATTGATTTTAATAGAAATATAACCACTCCAACAAACCTGTTATTTTTATATTGATTTTAATAGAAATATAACTACTTCAACAAACCTGTTTTTTTATATTGATTTTAATAGAAATATAACCACTTCAACAAACCTGTTTTTTTATATTGATTTTAATAGAAATATAACCACTCCAACAAACCTGTTATTTTTATATTGATTTTAATAGAAATAATACTACTTCAACAAACTGTTTTTTTTATATTGATTTTAATAGAAATATAACCACTTCAACAAACCTGTTTCCTGTATATTGATTTTAATCGAAATATAACCACTCAACAAACCTGTTATTTTTATATTGATTTTAATAGAAATATAACCACTTCAACAAACCTGTTTTTTTATATTGATTTTAATAGAAATATAACCTCTCCAACAAACCCATTTTTTATATTGATTTTAATAGAAATATAACCACTCCAACAAACCTGTTTTTATATTGATTTTAATAGAAATATAACCACTTCAACAAAACCTGTTTTTTTATTTTGATTTAAATAGAAATATAACCTCTCCAACAAACCTGTTTTTTATATTGATTTTAATAGAAATACATCACTCTAACAAACCTGTTATTTTTATATTGATTTTAATAGAAATATAACCACTTCAACAAACCTGTTTCTGTATATTGATTTTAATAGAAATATAACCACTCCAACAAACCTGTTATTTTTATATTGATTTTAATAGAAATATAACTACTTCAACAAACCTGTTTTTTTATATTGATTTTAATAGAAATATAACCACTTCAACAAACCTGTTTTTTATATTGATTTTAATAGAAATATAACCACTCCAACAAACCTGTTTTTTTATATTGATTTTAATAGAAATATAACTACTTCAACAAACCTGTTTTTTTATATTGATTTTAATAGAAATATAACCACTCAACAAACCTGCTTTTTATATTGATTTTAATAGAAATATAACCAATCTAACAAACCTGTTTTTTATATTGATTTTAATAGAAATATAACCACTTCAACAAACCTGTTTCTTATATTGATTTTAATAGAAATATAACCACTCAACAAACCTGTTTTTTTATATTGATTTTAATAGAAATATAACCACTCAACAAACCTGTTTTTTATATTGATTTTAATAGAAATATAACCACTTCAACAAACCTGTTTCCTGTATATTGATTTTAATAGAAATATAACCACTCCAACAAACCTGTTTTTATATTGATTTTAATAGAAATATAACCACTTCAACAAACCTGTTTTTTATATTGATTTTAATAGAAATATAACCACTCCAACAAACCTGTTTTTATATTGATTTTAATAGAAATATAACCATTCAACAAACCTGTTTTTTATATTGATTTTAATAGAAATACATCCACTCCAACAAATCTGTTTTTTATATTGATTTTAATAGAAATATAACCACTCTAACAAACCTGTTTCCTGTATATTGATTTTAATAGAAATATAACCACTCTAACAAACCTGTTATTTTTATATTGATTTTAATAGAAATATAACCACTTCAACAAACCTGTTTTTTTATATTGATTTTAATAGAAATATAACCACTCCAACAAACCTGCTTTTTTATATTGATTTTAATAGAAATATAACCAATCTAACAAACCTGTTTTTTATATTGATTTTAATAGAAATATAACCACTCTAACAAACCTGTTTTTATATTGATTTTAATAGAAATATAACCACTTCAACAAACCTGTTTTTTTATATTGATTTTAATAGAAATATAAACACTTCAACAAACCTGTTATTTTTTATTGATTTTAATAGAAATATAACCACTTCAACAAACCTGTTTCTTTTATATTGATTTAAATAGAAATACATCCACTCCAACAAACCTGCATTTTTATATTGATTTTAATAGAAATATAACCACTTCAACAAACCTGTTTTTTTATATTGATTTTAATAGAAATATAACCACTTCAACAAACCTGTTTTTTTATATTGATTTTAATAGAAATATAACCACTTCAACAAACCTGTTTTTTATATTGATTTTAATAGAAATATAACCACTCCAACAAACCTGCTTTTTTATATTGATTTTAATAGAAATATAACCAATCTAACAAACCTGTTTTTTTATATTGATTTTAATAAAAATATAACCACTCTAACAAACCTGTTTTTATATTGATTTTAATAGAAATATAACCACTTCAACAAACCTGTTTCTTTTATATTGATTTTAATAGAAATATAAACACTTCAACAAACCTGTTATTTTTATATTGATTTTAATAGAAATATAACCACTTCAACAAACCTGTTTCTTTTATATTGATTTAAATAGAAATACATCCACTCCAACAAACCTGCTTTTTTATATTGATTTTAATAGAAATATAACCACTCAAACAAACCTGTTATTTTTATATTGATTTTAATAGAAATATAACCACTCCAACAAACCTGTTATTTTTATATTGATTTTAATAGAAATATAACCACTTCAACAAACCTGTTTTTATATTGATTTTAATAGAAATATAACCACTCCAACAAACCTGTTATTTTTATATTGATTTTAATAGAAATATAACCACTCCAACAAACCTGTTATTTTTATATTGATTTTAATAGAAATATAACCACTTTAACACATCTGTTTTTTTATATTGATTTTAATAGAAATATAACCATTCCAACAAACCTGTTTTTTTATATTGATTTTAATAGAAATATAACCACTTCAACAAACCTGTTTTATATTGATTTTAATAGAAATATAACCACTCCAACAAACCTGTTTTTTTATATTGATTTTAATAGAAATATAACCACTTCAACAAACCTGTTTTTTATATTGATTTTAATAGAAATATAACCACTTCAACAAACCTGTTTCCTGTATATTGATTTTAATAGAAATATAACCACTCCAACAAACCTGTTTTTTTATATTGATTTTAATAGAAATATAACACTTCAACAAACCTGTTTTTTTATATTGATTTTAATAGAAATATAACCACTCCAACAAACCTGTTTTGTATATTGATTTTAATAGAAATATAACCACTTCCAACAAACCTGTTTTTTTATATTGATTTTAATAGAAATATAACCACTTCAACAAACCTGTTTTTATATTGATTTTAATAGAAATATAACCACTTAACACATCTGTTTTTTTATATTGATTTTAATAGAAATATAACCATTCCAACAAACCTGTTTTTTTATATTGATTTTAATAGAAATATAACCACTTCCAACAAACCTGTTTTTATATTGATTTTAATAGAAATATAACCATTCCAACAAACCTGTTTTTTTATATTGATTTTAATAGAAATATAACCACTCCAACAAACCTGTTTTTATATTGATTTTAATAGAAATATAACCACTTCAACAAACCTGTTTTTATATTGATTTTAATAGAAATATAACCACTTTAACAAACCTGTTTTTTTATATTGATTTTAATAAATAGAAATAAAATTTAATTTTTCAAAAAAACCCATTATTTTTTTATATGATTTTAATAGAAATATAACCACTTCAACAACTGTTTTTTATATTGATTTTAATAGAAATATAACCATTCCAACAAACCTGTTTATTTTTAAATTAAATGTTTTTATAGAAATAAAATAACCACTTCCAACAAACCTGTTTTTATATTGATTTTAATAGAAATACACCACTCCAACAAACCTGTTTTGTATATTGATTTTAATAGAAATATAACCACTTAACAAACCTGTTTTTTATATTGATTTTAATAGAAATATAACTACTTCAACAAACCTGTTTTTTTATATTGATTTTAATAAAAATATAACACTCAACAAACCTGCTTTTTTTATATTGATTTTAATAGAAAATAAACCAATCAACAAACCTGCTTTTTATATTGATTTTAATAGAAATATAACCAACTTCAACAAACCTGTTTTTATATTGATTTTAATAGAAATATAACCACTTCAACAAACCTGTTTCTGTATATTGATTTTAATAGAAATAATAACCACTCAACAAACCTGTTTTTATTTTTTCATATTGTTTTTAATTATAGAAATATAACCACTTCAACAAACCTGTTTCCTGTATATTGATTTTAATAGAAATATAACCACTCCTACAAACCTGTTTTTATATTGATTTTAATAGAAATATAACCACTCTAACAAACCTGTTTTTTATATTGATTTTAATAGAAATACATCCACTCCAACAAACCTGTTTTTATATTGATTTTAATAGAAATATAACCACTTCAACAAACCTGTTTTTATATTGATTTTAATAGAAATATAACCACTCTAACAAACCTGTTTTTTATATTGATTTTAATAGAAATACATCCACTCCAACAAATCTGTTTTTTATATTGATTTTAATAGAAATATAACCACTTCAACAAACCTGTTATTTTTTATATTGATTTTAATAAGAAATATAACCACTCCAACAAACCTGCTTTTTTATATTGATTTTAATAGAAATATAACCAATCTAACAAACCTGTTTTTTATATTGATTTTAATAGAAATATAACCACTCTTACAAACCTGTTTTTATATTGATTTTAATAGAAATATAACCACTTCAACAAACCTGTTTCTTTTATATTGATTTTAATAGAAATATAAACACTTCAACAAACCTGTTATTTTTATATTGATTTTAATAGAAATATAACCACTTCAACAAACCTGCTTTTTTATATTGATTTTAATAGAAATATAACCACTTCAACAAACCTGTTTCCTGTATATTGATTTTAATAGAAATATAACCACTTCAACAAACCTGTTATTTTTATATTGATTTTAATAGAAATATAACTACTTCAACAAACCTGTTTTTTTATATTGATTTTAATAGAAATATAACCACTTCAACAAACCTGTTTCCTGTATATTGATTTTAATAGAAATATAACCACTTCAACAAACCTGTCATTTTTATATTGATTTTAATAGAAATATAACTACTTCAACAAACCTGTTTTTTTATATTGATTTTAATAGAAATATAACCACTCAAACAAACCTGTTATTTTTATATTGATTTTAATAGAAATATAACCTCTCCAACAAACCTGTTATTTTATATTGATTTTAATAGAAATATAACTACTTCAACAAACCTGTTTTTTTATATTGATTTTAATAGAAATATAACCACTTCAACAAACCTGCTTTTTTATATTGATTTTAATAGAAATATAACCACTTTAACACATCTGTTTTTCATATTGATTTTAATAGAAATATAACCACTCCAACGAACATGTTTTTTTATATTGATTTTAATAGAAATATAACCACTCTAACAAACCTGTTTTTATATTGATTTTAATAGAAATACATCCACTCTAACAGTCCTGTTTAATTACTGCTTTAAAGAGGAACATATGCACTCTAACAAACCTGTTTTTACTAATTTTGAAAATACACATTCTAACAGACCTTTCTTTTTTTGGGCTTTAAATAGGAAACACATTTATTCTAACAAACCTGTTTTTTAAGTCGGTTTTAATAGAAAATATAACCACTCTAAAAAACCTGTTTTTTCTCATATTGATTTTGATAGAAACGTATCCACTTTAACAAACCTATTTAATATTGATTTAAATAGGAACATATCCGTTTCTACACACTTATTTTTTTTTTATCGATTTGAAATGAACATGTCCACGTATTTATCAATAGGAACATATCCATTCTAACAACCCTGTTTTTTTTTAATATCAATCAAAATAGGAACATAACTTCTCTAATAAACCTGTTTTTTATCAATTTAAAAAGGAAATATCTTCTTTAACAAACATGTCTTATTATTTTATTATTTTTAATAGGAAAATACACACTCTAACAGACCTGTATTATATTGGCTCAAATATGAACATATCCACTCTAACAAACCTGTTTTTTATATTGATTTTAATAGAAATACATCCACTCCAACACATCTGTTTTTCATATTGATTTTAATAGAAATATAACCACTTCAACAAACATGTTTTTTTATATTGATTTTAATAGAAATATAACCACTCAACAAAGAGTGTTTTTTTCATATTGATTTTAATAGAAATATAACCACTCCAACGAACATGTTTTTTTATATTGATTTTAATAGAAATATAGCCACTACAACAAACCTGCTTTTTTATATGATTTTAATAGAAATATAACCTCTCCAACAAACATGTTTTTTATTCAACAAACCTGTTTTTATTGATTTTAATAGAAATATAACCACTTCAACAAACCTGTTTTGTATATTGATTTTAATAGAAATATAACCACTCAACAAACCTGTATTTTTATATTGATTTTAATAGAAATATAACACTCAACAAACCTGTTTTTTATATTGATTTTAATAGAAATAACCACTCAACAAACTGTTTTTATATTGATTTTAATAGAAATATAACCACTTCAACAAACCTGTTTTTATATTGATTTTAATAGAAATATAACTACTTCAACAAACCTGTTTTTATATTGATTTTAATAGAAATATAACACTCAACAAACCTGTTTTTTTATATTGATTTTAATAGAAATATAACCCTCAACAAACCTGTTTTTTATATTGATTTTAATAGAAATATAACTACTTCAACAAACCTGTTTTTTTATATTGATTTTAATAGAAATATAACCACTTCAACAAACCTGCTTTTTTATATTGATTTTAATAGAAATATAACCACTTTAACACATCTGTTTTTCATATTGATTTTAATAGAAATATAACCACTCCAACGAACATGTTTTTTTATATTGATTTTAATAGAAATATAACCACTCTAACAAACCTGTTTTTATATTGATTTTAATAGAAATACATCCACTCTAACAGTCCTGTTTAATTACTGCTTTAAAGAGGAACATATGCACTCTAACAAACCTGTTTTTACTAATTTTGAAAATACACATTCTAACAGACCTTTCTTTTTTGGGCTTAAATAGGAACACATTTATTCTAACAAACCTGTTTTTAAGTAGGTTTTAATAGAAATATAACCACTCTAAAAAACCTGTTTTTTTCCATATTGATTTTGATAGAAACGTATCCACTTTAACAAACCTATTTAATATTGATTTAAATAGGAACATATCCGTTTCTACACACTTATTTTTTTTTTATCGATTTGAAATGAACATGTCCACGTATTTATCAATAGGAACATATCCATTCTAACAACCCTGTTTTTTTTTAAATCAATCAAAATAGGAACATAACTTCTCTAATAAACCTGTTTTTTATCAATTTAAAAAGGAACATATCTTCTTTAACAAACATGTCTTATTTTTTATTATTTTTAATAGGAAAATACACACTCTAACAGACCTGTATTATATTGGCTCAAATATGAACATATCCACTCTAACAAACCTGTTTTTTATATTGATTTTAAAGAAATACATCCACTCCAACACATCTGTTTTTCATATTGATTTTAATAGAAATATAACCACTTCAACAAACATGTTTTTTTATATTGATTTTAATAGAAATATAACCACTCCAACAAAGATGTTTTTTTCATATTGATTTTAATAGAAATATAACCACTCCAACGAACATGTTTTTTTATATTGATTTTAATAGAAATATAGCCACTACAACAAACCTGCTTTTTATATTGATTTTAATAGAAATATAACCTCTCCAACAAATTTTTTTTTTATTGATTTTAATAGAAATATAACCACTCCAACAAACCTTTTTTAGATTGATTAAAAGAAATATAACCTCCCAACAAACCCATTTTTTATATATTTTAATAGAAATATAACCACTCCAACAAACCTTTTATATTGATTTAATAGAATACCACTTCAACAAACCTGTTTCCTGTATATTGATTTTAATAGAAATATAACCACTCCACAAACCTGTTATTTTTATATTGATTCAATAGAAAATAACCACTTCAACAAACCGTTTTTATATTGATTTTAATAGAAATATAACCACTCCAACAACCTGCTTTTTTATATTGATTTTAATAAAATATAACCCTCAACAAACCTGTTTTTTTATTGTTTTAATAGAAATAAACCACTCCAACAAACCTGTTTTTATATTGATTTTAATAGAAATATAACCACCCAACAAACCCGTTTTTATATTGATTTAATAGAAATATAGCCACTCCAACAAACTGTTTTTATATTGATTTTAATAGAAATATAACCACTTAACCAAACCTGTTTTATATTGATTTTAATAGAAATATAACCTCTTCACAAACCTGTTTTTTATATTGATTTTAATAGAAATATAACCACTCCAACAAACCTGCTTTTTTATATTGATTTTAATAAATATAACCAATCTAACAAACCTGTTTTTTATATTGATTTTAATAGAAATAAACCACTCTAACAAACCTGTTTTTGTATTGATTTTAATAGAAATATAACCACTTCAACAAACCTGTTATTTTTATATTGATTTTAATAGAATATAACCACTCCAACAAGCCTGTTTTTATATTGATTTTAATAGAAATATAACCACTCCAACAAACCTGTTTTTATATTGATTTTAATAAAATACATCCACTCCAACACATCTGTTTTTTATATTGATTTAATAGAAATATAACCACTTCAACAAACCTGTTCCTGTATATTGATTTTAATAGAAATATAACCACTCTAACAAACCTGTTTTTTATTGATTTTAATGAAATATAACTACTTCAACAAACCTGTTTTTTTTATATTGATTTAATAGAAATATAACCACTTCAACAAACCTGCTTTTTTATATTGATTTTAATAGAAATATAACTCTTCAACAAACCTGTTTTTTTATATTGATTTTAATAGAAATATAACCACTTCAACAAACCTGCTTTTTTATATTGATTTTAATAGAAATATAACCACTTTAACACATCTGTTTTTCATATTGATTTTAATAGAAATATAACCACTCCAACAACATGTTTTTTTATATTGATTTTAATAGAAATATAACCACTCTAACAAACCTTTTTTTTATATTGATTTTAATAGAAATACATCCACTCTAACAGTCCTGTTTAATTACTGCTTTAAAGAGGAACATATGCACTCTAACAAACCTGTTTTTAACTAATTTTGAAAATACACATTCTAACAGACCTTTCTTTTTTGGGCTTAAATAGGAACACATTTATTCTAATAAACCTGTTTTAAAGTCGGTTTTAGTAGAAATATAACCACTCTAAAAAACCTGTTTTTTTTCATATTGATTTGATAGAAACGTATCCACTTTAATAAACCTATTTAATATTGATTTAAATAGGAACATATCCGTTTTCTACAAAACTTATTTTTTTTTATCGATTTGAAATGAACATGTCCACGTATTAATCAATAGGAACATATCCATTCTAACAACCCTGTTTTTTTTTTTTAAATCAATCAAAATAGGAACATAACTTCTCTAATAAACCTGTTTTTTATCAATTTAAAAAGGAACATATCTTCTTTTAACAAACATGTCTTATTGTTTTATATTTTTAATAGAAAATACACACTCTAACAGACACTGTATTATATTGGCTCAAATATGAACATATCCACTCTAACAAACCTGTTTTTTATATTGATTTAAAAGAAATACATCCACTCCAACACATCTGTTTTTCATATTGATTTTAATAGAAATATAACCACTTCAACAAACATGTTTTTTTATATTGATTTTAATAGAAATATAACCACTCCAACAAAGATGTTTTTTTCATATTGATTTTAATAGAAATATAAACCACTCCAACGAACATGTTTTTTTATATTGATTTTAATAGAAATATAGCCACTACAACAAACCTGCTTTTTTATATTGATTTTAATAGAAATATAACCTCTCCAACAAACATGTTTTTTTTTATTGATTTTAATAGAAATATAACCACTCCAACAAACCTTTTTTTAAATTGATTATAATAGAAATATAACCTCTCCAACAAACCCATTTTTTTTATATTGATTTTAATAGAAATATAACCACTCCAACAAACCTGTTTTATATTGATTTTAATAGAAATATAACCACTTCAACAAACCTGTTTCTTTTATATTGATTTTAATAGAAATATAACCACTTCAACAAACCTGTTTTTATATTGATTTTAATAGAAATATAACCATTCCAACAAACCCGTTTTTATATTGATTTTAATAGAAATATAGCCACTCCAACAAACCTGTTTTTATATTGATTTTAATAGAAATATAACCACTTCAACAAACCTGTTTCCTGTATATTGATTTTAATAGAAATATAACCACTCTAACAAACCTGTTTTTTATATTGATTTTAATAGAAATATAACCACTCCAACAAACCTGTTTTTATATTGATTTTAATAGAAATATAACCACTCCAACAAACCCGTTTTTATATTGATTTTAATAGAAATATAGCCACTCCAACAAACCTGTTTTTATATTGATTTTAATAGAAATATAACCACTTAAACAAACCTGTTTTTATATTGATTTTAATAGAAATATAACCACTTAACCAAACCTGTTTTTATATTGATTTTAATAGAAATATAACCTCTCCAACAAACACCGTTTTTTATATTGATTTTAATAGAAATATAGCCACTCCAACAAACCTGTTTTTATATTGATTTTAATAGAAATATAACCACTTAAACAAACCTGTTTTTATATTGATTTTAATAGAAATATAACCACTTAACCAAACCTGTTTTTATATTGATTTTAATAGAAATATAACCTCTCCAACAAACCCGTTTTTTATATATTGATTTTTATAGAAATATAACCACTTCAACAAACCTGCTTTTTTATATTGATTTTAATAGAAATATAACCACTCCAACAAACCCGTTTTTATATTGATTTGAATAGAAATATAGCCACTCCAACAAACCTGTTTTTATATTGAGTTTAATAGAAATATAACCACTTCAACAAACCTGTTTTTATATTGATTTTAATAGAAATATAACCTCTCCAACAAACCCGTTTTTATATTGATTTTAATAGAAATATAACCACTCCAACAAACCCGTTTTTATATTGATTTTAATAGAAATATAGCCACTCCAACAAACCTGTTTTTATATTGATTTTAATAGAAATATAACCTCTCCAACAAACCCGTTCTTTATATTTTGATTTTAATAGAAATATAACCACTTCAACAAACCTGTTTTTTTATATTGATTTTAATAGAAATATAACCACTTTAACAAACCTGTTTTTATATTGATTTTAATAGAAATATAACCATTCAACAAACTGTTTTTTATATTGATTTTAATAGAAATATAACCACTCCAACAAACCTGTTTTTATATTGATTTTAATAGAAATATAACCACTCCAACAAACCTGTTTTTTTATATTGATTTTAATAGAAATATAACCACTCTCAACAAACTGTTTTTTTATATTGATTTTAATAGAAATATAACCACTTCAACAAACCTGTTATTTTTATATTGATTTTAATAGAAATATAACCTTCCAACAAACCTGTTTTTTTATTGATTTTAATAGAAATATAACCACTCCAACAAACCTGTTTTTATATTGATTTTAATAGAAATATAACCATCTAACAAACCTGTTTTTTATATTGATTTTAATAGAAATATAACCACTCCAACAAATCTGTTTTTTATATTGATTTTAATAGAAATATAACCACTTCAACAAACCTGCTATTTTTATATTGATTTTAATAGAAATATAACCACTCTTAACAAACCTGTTTTTTATATTGATTTTAATAGAAATATAACCATTCCAACAAACCTGCTTTTTTATATTGATTTTAATAGAAATATAACCACTCCAACAAACCTGTTTTTTATATTGATTTTAATAGAAATATAACCACTCCAACAAACCTGTTTTTTTATATTGATTTTAATAGAAATATAACCACTCCAACAAACCTGTTTTTTATATTGATTTTTAATAGAAATATAACCATCTCCAACAAACCTGTTTTTTATATTGATTTTAATAGAAATATAACCACTTCCAACAAACCTGTTTTTATATTGATTTTAATAGAAATATAACCACTTCAACAAACCTGTTTTTATATTGATTTTTAATAGAAATATAACCACTCCAACAAACCTGTTTTTTTATATTGATTTTAATAGAAATATAACCACTTCAACAAACCTGTTTTTTTTATATTGATTTTAATAGAAATATAACCACTCAACAAACCTGTTTTTATATATGATTTTAATAGAAATATAACCACTCCAACAAACCTGTTTTTATATTGATTTTAATAGAAATATAACCACTTCAACAAACCTGTTTTTTATATTGATTTAATAGAAATATAACCACTAACAAACCTGTTATTTTATATTGATTTTAATAGAAATATAACCACTTCCAACAAACCTGCTTTTTTATATTGATTTTAATAGAAATATAACCACTCAACAAACCTGTTTTTTCATATTGATTTTAATAGAAATATAACCACTCCAACAAACCTGTTTTTATATTGATTTTAATAGAAATATAACCACTCCAACAAACCTGTTTTTTATATTGATTTTAATAGAAATATAACCACTTCCAACAAACCTGCTTTTTATATTGATTTTAATAGAAATATAACCACTCTCAACAAACCTGTTTTTTTATATTGATTTTAATAGAAATATAACCACTCTAACAAACCTGTTTATTTTTTAATATATAGCATTAAATTTTAATAAATAGAAATATAACCACTCCAACAAACCTGTTTTTTATATTGATTTTAATAGAAAATATAACCACTTCAACAAACCTGTTTTTTTATATTGATTTTAATAGAAATATAACCACTCTAACAAACCTGTTTTTTATATTGATTTTAATAGAAATAAACCACTTCCAACAAACCTGTTTTTTATATTGATTTTAATAGAAATATAACCACTCCAACAAACCTGTTTTTATATTGATTTTAATAGAAATATAACCACTTCCAACAAACCTGTTTTTTATATTGATTTTAATAGAAATATAACCACTCCAACAAACCTGTTTTTTATATTGATTTTAATAGAAATATAACCACTTCAACAAACCTGTTTTTTATATTTGATTTTAATAGAAATATAACCACTCAACAAACCTGTTTTTTTATATTGATTTTAATAGAAATATAACCACTCCAACAAACCTGTTTTTATATTGATTTTAATAGAATTATAACCACTTCAACAAACCTGTTTTTTATATTGATTTAATAGAAATATAACCATTCCAACAAACCTGTTTTTTATATTGATTTTAATAGAAATATAACCACTTCAACAAACCTGTTTTTTATATTGATTTTAATAGAAATATAACCACTTCCCAACAAACCTGTTTTTTTATATTGATTTTAATAGAAATATAACCACTCAACAAACCTGTTTTTTTATATTGATTTTAATAGAAATATAACCACTTCAACAAACCTGTTATTTTTATATTGATTTTAATAGAATATAACCACTCAACAAACTGTTTTTATATTGATTTAATAAAATATAACCATTTCAACAAACCTGTTTTTTCATATTGATTTTTAATAGAAATATAACCATTCCAACAAACCTGTTTCTATATTGATTTTAATAGAAAATAACACTTACAACTTTTTTATATTGATTTAATAGAAATACACCACTCAACAAACCTGTTTTTTATATTGATTTTAATAGAAATATAACCACTTCAACAAACCTGTTTCTTTTATATTGATTTTAATAGAAATATAACCACTCCAACAAACTGTTTTTATATTGATTTTAATAGAAATATAACCACTCCAACAAACCTGCTTTTTATATTGATTTTAATAGAAATATAACCACTTCAACAAACCTTTTCTTTTATATTGATTTTAATAGAAATATAACCACTCTAACAAACCTGTTTTTTATATTGATTTTAATAGAAATACATCCACTCCAACAAATCTGTTTTTATATTGATTTTAATAGAAATATAGCCACTCCAACAAACCTGTTTTTTATATTGATTTTAATAGAAATATAACCACTTCAACAAACCTGTTTTTATATTGATTTTAATAGAAATATAACCACTCCAACAAACCTGTTTTTTATATTGATTTTAATAGAAATATAACCACTCAACAAACCTGTTTCCTGTATATTGATTTTAATAGAAATATAACCACTCAAACAAACCTGTATTTTATATTGATTTTAATAGAAATATAACCACTCCAACAAAGCTGTTATTTTTATATTGATTTTAATAGAAATATAACCACTCAACAAACCTGTTTTTTCATATTGATTTGAATAGAAATATAACCATTCAACAAACCTGCTTTTTTATATTGATTTTAATAGAAATATAACCACTTCAACAAACCTGTTTTTTCATATTGATTTTAATAGAAATATAACCATTCCAACAAACCTGTCTCTTTTATATTGATTTTAATAGAAATATAACCACTCTAACAAACCTGTTTTTTATATTGATTTTAATAGAAATATAACCACTTCAACAAACCTGTTTTTTATATTGATTTTAAAAAGAAATATAACCACTTCAACAAACCTTTTTTTTCATATTGTTTTAATAGAAATATAACCATTCCAACAAACCTGTCTCTTTTATATTGATTTTAATAGAAATATAACCACTCTAACAAACCTTTTTTATATTGATTTTAATAGAAATATAACCACTTCAACAAACCTGTTTCTTTATATTGATTTTAATAGAAATATAACCACTCCAACAAACCTGCTTTTTTATATTGATTTTAATAGAAATATAACCACTTCAACAAACCTGTTCCTGTATATTGATTTTAATAGAAATATAACTACTTCAACAAACCTGTTATTTTATATTGATTTTAATAGAAATATAACCACTTCAACAAACCTGTTTTTTCATATTGATTTTAATAGAAATATAACCATTCCAACAAACCTGCTTTTTTATATTGATTTTAATAGAAATATAACCACTTCAACAAACCTTTTTTTCATATTGATTTTAATAGAAATATAACAATTCCAACAAACCTGTTTTTTTATATTGATTTTAATAGAAATATAACCACTCCAACAAACCTGTTTTATATTGATTTAAATAGAAATATAACCATTCCAACAAACCTGTTTTTTTTATATTGATTTTAATAGAAATATAACCACTTCAACAAACCTGTTTCCTGTATATTGATTTTAATAGAAATATAACCACTCCAACAAACCTGTTATTTTTATATTGATTTTAATAGAAATATAACCACTCCAACAAACCTGTTATTTTTATATTGATTTTAATAGAAATATAACCACTTCAACAAACCTTTTTTTTTTATATTGATTTTAATAGAAATATAACCACTCCAACAAACCTGTTATTTTTATATTGATTTTAATAGAAATATAACCACTTCAACAAACCTGTTTCCTGTATATTGATTTTAATAGAAATATAACCACTCTAACAAATCTGTTTTTATATTGATTTTAATAGAAATATAACCACTCCAACAAACCTGTTATTTTTATATTGATTTTAATAGAAATAAACCACTTCAACAAACCTGTTTTTTTATATTGATTTTAATAGAAATATAACCACTCCAACAAACCTGTTATTTTATATTGATTTAATAGAAATATAACCACTTCAACAAACCTGTTTTTTCATATTGATTTTAATAGAAATATAACCATTCCAACATACCTGTCTCTTTTATATTGATTTTAATAGAAATATAACCACTCTAACAAACCTGTTTTTTATATTGATTTTAATAGAAATATAACCTCTTCAACAAACCTGTTTTTTTATATTGATTTTAATAGACATATAACCACTTCAACAAACCTGTTTTTTTTATATTGATTTTAAAAAGAAATAGAACCACTTCAACAACCCTGTTTTTATAATGATTTTAAAAAGAAATAGAACCACTCCAACAAACCCGTTTTTTATATATTGATTTTAAAAAGAAATATAACCACTTCAACGAACCTGTTTTTTTATATTGATTTTAAAAAGAAATAGAACCACTTCAACAAACCTGTTTTTATATTGATTTTAATAGAAATATAACCACTCCAACAAACCTGCTTTTTTATATTGATTTTAATAGAAATATTACCACTCCAACAAACCTGTTTTTTTATATTGATTTTAAAAGAAATATAACCACTCTAACAAACCTGTTTTTATATTGATTTTAATAGAAATATAACCACTTCAACAAACCTGTTTTTTATATATTGATTTTAATAGAAATATAACCACTTCAACAAACCTGTTTCTTTTATATTGATTTTAATAGAAATATAACCACTTAAACAAACCTGTTTTTATATTGATTTTAATAGAAATATAACCACTTCAACAAACCTGTTTCTTTTATATTGATTTTAATAGAAATATAACCACTTCAACAAACCTGTTTCTTTTATATTGATTTTAATAGAAATATAACCACTTCAACAAACCTGTTATTTTTATATTGATTTTAATAGAAATATAACCACTTCAACAAACCTGTTATTTTTATATTGATTTTAATAGAAATATAACCACTTCAACAAGCCTGTTTTTTTATATTGATTTTAATAGAAATATAACCACTCCAACAAACCTGCTTTTTTATATTGATTTTAATAGAAATATAACCACTTTAACAAACCTGTTTCTTTTATATTGATTTTAATAGAAATATAACCACTGAAACAAACCTGTTATTTTTATATTGATTTTAATAGAAATATAACCACTTCAACAAACCTGTTTTTTTATATTGATTTTAATGGAAATATAACCACTCTAACAAACCTGTTTTTATATTGATTTTAATAGAAATATAACCACTTCAACAAACCTGTTTCTTTTATATTGATTTTAATAGAAATATAACCACTTAAACAAACCTGTTTTTTATATTGATTTTAATAGAAATATAACCATTCTAACAAACCTGTTTTTTATATTGACTTTAAAAAGAAATATGACCACTCCAACAAACCTGGTTTTTTCATATTGATTTAAGTAAAAATATAACCACTTCAACAAACCTGTTTCCTGTTTATTGATTTTAATAGAAATATAACCACTTCAACAAACCTGCTTTTTTATATTGATTTTAATAGAAATATAACCACTCTAACCAACCTGTTTTTTTATATTGATTTTAATAGAAATATAACCACTCTAACAAACCTGTTTTTTTTTATCTTGATTTTAATAGAGATATAACCACTCCAACAAGCCTGTTTTTTATATTGATTTTAATAGAAATATAACCACTCCAACAAACCTGTTTTTTATAATGATTTAAATAGAAATATAACCACTCCAACAAACCTGTTTTTTATATTGATTTTAATAGAAATATAACCACTCCAACAAACATGTTTTTTTATATTGATTTAAATAGAAATATAACCACTCCAACAAACCTGTTTTCTCTATATTGATTTTAATAGAAATATAACCACTCTAACAAACCTGTTTTTTTATCTTGATTTTAATAGAAATATAACCACTCCAACAAACCTGTTTTTTTATATTGATTTTAATAGAAATAAAACCACTCCAACAAACCTGTTTTTATATTGATTTTAATAGAAATATAACCACTCCAACAAACCTGTTTTTTTATATTGATTTTAATAGGAATATAACCACTCCAACAAACCTGTTTTTTATATTGATTTTAATAGAAATATAACCACTCCAACAAACCTGTTTTTTATATTGATTTTAATAGAAATGTAACCACTCCAACAAACCTGTTTTTATATTGATTTTAATAGGAATATAACCACTTTAACAAACCTGTTTTTTTATATTGATTTTAATAGAAATACATCCACTCTAACAAACCCGTTTTTTATATTGATTTTAAAAAGAAATATAACCACTCTTACAAACCTGTTTTATATTGATTTTAATAAATACATATCCACTTCAGCAAACAAGGACGAATCCAGCCTTTAAAAAAAAGGTCGGAAGGGGGGGGGGGGGTGGGTGTTCACAATCAAGGACAAAAAGGGTGTTCTAACTATATGTCCCCGTTCAAATGCAGTGAACGGCCATACAAAAGATAGGTTCCAACCCCCCAGGTCCTCTTCCCCCTGAATCTGCCAAATCATTCCAACAAACCTGTTGTTTTAGCGATTTAAATAGGAGCATATCCATTCTTATAAACCTGTGTTTATTGATTTTTACAAATAGGAACATATCCACCTCAATAAACCTGTTTTTATTTTATTTATTTAACTAGGAACATACAACTCTGACAAACCGGTTTTTATTGACTTAAATAGGAATATATCCACTGCTACAAACATGTTTTGATTGATTCAAAAAGGAATATATCTACTATCATGCACCTGTTTTAATTGATTAAGATAGGAATATATATTCACCCTAACAAACCTGTTATTTATTGACTTAAATAGGAATATAATTTTCTAACAAAACTTTTTTTATTGATTTAAATAGGAACATATCCACTCTAACAAACTTGATTTATTTATTTATTTAAAAAGGTACATATCCACTTTGAGAAGACTATTTCTTATCGCTTTAAATCGGAAAATATCAACTCTAACATATCTGTTTTTTTAAGTTTTTGAATAGGAACATATCTACTCTTACAAACCTGTTTTTACTCATTGAAATAGGAATATATCTAATGTAACGAACCTGTTTTTAATCATGTTTATTGATTACGATAGAAAACATAGCCATTCTTACAAATCTTTTTTTATTGATTCAAATTAAAACATATTCATTCCAACAGATCTGGTTTTTTTGTTGATTGAAATTGGGAAATATCCACTCCAACAAATCTGGTTTTTATTGATTTAAATAGGGAAATATCCACTCTAATAAACCTGTTGTTTATTGATTTAAATAGGAACATATTTATTCTTATAAACAAGTTTGAACGTATCAACTCTATTGAAAATGTTTTTATTGATTCAAATAGGAAACATAACAATTCTAACAAATCTTTTTTTTATTGATTTAAAAAAGAACATACCCACTCTTAAAACTTTTTCTATTGATTTAAATAGAAACATATCCACTCTAACAAATCAGTTTTTTTATTGACTAAAGTAGGGGGATAGCCACTCTAACAAACCTGTTTTTAATTGATTTATATGTGAAGATATCTTTCTAACAAACCTGTTTTTATTGATTTAAATTGGAACATATCCACTTTAATTTGTTTGTTAACGCTTTAAATAGCAACATATAAGTTTCTACAAACTGTTTTTATCGATTTAAGTTGTAACATACATGTATCCACGTTAACAAACCTGTTTTTAATGATTTAAATAGAAACATATCTTCTCTTACAAACCTGTTTTTCATTGAAATAAATAGGAATATATCCACTATAGCATACGTGTGTTTTTATCGGTTTAATTAGGAAAGTTTCCAATCTAACAAACATGTTTTTTATCAATTTAAATAGGAATATATTCGCTCTGACAACCCGGATTTTTATTGATATAAATATGAACATAACCACTCTAACATAATTGTTTTTTTTTTTTATTTGAAAAGGAACATATTCATTCACACAAAGATGTTTTTATTGAGTTTAAAAAAAAGGAACATATCTATTTTATAAGAACTTATCCCTTCTAAAAAAACATTTCTATTGATTTAAATAGAAACATATCCACTTTAACAACCATGTTTTTATTTATCAATTTAAGGAGTAGCAATTTACTTTGACAACCCGGATTTTTATCGATATAAATATGAAAAAACCACTCTTACAGAGTTGTTTTTTTAATTATTTAAAAAAGAACATATCCATTCTTACACAGATGTTTTTATTGAGTCTTAAATATAGGAACATATCCATTCTCAAAAACATGTTTTTTATCGATTCAAATAGGAACATATCCACTCAAACAAACCTGTCTTTATTGATTTGTTTAGGAAGGTATCTTTTTAACAAGCCTGTTATTTTAATTGATTTAAATAGGAACATATCCACTCTAACAAACTTGTTTTTATTGATTTGTTTAGAAAGATATCTTTCTAACAAACCTGTTATTTTTAATTGATTTAAATAGGAACATATCCACTCTAACAAACTTGTTTTATTTTTTTATTCAAATAGGTATAAATCCACTTTAAGAAGACTATTTCTTTTCGCTTTAAATCGGAACATATAAACTCTTACATACCTGTTTTTTAAGAATTTAAATAGGAATATATCCAATATAACAAACCTGTTTTTATTGATTTAAATATGACACTACCCACTCTAACAAACCTGTTTTTATTGATAACAATAGGAAACATCACTATATTAATAAATCTTTTTTTTTTATTGATTTAAATTAGAGCATATCCATTCTAATAAAAATTCTATTGATTTAAATAGAAACATATCCACTCTAACAACCCGGTTTTTGTTATAAATTTAAATAGGAATATATCAACTCTAACAAACCTGGTTTTTAAGTTGATTTAATAAGGAATATATTCACTCCAACAAAGCTGTTTTGTTATTGATTTAAATAGGGAAAAAGCCACTCTTATAAACCTGTTTTTTATTGTTTTAAATAGGAACATATCCATTCCAAGAAACCTGTTTTTGCATTGATTTAAATTGGAATATATCCACTCTAATAAAAAAAAATAATCATTAAATAGGAACATATCCACTCAAATGAAACTGTTTTTTATTGATTAAATAGGAACATATCCACTCTAACAAACATGTTTTGGGGTTATTCAAATAGGAAGATATCCACTCTAACAAACTTGTTTTTTTATTGATTTAAATAGGAACATATCCACTCTAATGAAACAGTTTTTTGTTGATTTAAATAGGAACATATCCATTCCAGACTGGATTCGTCCGTGTATTCCCTTTCCTCTAAATGTAGCTCTTGTCTCTTATAACAAATGCTCAGGATATTCTACCTTATCTACCTCGAGGTGTTTTTCAAGATTATCACCATATTAACATTAAGAGTCTGACAATATAATCATGGTGCATGTGTCTCATTCAATAAAACAAGAACTTGCACGAGTCATGATTTGAATATTCGTTACTGATGATTCTAGTATTACTGTTTCGCTATTCCGTGACAGGGGTAGAATAACTATGGATTCTGTATGGGAGGACACAAAGCTTTGGATAAATATATATCAATGACCTTTCAAATGCACATGGCAATGAGTGATTACACACAATTATTGTGATCAATGTCTTTACTGGTTGTGATTTGGTTTTCTGATAGCTGAAAAGGAAAAAAAAAGACTGCGTGGTAGACATTGATGACTATGAAGATGCGACTTGAACATAAAGAATGAAGATGGATCAGCCGAAATCTCCGAGGTTTAACTGTAAGATCACACAAACTTATCAGATGGGGTCAACATGGTTAACGAATTAAGAAAAATGCTATTTGGGTAAAAGGGAAGACTAATTGATGGTATTCCCTCAACTTGGTCTAGTCTTTTCCAGCATGTAAATCGTGCAATATACTAAGATAGGTGTTTAGATGAAAGAGCTTGGAATTGACTCTTATGCTACCCAGTTCAGACGCTAAATGATGGCGAAAGGACAAATAGGATCATTTTAAAATAACTCTTTCTAAGGCCTCATCATTTTGAGAGAAGCTTGTACATTGTAGATGTACGTGAGTACGGTTCAATTCCAAACAAATGCTGCATCCTAAGCATCAGAAACAAAGTCATAAAATCATCAGTTTAAATCGACAACTACAACAAGTCCAGCATAACCCGTACCTAGGCCTACAAATTTCAGAAGACCTCAAATGGACCACCCACATATTAAACGGGCAAAGAAAGCAAATTCAACACTAGGCTTTCAAAGTAGAAAGTGAAATACTGCCCACAAGATTGCAAAAAACAGCTTACATCTCGCTCGTTGATCATCGATGAAATATGGAGCCATAGAATGTGACCCTTACAAGGTAACAAACAAAAATAAGCTAGAAAGGATACAACGTCAAGCGGCAAGATTTATAAACATAGATTACAATCAAGAGAGGACGGGTGTGTCTCCAATATGCTTGCCCAACCCGAACTACAAGACCTCCAGACAATTGCAAGACGAAAAAGCTAGAAGTTGATATTTATGAACAAAGTGGTTAAAGAACTGTTCCCGCAATTGAAAAATAAAATCACAAAAAAATACTGAACTTAGAGGAAAATCCATTTGGAAAGTCCATAATCACATTGCAAAATCAAAATAAAAAACGCATCAAAAACGAATGGATAAGAACTGTCATATTCCTGACTTGGTACAGGCATTTTTAATTGTAGAAATTGTTGCATTAATCCTGGTTTTTAGCGCTAGACGAACCAGTCGAATTTCTAATAAAAAGCACATCCTAAGAGAAACATGACTGCCAACAAGTTCGAAGAATACCACGCAACAAATATTGTGAGAAAGCAAGTAAAGAATCACTCTAAGGGTTTTTACATTCCACTACGCAAAACACCACAATACTCAAACTCATTCTTTGTAAAGACAGTGATCGCGTCGAATCAGCTAAACGACACTGTAGTGCGCGCATCAAGCGTAGAAAGCGTCAAATCTGCCCTTACGCCTCGTCAATAATCGACGGCACTCTCTCAAACCGTTATATTTAAGCGAGAATTGATATCGACAACGTATTCATACAGATACAGAGGATATTGCGGTTGTTGTTAATGTTGAAAATCGGGTCTCCCGTGCACTGCTTTGTTTGCATGTGGTGGTGTCTGTGAATAAACATGCATTTTTAGCTAAATAATATTAATTTTGTTTTGTTTTAATCAATCTATCTAAAACTCTAAATCAAAGATATGGATTGATTTTTTAAATTTACAGCATATTGTTTTCTTTTTAATCGGAAGTGTTATTTTACAACAGAATAAAGTTAGTGGTTTTGAGTATGCCAAAAGTTTAATGACAAGCAAACAAAAATTGATATTACTATGTCCATCATTTTGAATATTTCATGAAGTAAGGTTTTAAAAGAGATATGTGTTATACATTGTATCCATAAGAAGCACAAAAGAAAGGTTCCTGTACAATATAATGATAGTAGCAATACATTAAAACACATTTCAATTACCCTCCCTAAAAATAAGCTTATTCTATTACTATGTCCGCCATGATAGATTTTCCCGGAAGTAGGGTTTTTGAAGTCATCTTATCAATATCATGTATCCAAAAGTAGTATACAACAAAGGTTGGTACCAAATATTATGTTAGTAGCATGATAATAACATCTTTTCACATACCAGCCTTCGACATAGGGCTGTTTTAGTATGATGTCCGCCATTTTGGATTTTTCCGAAAGTGAGACATTTTTTTCAAATGTCTCCCTATCTGAAATAAAAGAGTAATAGTTGATAAAGGTCTATGCCAAATTTCATGCTTGTAGCAGGATGTGCACAATTCGTCTGAAATATGCTTATAGCCGCCGGACTATACAGAAAGATCTAGATTCACTTGAACTGGTATGCGTTTTAATGCCAGTAAATGCTATGTCATGTCCATTCACCGTAGCAGGTAAATAGGAACATATCCACTCAAATGAAACTGTTTTTTATTGATTAAATAGGAACATATCCACTCTAACAAACATGTTTTGGGGTTATTCAAATAGGAAGATATCCACTCTAACAAACTTGTTTTTTTATTGATTTAAATAGGAACATATCCACTCTAATGAAACAGTTTTTTGTTGATTTAAATAGGAACATATCCATTCCAGACTGGATTCGTCCGTGTATTCCCTTTCCTCTAAATGTAGCTCTTGTCTCTTATAACAAATGCTCAGGATATTCTACCTTATCTACCTCGAGGTGTTTTTCAAGATTATCACCATATTAACATTAAGAGTCTGACAATATAATCATGGTGCATGTGTCTCATTCAATAAAACAAGAACTTGCACGAGTCATGATTTGAATATTCGTTACTGATGATTCTAGTATTACTGTTTCGCTATTCCGTGACAGGGGTAGAATAACTATGGATTCTGTATGGGAGGACACAAAGCTTTGGATAAATATATATCAATGACCTTTCAAATGCACATGGCAATGAGTGATTACACACATTTATTGTGATCAATGTCTTTACTGGGTTATCTGTACAATATAATGATAGTAGCAATACATTAAAACACATTTCAATTACCCTCCCTAAAAATAAGCTTATTCTATTACTATGTCCGCCATGATAGATTTTCCCGGAAGTAGGGTTTTTGAAGTCATCTTATCAATATCATGTATCCAAAAGTAGTATACAACAAAGGTTGGTACCAAATATTATGTTAGTAGCATGATAATAACATCTTTTCACATACCAGCCTTCGACATAGGGCTGTTTTAGTATGATGTCCGCCATTTTGGATTTTTCCGAAAGTGAGACATTTTTTTCAAATGTCTCCCTATCTGAAATAAAAGAGTAATAGTTGATAAAGGTCTATGCCAAATTTCATGCTTGTAGCAGGATGTGCACAATTCGTCTGAAATATGCTTATAGCCGCCGGACTATACAGAAAGATCTAGATTCACTTGAACTGGTATGCGTTTTAATGCCAGTAAATGCTATGTCATGTCCATTCACCGTAGCAGGTAAATAGGAACATATCCACTCAAATGAAACTGTTTTTTATTGATTAAATAGGAACATATCCACTCTAACAAACATGTTTTGGGGTTATTCAAATAGGAAGATATCCACTCTAACAAACTTGTTTTTTTATTGATTTAAATAGGAACATATCCACTCTAATGAAAC